>CM076583.1:976680383-977097383 GCA_034641835.2 Pinus albicaulis
TAACAGAGTCCAGGTGAGGTTTTGACCTCTAAGTTGACTTCGAGTCAGCAGAGCATGATGTCTTTGTGATTCACCCTCTTTGTTCTATTTGCGAAGAAGAGCTAGCAAAGCATGTTACGGCAGGATGACGTAGAAGTGCAGGATGATATATGATAGTACATTATGGTACTGTATGACAGAATGGCACAGGTGGACAAATGGAGTTCTCCCTAGTTGAAAGGGAGTGTTAATTTTGGACAACTAGGTACAAACTCCATGTTGCATTTCTCATATGATGATGATTATATTTTTCTTGGATTCCTCTTTCGGAGAGGTGCAATATTGATCTAAAGATCATCTTGTTTGGATGAGCAGAAAATATATTTTGATTTTATTTTCCACGCATGTGCAAGGTCGGCCAGATTTGTAATGTAGGCTCACAAGCCCAATAGATATGTCACACACCCTCATTGATGAATATAAATTGGAGAGAGATGATCTCCATTTTCATCATCAACTCAACACATTTCCTCTTGTGATCTAATTGGTTCATTCAGCCTTTGGAGGCTTCTCTCTCTCACACGTTCGGATTTGAAGCTGAAGGAGTGCAGATTGTTTTATGGCTCTTTTGCTTGTTTGTTGACCAACATTGACCGTGGGTCAAAACTTGGAGTTTGACCTCCATCTTGTGCTGAAAATCCGATCTCTTGAGGCCGCATTAGAGGGCACAAAGATCGAGGAAAAAGGTTGACCTTTGACTGCAGCCCTAGAACCCAGCGTTGGCTTTTCTACGTTGACTTTTTTTCCTGTTGACCAGCGTTCACTTTTTTGGAGTTGTCTTTGAGGGGTGTGTGTGACACTTGGAGGATTCGCTGATCTAATGTCGGAGAAGACTTTGTTGGTTGGTGCATCCTGTTGACTATCGTAATGAACATTATTCTCTATCTTTGCTAGACAAGAAGAACTGTAAATTCTTATTTATATTATTGGCTTGTATTCTGTTGATCTAATATTATGTTCTATCAGCATTTTGCTTTCATGTTTATGTGATTTCTAAATTGAATCGGGCCTAAAAGAAAGATTAAAGTAAAACTGCATTAAGCATAGAACATACCATGGTTATCTAAATTTAACAGTTTTGGCCAGTAATATCTTCGAAATTATTTGTCCATATTATTTACTCAAAAAATTTAAAAAAAAACTATCGTTTAAATTTGTGCCACAAAGATTTAATTTGCTAATGAGAGCTAATATTTGAAATTTGTAAGTATTGTATATTTGTAAATAAATCTAACCCTCATTTTAGCTTTGTAGCATTTGTGGTTTTGGGGTTTTTCTCTTTTTTGTATATATTGGGGTTTTGGGAATCTTTCTTCTCATTTGTGCAAGTGAATTCTCAAGTTCAAAAAGAAAAGTTGAAGTAGGATAAAGGAACTAGCCCTAAGGCAAGGGCTTATGGGGTTTCTCTCCTCCAAGTGAGACATCCAACTTCCTTAAGCAAAATTATTAGGTTTTTTGAGGTAGATCTAGGCCTAGGAAGGCAAGATCTAGCCTCTGGCCATCCTCCAAGCTCAACGCTTAGCCAAGAAGGGGACTCGTGTTAATTTTTCTTAGGGCAATATTGTTCTTTGCTTTTATAATTGCATTCCATCATTTCCACATTAAATTCACCCCACAGCACTATAACATTATTTCAACATATGCAACTATGTAGAAAGAACAAATGCAGCGGAACATAAAGGAACAACAGAAGAAAATGCAAGTACACATAGAGACACTAAGATTGGTCGAAGACCACGGCAAAACCCCACAAGGGGGAAAACCCGGAATTCTTATTCTTATTATTAGATTTCATCAATAGTTCAATTGTGATACAAAGTACATCATCATGAAACATCATAAATCATATCAGGCCACCAAGGGCCAAGACAAAGGCATTCACAACTACATTTGTGAACAATACGAGGCAGATCCAAGAAGGATGTCATCATAAGCAAAATCATCATCCGGAGTATTGTCATTCACAGCAATACAAGTCTCTGAAATATGCATCTAGAGTATCAATTTCATCAATATTTACACGTCGGAATATATGTTCATCTGAGAGTCCCCCATAATGGATATCATTGTCACATTATTATGGGAGCAAGAGAACTACTAATGTCATAGAAAAATTGAACCATCACAAAGCTAGTTGATGTCCTTTGCAAGATCTCACTGTAATGACGCCATACATATATGATACTTCCAATGTCATATTTTTGCATCAACATCATACATATATGATACTGCCACTGTCATATTTTGCATTAACGCCATACATATATTATATTGCCACTATCTTATTTCTGCATTAGGGCTTTTCTCGGAGAATATCAAAGATACACATACCACGACTGTAATACTAATATAAAGTTTGTGATGAGAGTATTGCCATGATCCTCATGATGTTGTACATGTTACCCACCACCTGTGGGTAGTGTACATAGGAGAAATTTTTTTTCCTAGATGGTCCTCGATCGGCAGCCACCAGATAGCTCAATGTGCCATTGTCTCTGCCACATAAGCCAGCCATGTGGTCCCTCAACCACTTTTCATGATTATATGTTTGACAGTTGGCCTCCCAACCCCAAAGGTATGGCTTTTCATTGGTATAGTTGAGTAATTTTCCTTACTTGTCATGGGCACTTTTGGGCATGGATTGGTTGGAGGATTCAGCGGAAAGAATGGGTTAGGCTTGTATTCTTGTCTCCACTGCCCGATATAGTGGTTACCCTTGTATCCTAGTCCTGTGGGATCTCCTTTACTAGCCATTAGCTTTAGGGTTGGCACTACATGGGAAACCCCGATTTTGGTTACGTGGTCCCGTTTCTCGATACCACCTACATCACTCCCATTCCATTCATTTTAGCCCCGTTCATCTTTTTTCCTGTCCAAGTCCACATGTGTTCACTGGGTCCACATAAGGTTAGCCTCCCCCTCCCCTTGTCCATACCTTGGGTCGGGCCTGAAACGATGCCCCAAAGGTTGATGCAACTAGAAAGAAAAGAAAAAGCATAATTTAGCCACTCTCAATAGGAAATGTACCACAAGATGCAAAAGATGGTTGAGACATACAAATTTAGCACGTGGGCAAAAGGCAATCATGAGCTCTACCCCTTATCCATGGCCATTACCCTGGTTCCTATGGGCCCTAGATGAGCCCCCTTTGTCATCAAGGAACCCATGATTGTCCCAACCCTTGGTGGGCGATGAACTACCCCACCTTAAGGGGGTATCCACTGCTACATATTACACATCATGCTCTCATCCCTCGGAGCCTCGAGAAGTTATGAAGAAAAATCAATCAAAGGCAAAAGGCATATGATGAACGATGGAAAAACAAAGGTCGGGGTAACTCATGAAACACGATTTGCTCCCTCCTACACTTATACACCCAAGTATGGGCTTTACTCATTATAGCTACCCTTGTACCATAACATGTGGTCTGGATGATTCCCCTGATCTCCACTTCGCTCCATTACTATATCATTTTCCACCTACCATTTGAGGGATGTACCATGGACATGCCACCCCCTTTAGAGGTTGAAACCACCTAATAGGGTCATTGGTTAACCCCCATATTGAGCTTCGAGACACTTGTACATGTCAAAGCCGACTATGGAAGGGCATGCCACCATGAAGTGCCCCATTGATGCCATGACTTGTAAGTTATTTTGCTTGATTATTCTGATGACTTGTTATATTGGAGGACAAAGGGGACGCATTGGATCTTATGTAGGATTACAGGTGGTCTCCATTAGGGCCTTGGTCTCCCTATACCTATACAGAGTCGTAGCCCTCCAGAGGGTCACATTGGCACTTGTAGGGTGAGCGTTGAGAGCCATGGGCCTCCACCATAGCAGAGATTACTTCATGGATCCCCAGCAGTGCTCATTGATTTATCGTGTTCCAACTTTTGGATGAGGATGATGCAACGGGTTCTATTGAAAAGTAACTAGGTTTGGTCTTCATAATGACGTGTAATTGCGATTTTATGTAATTAATGAAAAGAAAGAAAAATAAAATTATTGCAATGCTTGTCTCATGGGTTTCATGAGCAAGGAATTTTATTTTAGTAATGGCTCCCATTGTGAGCCTTTAGGATTGATTCATTTAGTCATAAAAATCAAATTTAGTCAATGTCATGTATGAAGGTCCCTTCTTGGGCATGATACACTTGTATGTGAGTCAATAGAAGTGTTAAAAAGCCCTCCAAGACAAGCACAAGCATCCTCCTACAGGTTGGATTCAAAGAAATAATAATATCTTCATAAAAAGGACACGTCGGTGCACCAGAAGTCATGTCAGCTAATTATGAGACTCCAACCACTATAAATAGGCAGTGCGGCCTAATCTCAGAACACAGAAAATTCAGAGAAGTGCGAGGTACAGCGAGTCTGCAGTAAGAGAAGTGTGAAGTGTCATCAAGGAAGCCTCTCATCAAGCAAAGGAGGGACTAGAAGACGACAATTTTCGGCTAAAAATATCTCCACTAGGGCAAAATTGCAGACCTATAAATTTGCAGTAAGGAGACTGAGAAAGAGACCTATAAAATTGCAATATGAAGGTCAAGAAAGTCGAAGTTGAAGACCTATAAATTGAAGCAAGGAGGCAAAGAAAGTAACAGCAAGCAAAGGGTTTGACTATTGTTGACTCAAGGAAGAGGAAGAAGGCTTGGTGTCTTGGTCTTGGAGTGGCAACTAGGTCAAGGGTCCTGGTCTTGGTATTTGTCAATTGGAATCTTTATAAGAAGAAGAATTTGTTTGGATTTTCCTCTCAAAGAGTGAAAGGTTTTGGCCCTCGCTGATAACCTATATTTTGTGTCTCTTTTCTCTTTATGGTTTATACGTTGGTAGTTGTTTGATGAAGAAGAACACTACTAACCTAAGTAAAAGGAGATCCTAATCTAAAGAAGTAAAAAGTACTCACAAGAAGTTACTAATAGAAGAGAAATCACTTAATCTCTATGCCCTAGATTTCTCAACATGGTATCAGAGCTAAGGTGACTAAGTCAAGGAAGGGCATCTTATCAAGGGACACTCAAGGATCAAATGTCTAAGAGAATATCATCTTGAAGTCAAGAAGTCTACAAAGAAGTATTAAGATCATCATCCAGAAAAGAAGGCCAAAACCCTACGTCTACTCAAGTTGAAAGGATCTACAAATCTAGTTGAAGTGTTTTGAAGTCTATTCTTCCAAAGGAAGCTAGAGGCGTTGTCATCAAGACTCTAAGGTGATCTCTCTCAAGCAAGATCCCTACCATTGAAGACATCATCATCATCAAAAGATCCAAGGGATCTCCCTCTCTGTGGGATCAAGGATCATTATTGAAGAAAACTATCTTCATCAAAAGGAAGTTTTCTATCCTCTATATCATCATCAACATCAGGGAAGCAGCAACGAGAAAGGAGCATCCTATCAAGTAAGTATATGACCTTATCTAAATCTGTCAAAATGTCTTTTTGCAAGGAAAGAAACAAATTGGTTGGGGCTTCAAACTATCTTGCATGGAAGAAAAGGACAGATCTAAATATCATTGAAAATGAGGTCATGGATCATGTGAAAGGATCTATCACCAAACCAAAAGAAGAAGATGCTCAAGCTCTTGCCAAGTATATGAAAGGGGAAGTTAGGGCTCAAAGGATTCTCATAGAATCCATCAAGGATCCCCTCATCCCATATGTATCTAAACTCAAAACTTCAAAAGAAATCTACAACAAACTGGTAGAGTTGTATTCTGTAAGCACTGTTGGAGAAGTGATCTCATTAAGACAAGAAATCTACAAGTTGAAAATGTCTAAGGAAGATGGAATAGACTCATACTTTATGAAGATATCTGAGATCCGGGATCAACTACAAGAACTGGGAGAAGTCATGTATGATAGTGAAATGACTACAGTTGTATTAAATGCACTACCGGAGGAGTGGGGTAATTTTACTTCAAGTATTTATGGGAAGAAAGAAGCTACTTCATTCCACAATCTATGGTCACTATGCAAGATTGAAGAATCTAGACTAAAGGCCAAATCTGATGTGGGAGAAGGTGAGCAAAATCAAGCTTATGTTGCAATGACAACAAGAAAGGAACAATTTGGAAAGTTTGGTCCTCAAAAAAAAAAAAAGAACATGGCCAAAATCCAATGCTATGAGTGTCAAGAATATGGACACTACAAAAGATATTGTCCTAAGCTCAAGAAGGACAATAACAAAAGAGGAAGAGAAGAAGCCCACATCACCGAGGAAGTAGAGGAAGCTGACAAGAAGAAGTCCAAGAAAGAGGAAGTAAGAGAACTCTACTATGACTGAGATAGTCTTCCTCACCTAAGTTCTTTTCAAGTTCCTAAGTTTTCTGTTATAAGATATGGCTATCATGATTCACTAAAAGGATGCATCAAGGCATCATAGAAGCACTGAAAACAAAAGCTCGGGATATCATCATTGAGAAGCATGAAAGATGGTTAGAATCTATGGAAGTCAAGGATGTAGCTCTTGGGAATCTCATTGGGAACATAAGTGATAAGGTCATCTAGTACAAGGTTCATCGTACATCTGTCAAAAGGAAACATCTGCTGATGGGGATACTTTGATGGAATCTTCATTGAAAGGTTCACCGATTATGAGGGAAAACAAGCGTTTCATCAAGAATTCCAATCTTGTGGAATTCATGGGATGATGGTATGATGACATAATAGTGAAGCAGATCAAGGGATTGAAGCCCTTTCAATCAAGGAAGTTGCTGCAAGAAGTTTGGATGACCCAAAGGAAAAAAAATGAGGTATGTATGCTTACATTTGATATTGTGGAAGTCATGTCATATGGTTACAAGTATCATGAACCAATGCTCCAACTTAAGAGCATGATCAAAAGAAAGGATCTCCTCCCTCAAAGGGATGCAAGAATGCACGGGTCACACATTCACTAGATGAAATCAACATAAAATGTCGTCATATGAAGTATGAGGTGGTTGATTACAATTGAGGAACTTTGATTGGAAGCTCCTGGGAATGGAATGTGTGAAGAAAGGAGGGAAGAGATAATGGAATATGCAACCATGGAAAAGGCAATCAACGTCTGAAAGACCAAGAATATTTGACTAGGATATCTCCATGGAAGATATGAAGACTTTGATTGAGTCTTAAAAAGAAAGAGACCCTTGACAATATATATCTATGGGAGATGTGTCGATATGTATGCAAGATGCAGATGCAAACTTATAGATGTCATGATGAAAGACCATCACAAATGCAATGTTGATTTCAATGTTCATTCCTTTATTTTTGAATATCTAGATAGGTTTATGCAGGGCTACCAAGGGAAGATGTATGGATGTCTTCCCACATTGATGCACATGTAGTAGGATGAAAGATCCTTAAGTAAACATGGCATGAAGAAAGCAGAATGGCGTAAAGGAAGACCAGATATGGACTGATGGATCACTTTTCGATGATGATATGGCTGACTCCTAGATGAAAGTGATGGATGGAAGGTGCCCTATGTAGGAGTCCCAAACATGAAGACTCCTAGATAACGAATAGAAGTTCATGACATCGAGATGAGTAGTTCTTCAAACAGTTGGTTGTCCCATCATCTCCACCTGAGGCGTTATTGTAGGTCCCTAATTAAGAGGGAGCTTGGAAACAAGTTTCTTACTTGGAAGAAACTTGGGAATTCCTAAACCAAGAGCGAGCTTATATACATTCCTTTCATAGGAATGAGTACATTCCTTTACTGGAATACATATGTCCTCTCTAATAACAGGGAGAGATAAACCCATCATTCTTGTCTTCACTTGGGAAGACAGAATAGAGAATTGGGTAAGCATCTGGCATTAGATGTACTTTAAGGATGTATTAAGGCATCCAAGATAAGAGTAGTCATTTGGGACCGATATTCTTTGAGGACTAGCAATCAAAGATAAGAATAGTCCTGGTGGAACACACCCTGATAACCTAGGTGGGGTATGTTCCGAGAGAGACAATGATGAGGGTGTCCATACATCATTGGTCTCGCCTATTGATTTTTGGATAGCATCGGATGTGTTATAGCTTCGAAATTTTGTGGAGGGGCTAGAACACATGAGATTTCCAAGACTCAGAAATCGTTTGGAGAAATTCCGCACGGAGTGCATGTTATTCAAATAATTAATTATTTTCAATGGAGCTTGTTGACCACTAGAGTGGCACTTGATGATAATGTGAAGACTCCATGCCCAACGATGAACCAGAAGACATTTGTACCATCAGATAGCATTAGATATCATCAGTTCAACAGAGTTTTTGAACTCTACTTTTATTTTCTCATCATCTTTCTCTTGTACCCAGATTCCACGCCCTACGGGGAATTGTAATAAGTGATGCTAGTAATGATGAGTCTGAGTCAATATTGAGTCTGTAACAGGCCTAGGTAGCTTGGACCTTGCCAACAAGTGAGTATTACTCTAGGAATTTGTTTTCACTCGGTTAATTATCATCTCCCTACCAGGACTTAATACTTAATTGAGTTTTTTCCTGTAATTTTACCCCAAATCCGGAGTATAGCTTGATGGTGAGGCCTTGGGTGAGTCCTAGTGTCTAGAGTCAATGTATATTACCATACTAGGTTTAGGTAGTCCTTTTTTAATATTTTAGATTTCCCGCAGGTCAAAAATTGCAATAAAAATTGTAATTGGATTGTAATAAGTGTTGTCTAGAGAAGTTGTATCGAGTATTAGTAATCCAAATTACACCTCTCACCCTCAACTTTCTACTATGACACAATTTGAGTGGTCAATAATGTGTTTTGGACCCTCAAAACCCACCTTTCCTAAGTTTAGTGGAAATTGTAAATTAGGCTAGAATTAAATAAAATAGAGAGAAATAAATTATTCCATGTGACAAAATGACGTGGAAATGACTTGGAAAATATCCTAAGTCAAAGAGTTGAGTCAACGGACATGTGGATGATGATTGAGCACACTGCATCATTAATTCACCATTATTTTATCAAAATCAAATTTCCCAGAGATAAAGTGGCAGTTACACACAAGGAAAATTAAATTTATTAAAGGCAGTTGAGTATAAAAGGAATATTCTATAGGATCAATTAACTGAAGACCAAGTGGGCACCTCTTCTCACGAGTTATCTAGATTGCAATAGCACTCAACACTTCACTCAGAGGTGTTACGTTATTCCTTGAGCCTAGACTGCGCAATCACTCACAGGAAACACGCAGTTCTCAAGGGCCTACACATAAGTTCACTGGGATCATCTACAAGTACAGTGTCAGTTGGCTCGAGTTTTCAGTGATGGACTTGGCGTAGCGCAGGACTTTGTTTGGCTTATGGATGAGTTCACTAGATCATATGGGGAATTTGATTTCCCTTGGTGTGCACAAAAGAAATTCGATTTTACTCTGGGTGTCTCAGTCTTCTCCACATCGGATTTGGCTTATATTTCCTCGGGATTTGATCCAAGTTCAGTTCTCGCATGCATTCGTCCTTGAGAATTGCTCCCAACTCTCTATAAACAAAGCTATGGGCTTTTGCATTGTATCATGTTATGAGCTATTGGGCTTGAGGAAACTCAGCCATTTTGAAATTGCATATTAATAAAATCAAGAATTTCGGGTTACGAAGTTGATGCAAGAGCATCCTGCTCGGAAAAATCATTGTATATTTGATTGACTTAGGGGGTCTAATGTTTGATAAGGAATTTAATTTATTAATAGGAATTTTTATATTTTTATAATTTGAGTGAGAAATAGGTGTGTGAGGTTTTTAAATGTAAATATTCTCAAATATGTGAGAATACGAGAGATATTAGACTTGTGAAGATCTCATAAAGATCTTAGGGATTAGGAAGTCCTAGAATAGGGATTTAGTTGAGTCAAAAGTGGATTTAGAGGATTTTTAAGATATGGATGAGTAGATTATGGATTCGAACTGGAAATGGTTGCAGAATCCTTTTGTAAATATTTGTAAGCCTCGGAGGCATTAGGAGAGACCATTTCAAATGAAGAAAATATGGCCATAGATAAAGGATAGACCAGAAGTTCTGAGTACATATACATGTACAGAATTTGTGTGGATGAAGTAGTATTCATGTCATATTGTATTGCCTCTATGTATGTATATTTGTAGTTTTATTCTATTGGTTCGTATATGATTATGTTGATATTTGCTTGAACGATTCTGGTGGTTGAACTGACAAGATAGCAAAGACTTCTTTTGATTTCTGAGACTTTGAAAAGACAGAGATAGAATGCATTGAATTGTGAATTTGTTTGTGAGAGGATTGCTCTGCGTTGAGCAATATTGATAAAATCATTTGTTACTAAATATTCTGAAGTTTTCTCTTGTGAAATCGTTATTTGGAGGTTTGCTTAGACAGTAAACGAAATCTTTGTGCAGAAATTGTGTGATACTCTGCGTCAACAATTAATGGAATGATAAGCCTTTGTGTTTTTAATTTCTGAAGCATTGTGCTACCCTCCAAACAAATCGAAGGTCGATAGTGGATGAATTGCCATGAAACGTTTCCACCAATTAAAGATTTGGATCTGAACGAGCAAGGTAACTCTATTTCACATAGAGAAGGAGTCGACATTTATTGAAAGTTGTTCAATCGACAATTAAATCTCTGTTTGGACGAGATGAGTCAGAGTGGAGTTACGAAAGGAGTTCTATCTTTAATACCTGAAGGAAGCCTAAAGTGTTAAACCCAAACTCTGTTGCATTCCGATTTCATTTCTAGTTCATTGAGGTTCGGTTTTAAGAGCATTTTTCGAAGACAAGTTCGCAATTCGACCATTTCAGGAATGAGATCAAATTTTATGTGGATTGATGTCCTGTTCGAGATTGTCAAAGATGTGGATGAAGCCCAATTCAAGGTCACTGGATGTGGCATGGAAGGTAATTCAAAGTAAAGGGTTTTTTCATGCAGAGTTTAATGGGAACAGAATTTAATCAACAAAGAGTTGAACAACATTGCAAGAGTGGCAAGATCATAGCAAGCGGATAGAGCAGAAAAAGAAGTTAGTACAGTCCCTGTTCTAGAATTTTGTTCCCGAACCAGTGGTTCAATTCCTGTTCCCGCATCAGAGAGTTGACATACTCATGTGTTCCCTTAATGACGTTTAGCTCTTCCATATAGCGCAAAACTCTGAAAACTAATCCTCCCATATTTATGTATAGCTTATATGAGCGCAGTTTTAAATGAAATTAATAGAGATGGAAGGGTTGAAGTCTATTTCTTAAGACTTATAGTGTAGCCTAATGTTTTAGAGCTACCTATAATGGAGTCATAGACCTGGTAGGTCATCAGAAGCGGATGTTCTCTTGGCGCAATGAGGTGATTCCTATCCGTGTTTGTGTTTATTATGCTTGCATTTCCTTATATGTTTGATCTACGTTAATTCATATTTGCCATATAGTGTGGATTGGTGCATGCAAGCTATCTTGCATGTGTCATTGTTTTAGAGCATTATCTTAGAAGTAAGTTTGCTAAAGCATTTTAGGTGGAATGCTTAGTTTATCTTATTTCATTTAATGTTCTAATCATCTTGCGAATTAACGTTTGATTTCAAGTATGCAGGGAAGATCCATTTTTACATTGTGTGCAGGAATTCCATCCAGGGGTGGGAAACGTCTCAAATAGACTAACTCATTCCTAGACTCACAACGATCCAAGACTAAGTTTCTCCAACTCTAAGTTTTGCATCAATCGAGAATCAAAAGGGAGTATCCTTGTCTTCTAAGCTACTTGATCATCAAATTTAAATTTTAAAATCCAAAATTTTTCCTTTGTAGAGCGTTTTAAAGTCATATTTGCTACTTCAAGAGTGTTTTCTAGACTAAGCAAGAATGGGGGTTCACTCCCATTTCTTGGGCTAGTGTCTTTGTATATTTAATTTGCACTTTAGATCTTGTTTATTTCGCTCTAACGTTTGATTTTTTTTCGCAACCCATAAGCTCTAGCATGGACTACAAGGAGCTTGAGGAAAAGATGGCGAAAAACTATTGATTCACCTTGCATGCAAAGCTTTCCACTACCTCAAAATCGATTTTTAGGGAGGTCGTGGGCACCTTTAGGACAGCAACAACATGATCTTGGCCGTGGGCCTTGGAGCCTTGTAAAATTTATATATTGAAAGTTTTCCCCATGAGATTTTGTTGTCATCTTTGAGGAGGAGATCTAGCTTTTTTCCAAGCTATATCTTTGTAAAAGGATCTCCTTTTGGGCAACATTCTTAGAGGCTCCTTTTTCTCATTTGTAACCGCTAATAAAATAACATTTTTGCTTGAGGGAGCATGGGATATTTTTCCCATGGTATCCCCCTTCCTTGGTTGAAAAAGAAGGAACTTCTTGGGTGGATTGACTTATTTTCTGATTTTCATTTGATGCATGCTAAAGAATTAACAACTAATGCACTCAACATCCATCTCACTAAGTTAATTAAACTTACATGCATGAG
Source organism: Pinus albicaulis (assembly GCA_034641835.2). NCBI lineage: Eukaryota > Viridiplantae > Streptophyta > Pinopsida > Pinales > Pinaceae > Pinus > Pinus albicaulis. The sequence continues at coordinate 976,692,856 of CM076583.1, forward strand.
CTCCTAAGGCTTCATTCTTGAGGAAATGTACTTTCATATGGGTGAGTAATTTACAAGGTTGGCAAGTTTCAATTAAGTTAATGTTTATGCTTCATTATTTGTTGAGATTTTGTATAGTTGGTGTAGCATCGGGTGTGCTGTAGCCCTGAAATTTTGTGGAGGGGCTAGGACACACTTGATCTCCAAAACCTAGAAAGTGTTTCGAGAAATTTCAGTTGGTGTTCAAGTTATTCAAATAATTAATTATTTTAATGGATTTCCTAAGTCTAAACTTAGGAAAATTAAATAATTAAAGTGAATTAATTAACACGTGTTGAAATGTTCTAAAAGACGGGATCAAGCAGTCTTTTAATCTCAGCTGTTGATGAATGTTTTAATCTCGGTCGTTGATGAGATGAATGAAAAAGTATAAGAGAAAGGCTTGAGGGTCAATTGGAAGACACACACAGTTGCAGAACTGAGGAATAGATCTGGAATTCTAGGGCGGGTTTGCTAAGAATTTCCAGAGGAATTTCCTGCAGTGAGGGGTAGTATTGGCTAAGGGGATGACCTGATCCCGGATCCAAGAGTCTGTAATATCCCAAATGGGAAAATAACAATAATAATAGGCTAAAAGATATTACGGAGACAACAAAACAAAAACTGATATCAAAACACCAATGGAGCCATAAAATACCGTTGAGCCATTTTATTAATTTGCTAGAAATGAGTATAATGGAGGTGTTGGAATGAAGGCACCTAGGCTTGCTCAAGGCAAGCTAGAGAAGCCCTCTGAATCAATGTTGAATCCCCCCACTGATGGTACGATGTATGGCTATAGCTCTGTGCTACAATCTGCCTGAAATGTTGTTGCTGCTCCCGAAGAAATGCCGCTAGGGCCTGCTACACTGCTCAGAAAATTATGGGACTCTAACCACAGACTCTACTCAAGAAACCCACAAAAACCCACGAAGGAATTGGCCAAATGTTGACCCCGGAATTTCGGCCCAATTTCCCCTAGCTCCTCTACATGCTGGCTAAGTTAGGGTCTCTGTTTGACACCTCAAATATGCCCAGAAAATTCTGCCAAATTAATCTTGGCTTCTCCTCAATAAACCCAGAAAAACTCGCGAAGGAATTCTAGAAAGGCTGACCCCAGAAATTCACCGTCTAGGGATGGCTATGCTCTCCCGCTAGGTAAGTTGGCCTCTCTGATGAAAACACTGAAAGAAGGGCCTCCAACTCTCTGAAAAAAATCAGCTACAGAAGGGTTGATCCCCTCACAATCTCCCGGCTGAAATCTCGTGAAGTTCTCTTCTCTAGATGTTTCTCTTCTCTATGACTGCGTAATCTCCTTGGAAGACTGCGCTCCCCCTGGAAGTGATTGCGTAATCCTGAGGTTGAAATGGTATTGATACTCTCCAAAACATATGGTATGGCTCCTCTCCTGAGCGGGCAATCAAATTCCCCAAGGACAAGGTTGGGATCTCCGCTCGGAGACACCCTTGTGCTAAACAGCACTGCAGACCCAGCTAAACAACTTGAGTGTGCTCTAGTCTTGACATGCAAAATATCATAAGATGCAAGAATGAATGAGAAAGGTTACCTTCCTCTCCTTTTATGCTTGTGAAGCCCTAAACTCCCTTAGGCCCACCTATGTTGTGTTGTCCCTCTGTGCCACGATGTCCCTTGCTACGTTGCACTGCCTCTCCCATGCTGCCTGGCCCCACGCTGCCACTGCGTTGTCCTAAGTGCCTCCTCTCCTGCGCTGTCACTTGGCCTCATGGGCCCCACACCATCTTTTAATTAATCTTCCCATTGACTTTAGGAAAGTGCTTTTATTATAATGTTTTATTCTTGGGTCCCCTCACCCCTTTATTTCGTCCAACATTAGGATTTGCCGAAATTTATCAAAATTAATATCCCAATTAGCTAACTGCTAATTTGGGAATATTACGGAGTCAGTAAGAGGCAGCGCAGCAGGAACAAGGACAGCACAGACAAGCAGAGCAGCAGTTACGCAAGTGTTGCGCAGCCGCTACGCAGGACAGCGCAGAGGCTCTAGGGGGCTTCAGAATTTACGCGAAGGGTCTCCAGGGCCAGCGTAAGGCCTACGTCACCCTCTTAAGGGTTAAGCGATCCCTCTCTAGGCAGTGCAGTGGCATTCTAGGGCTAGCAGGGCTGAAGTTGGGGCTTCAGGGGCAATGCTGAGGGTTTCTAGGGCCAGATCCGGGCTGAGTCTTGTAAATCTCGTTTGAGGGTGTGGATCAGTCAGATATTTGGCACTAGAACATCAGGTTAGCTGCAGATTTGATTTCGTTTATTCTCTGTCGGGTTTTCCAGATCTGGAACCCAGATTTACTGTACTCATAATCTACTTAATAAAATAAACCCTCATATCTGCTACACCGGTTTTCCCGCATTGGGTTTTTCCGAGGACTTATGTCCAAAAATCCTTGCTTCACTTTGTTGGACGAGCGTATTATTAAGTAAATGATCTGCATGTGTAGACTGTAGTTGTGTTTATTTCGATATTTTCTGAATCTAATTTCTGGAAATAATTTGTAATATTTCAATCAAGCAGGAGAAATAAACCATGATTCTGCAATAGAATTTTCACATGGTATCAGAGCGATAGCAAATCAAGTTGAATCTCCAGCAATCAGCTGAAGAAATATTTTTCTGCAGGGTGGCAGAAGAAGCAGCAGATCCAGTAAAGGCATCTTGACAGCAGCAGCACGCAGATCCAGAAGATGACAGCGCTGACGCTGCAGAAGGCCTTCAAGGTTACGCAAACCCTTCCCAGGGCAGCGTAAGGACTACGTTACCCAGTCTGGGGTTATGCAGTCCACTTCATAGCAGCGTTGAGGCTACGTTGGGCCCGTCAGTGAGACGTAGTCCAGTCATTTCTCCAGCTGCAAAAGAATTTTGCCAAGATCCGGAAGCAGTGTTTCAGATCTTCAGCAACACTGGTGGGGTGGAGATTCTGCATGTGCATAATTGTGCCTGGCTAAGTCAACAAAGGCGAGAGGAAGACAATTACTCAACAGATCTGAGCCAAACATATCTAGGGTTCGATCAGGAAGATCAGAGAGTGTTGTCTGTTTATGTTTGGGTGAAAGATTTCCAGGAGGGAAATCAGTCTTCAACAGAAGCAGTTACTAGACGGTTTCTAGTCACCAAGAAACCTAGATCCAGAGGGAGAAGAAGTATTCTTTTTGTCAAATCTAAGCCGGATGGCTCGATATGGACAGAGGGATCAAGATAGATTGGACAGCATGTCCAACTATGTTATCTGCAGGGCCAGAATGCTTTCAGTTCTGGATGAGTATGGTCTCAAAGATCATGCAGAGAAGGTTCTTGTTGTACCACCCGATGTAGATCCTCTGAAGAAGTATGAAGAAAATCAAGTGCGGACTAAGCGTTTGATCATAGATAGAGTCAAGGACCACGCGATTCCTCATATTGTTGGTAAGACTACAGCAAATGACATATGGGTGGCCTTGGACAGGATGTACCAAGGAGGCTTCATCCAAAGAAAAATGCTTCTGGAGAACCAGATGCAGTTGTTCCAAATGATGAAGGGTGAAGAGATAGATCCATTCCTCTTCAGGCTTCAAGCCATCCAAGATCAACTGGTTGGCATTGGTCCTACTCCAGATGAGAGGCTCTTAGTGAGGACTGCTCTGAAAGCAGTCTGAGAAGATTGGGAAACGTTTGTCTAGAGAATTCTGGGAAGGGCAGTGTTACCATCTTGGGCTGACATGTGGGCTATCCTCCGCCAAGAGGAAATCAAGAGGGTCAACAAGCCGCAGAATATCAGTGGAGGAAGCGGAAAGGCCAAAATCGAGGAGGAGGAGGAGGACGCAGCCCTTGCATCAAGGGAAAAGAAACAGCAAGGGAAGAAGAAGAAGGACCTTTCCAAGGTCCGGTGCTTTAAGTGTGGTGATCTTGGACATTTCGCCAGCAGTTGTCCTAAGAAGAAGGACAAAGGATCTTCTGATTCCAAGGCTACAGCAGCAAAGGAAGATGGCTCTGATGATTATACAGCCATGAGTGCTCATGTGCCTCGAGAGAAGAGGTGGGGTGACATGGATCTGTAGAGCATCTACAGACAATGGCGGGATCCTTGAGTCAGCCCTACTCTTGGATCACATACGAGCTACGGGAGCCTTAAGACGGTAGCGAGATGAGTCGGGAGATGGTTGCAAAAGGCCACATTGAAGCGGAAGAGGGAGCTAAAGAGCTTAAGAAGGAGCAGCGTAATGCAGAGACAGCAGTAGCGTGGAGGGGTTGATGGGACTTCAGCAGCGCAAAGAAGTTGTGTTCACGTAGTGCAGTGTTGCAGCATGAAAGCGTCTCCAGGAAGTCAACGTAAATCAGCATCCAGGGAGCTTCAGTGGTGGAGAGCAACTTGACTTCTTTGTCAAACAGTTGGGCAAAGTTCTTTCAGTTGCTTACTTCTCAACAACTAAGTTGCAGTGCAGAAGCTAGCAGTGGCAGTGGTATGGCAGCATGATGTAGCAATTTGAGAGGGAGTTGCAGTAGAGATGTGGCAGTGGCATGGGTAGCAGTACAAAGAGCAGCAGTGCAGTGGATGGATGACAGCAGGCCAAGCATCAGCAGCACAAAATCCAGCTTCAAGATCTTGTAGTGCATGGTGTGGATACATTGCTAGAGTACACTCCATGCTAAGAGGGAGTGTTGAGATTTTGTATAGTTGGTGTAGCATCGGGTGTGCTCTAGCCCTGAAATTTTGTGGAGGGGCTAGGACACACTTGATCTCCAAAACCCAGAAAGTGTGTTGAGAAATTTCAGTTGGTGTTCAAGTTATTCAAATAATTAATTATTTTAATGGATTTCCTAAGTCTAAACTTAGGAAAATTAAATAATTAAAGTGAATTAATTAACACATGTGCTGAAATGTTCTAAAAGACACAGATCAAACAGTCTTTTAATCTCAGTGGTTAATGAATGTTTTAATCTCGGGCATTGATGAGATGAATGAAAAAGTATAAGAGAAAGGCTTGAGGGTCAGTTGGAGGACACACACAGTTGCAGAACTGAAGAATAGATCTGGAATTCTAGGGCGGGTTTGCTAAGAATTTCCGGAGGAATTTCCTGCAATGAGGGGTAGTATTGGCTAAGGGGATGATCTGATCTGGGAGCCAAGAGTCAGTAAGAGGCAGAGGAGCAACAACAAGGACAGCGCAGAGAATCAGAGTAGCAGCTACACAAGTGCTACGCAAGACAGCGCAGAGGCTCCAGGGGGCTTCAGAAGTTACGCAGAGGGTCTTCAGGGCCAGCATAAGGCCTGCGTCACCCTCTCAGGGGTTACACAGTCCCTCTCTGGGCAGCACAGTGGCATTCTGAGGCTAGCAGGGCTGAATCTAGGGCTTCAGGGGCAGCACTGAGGGTTTCTAGGGCCAAATCCGAGCTAAGTCTTGTAAATCCCGTTTGAGTGTGTGGATCAGTCAGATATTTGGCACTAGAACATCAAGTTTGATTTCTTTTATTCTCTGTCGAGTTTTCCAGATCTGGAACCCAGATTTATTGTACTCATAATCTACTTAATAAAATAAACCCTCATATCTGTTGCACCGCTTTTCCTGCATTGGGTTTTTCCGGGGACTTATGTCGAAAAATCCTTGTGTCACTTTGTTGGATGAGCGTATTATTCAGTAAATGATCTGCATGTGTAGACTGTAGTTGTGTTTATTTCGGTATTTTCTGAATCTAATTTCTGGAAATAACTTGTTATATTTAAATCAAGTAGGAGAAATAAACCATGATACTGCAGTAGAATGTTTACATTATTTAATCCATGCATGGTAATACATTTCAGGAATTATTGAAGCATTTTCTTCAAGAGATTGTATCTTAATGAGAACTTATTTCATTCCATTTGTCCATTTAATGCTACAACACACATAAGTTTATTTGTCTCTCAAAGTTTGGTTCAATGTTGCAAGTAAGCACTATCTCATCTCTTGTGGAACATTGCATGTATCATTTAATTGGGATAAATCAACATCGCTCTCATACCAACACTCATTAAAACTTTACCTCCAACATAAGTTGGTTGTATAGACCTTTAGAGACCCTCTACTTCCCTATCGACTCCTCACTGTGAGATCCACATGATTTGGGCGAGGGTGAGGTCTGGGGATTGAAGAGTTGATTTGAAATCTTTGTTGTAGAGATAGTTAACTAAAATTAACCAAGAGCACTCTTCATCGCATTTCCATTTACTTGTCTTTTGATGGTTGTTGATCTGATGCAGGTATTGTGATGCTTTCTTTCCATATTCGCAAAGTCTACTTTCATATTTAGCATCTAATCTTTTTTAGTTGTTTCTAACTATGACAAGATATGTTTCAATGTTGTGATTTGGTTATCTCATAATCATTTTTATTTTGCAATTATCTTGTTCTAACTTTTGTTTCCATTTCAGAATTACTGTGTTCTCATCCTTTTGAGCATTACTTTTACTTTTGAGCAAGTTATTTTAAGGCGCTGGTTGAATGGTTTATCATTATTACTTCAAAGTTGCTCACAAACGCTCATAAATCTCTAAAAAAGTAATCCATGTTTCACTCTAACAAAGTCTCCTAGAACCTCACATCCTTTTAACTTAGTTTCTTCACTTTAGGGACCACTCCCCTTAGCTGACCTAGGAGAGAGCTAAAACAGAGAGAGTCGGGATCAGTGTGATAGCCCCTTCTCTGAAATCCTTCCCACCAACCACACCTTGTGGGGTTGAAGGCCTTTTCCACTGACTTGTGGGTAGGTGTAGGCGGCGAGGAAAGCGATAACATCTTTTGGTGCCGTTGTCGAGGACAAGCTTTCTTATACGTGGGAAATCGACTAACTTTTGGTTTTTGCATGTTGGATTTTAGAGTTAAATTCGGTTCAAGTGGTGACTCCACTTATTTCATTTTTTGCAAGGATTTCTGCTTGAAGCCTTTCTTCTTGTAGACTTCTTGCTAATCTTGGACAGGAGACCCTATCGGTTATCCATTTTCTCTTTCAAGGTCAAGTGAGCACGGCACCATTAATGATTTGTTTGTGATTTTACTAATATTCCGGGTTATCCAAATTTTATTCTAGATGAAGCCATTGAAGCTATTGATGAGTTTCCTAGTTTTCTAGGTGACAATGCCATTACCACCGAAACTCACCTTAGGAATTTCCACCTTTGTGTGAGAAAATGGTGCCATGATATTAACCATGAGGACTTTAAAATGAGACTTTTCATCTTTTCATTCGATGGCGACGCTATGGATTGGTTCATAGACTTACCTACTAACAGCTTCGATTCTCTAGAATCAATAATTGATGCCTTCGAAGAAAAAGATGGAGATCAAAGAAAGATCAAAGCGAAAGTTGATAAGAATGATAAGGATCTCATCAAGGAGTTGACTCAAATGATTAAGGATATGCAACTCAACCAAGCTCAACTCATCGAAAACATGGAACTCAATCAAACAAGATTAATAGTAAATCATGGACATGTAATAAAGGCCATGGAGGTCAATCAGTCTAATCAGATGACCTTTATTCAAAACAGGTTGCTCACCAAGGAAGAAAAACAAGTGCAATTAATTAACACCATGGAAACAAATCATGTTAAAGAAATAAACGTTATGAAGGCTAATCAAGTCATTTTTCAAAATAGGTTGGAGGAAGTCGAAAGATCATAGGTACAAAAATTCCAACTTAGGTCAAATGACGAATTGGAAAAGTACAAAGAAATAGATCATAAGCCTCCCAATCCACTAAAACAAACTTCATCTTATTATGATGAGGTCATTTATTCCATTGAAAAATGGCTAATTAAAGGTGACCTGGATAGCAAGGAAACTAAGGGGAGTAAAGTTTATACTTATGACATTGGTCCATTACCCATGTCAGAGCAAATACAAAATGGAGAAAGGCAGGTCACGAAAGTCATGGATACATCAAATTCTCCATCTAAGCATCTTCAAAATCGGGCAGTGTTAGGTCCCTATATTACTAGCGTAGTCCCATATTGTTGTTAGTATAGCCCCCTTATTGTTATTGTTGTAACCCTGTAACCCCCATATTGTTATTATTGTGCCTTACATTATTATTGTTAGGTCGGCTAGCACTATATTGTGACCCCATGGACTCTTATATATAGAAAGGAGGTTTTGTCAGTTGTATCATCCAAGAATTGTTCATTTATGTAATGTAAAGGAGGTTGCCCCCTCGAAGAGGCTTATTTCTAAGGCGTTGATCTCTCTTTTCTTCTATTTTTGGAGCTGGTTTCATAACATTTGGTATCAGAGCTTTGGATTCTAGGGTTTCGCTGCTCAAAACAGGTCATCGTTGCATATTTGCTATAACTTTTTTTCTACGAAGGTTCAGAAGCTGAAATTTTTATCACAAGAAGCTGAAATCCTGAGAAACTTCGTGTTAAAATTTCAGATCTTCATTCGCAATATTTTCGGAGATATGATTTGTGGAAGTTACAGTTTTTGCAGGCTCCCGAATTTCATCTAAAAGAGGTGACCATGGGAAAATCGTCATAACTCTCTCTCTGAACATCAGATTGGAATTCTGTAAAAAGTGGCTGACAATACACGGACTGCAGTTTCCTATGTATCAATTTCATGGCCGAAGGAGGAAACAATGACACGTGGCACGCCGTACAAGTTCGCTCTACTGAACCAGTCCATAATTAGGTCATTGTGGGAGATTGGGCATAACTTTGCCTTGAACCATCCAAATCAGGTCAGACCTATGGCATTCGAACGAAGATTCAAAGGGATACTACCGGACCGAATTTCAGATATTGAAGATCTGAAATCACAGAGATAATTCAATTTCAATATCGAGCTCCTCAAAAGCAAGAAAAAGGTGTTTTTTTTTTTCAAATTGCATAAGTCTTGTTTGAAAAATTAGTTTGAAGTGATTCCAAGGGCATATTGAAGCATAGATATTAGTATTGGGTTCTAAAATGCCCCCTAAAAAGAATTCGACACCCATTAAGCCCTCAGAATACTCTACTATTACTCATGAAGACGAAGAAGTGTAACATGATATATCAAAATTACAAGAGCATGTGCACCAAATTTCGCTCTCGCAAAGAGCATCAAAAAACGAAATGGAAGTTTTGAAGAAAGGCGTGGAAGCTAAGATGGATGGTTTGAAGAAAGGCATGGAAGCTAAGATGGATGACATCGACGAAAAAATCAAAGACAACATGTGAGACATGAAGAATGATCTAAAAGCAGACATGGAAGGTTTGGAGGAAGGTTTGACAAAGTTGATACAAGAAATGATTACTAATGAAGAAAATATAGTAGAGGAAACTCATGATGAGAACAAAATAAATGTTAATCGTGATTTCATAAACTCTAATGTTGGATGGAAAACCCACCATATTCCAAAGATGGATATGAGGAAGTTTGATGGCAAGGATCTCGTAACATGGATACTACAGATGAAGCAATATTTTGATCTCCATAATGTGCAAAACACACAAAAGGTACGCATTGCAACTTTACATTTATAACAAAATAAATTTGTATGGTATCGATGGCTTTGCTCTCGTAAAAAAATTGTCACTTCGTCAATTTTTATGGAGGAAATGATAGCACATTATGAGGATACAAAGAGAAACACCTTCTTTAGCCAATTGATAATCTTAAACAAAAGGGTTCAATGGTGGAGCACATTGAGGACTTCCAAAAATTGAATATAAGGGTGGTGGATATTCCAGAGGAACACAGGATTGATGTCTTCATAGGTACTTTAAAGGATAACATCCTACATGAGGTTCGCCTTTGGGAACCTGATTCATTGGAGAAGGCATTCAGGTTGGCAAGAAAAATTGAATGTAAAATTATGGCGACAAGGAAGCCTACCAATCACATCTATAAAGATGGAAGTGTTGCTACTCTTAGACTGCCACAACCCACAAGGTTGACACCACAACAATTGGAAGAAAAAAGATCAAAAAGGCTTTGCTACAGTTGTGATAGCAAATACACTAAAGGTCATAAGTGTGCTGAGAAGAAATTATTTTACATAGATTGTGAAGAGGAGGAAGAAAATGAACAAGAAACTTCAAAATAAGAGGATATACACCTGGAACCAACCCTAGAGAAAGAAGAAATGAGTCCGAACATATCTTGTAATGCAGTGGCAGGAATTACCACTCCTCAAACTCTCAAGATAGAAGAACATATCAAGAAGAAAAAGGTAATAGTGTTGATTGACTCGGGTAGTACCCATAATTTTATTCATTGTAAGGTAGCCAAGGAATTGAATTGCTTCCTATACCCAAAACCAAAATGTCAAGTGATGGTTGCAAATGGAGGAACCATAAATTGCTCTAGCAAATGCCATAATACCAAGCTAACCATGGGAGAATATGTATTGAATAGTTCAATGCTTTCCATTCCAATGGGAGGTGCTGATGTTGTACTAGGAGTACAATAGTTACAATTTTTGGGGACGATAGCTTTTAATTTTCAAGAACTTTTCTTGAAATTTTTTTCGGAAGGAAAGGAGGTTGAATTACGGGGTATCGCAGGGAATCAGGGAAAGATAATAAGCTATAATGTCATGACAAAGCTTCTGAAAAAAGAACAACGAGGCGTAATTGCACAATTATGCTCGCTAGAAGTTCCAACATCAAAATCATTTATTTCTCCATATCTCCAAAAATCCTTGGACTATTATTCCAAGGTGTTTGAAACTCCCAAAGGACTCCCACCTATTCGTGATCATGATCATGCTATTCATTTGATTCCAAGAAGTGTTCCTCCAAACATCAGGCCTTACAGATATCCTTATGTCCAAAAGAGAAAAATTGAACGTATGATTGCGTGCATGACCCATTCGTATAATCTGTAATCCCAATCCAAAAGTTCTTTCTCTGCTCCTGTAGTATTGGTACACAAGAAGGATGGATCATGGCGCATGTGTCCAGATTATAGGGAGCTCAATAAGCTCACCATTAAAGATAAATTTCCCATTCTCGTGATTGATGAATTATTGGATGAATTACATGGAGAAATTTATTTTACCAAGTTGGATCTTCGTTCAGGATATCATCAAATTAGAATGAAGACTGAAGATATTCCGAAAACAACATTTCGAACTCATGAGGGTCATTATGAATTTTTGGTCATGCCTTTTGGCCTTGCCAATGCACCTTCTACATTTCAAGGGTTGATGAATTCCATTTTCAAACCCTTAGAAAATTTGTGCTAGTATTTTTTGATGATATACTAATCTACAACAGGTCTTTGAAGGATCATGTTCAACATGTTGACAGGGTGCTCAAACTATTGCAGGAGAAACAATTATATGCAAAAACATCCAAATGTTTCTTTGGAGTACAAGAGGTGGAATATCTGGGTCATATTGTATCTCACGAGGGTGTTAAGGTAGACCCCAACAAAATTAAAGCCATTAAGGAATGGAAAGTCCCCACAACCATAAAGCAGTTGCGAGGATTTCTCGGGTTAACAGGGTATTATCGCAAGTTTGTTAAGAATTATGGGAGAATAGCAGCACCTCTAACAACATTATTGAAGAAAGATGCATTTTCATGCACTCCTGAAGCAACTAAGGCCTTTGAACATCTTAAAGAGGCAATGTGCCTAGCACCGGTCTTAGCTACGCCAGACTTCACAAAAACTTTTATTGTGGAAAGTGATGCCTCAGGAAATGGAATTGGTGCAGTTTTAATGCAGGAAGGAAGACCCATTGCTTTTGAAAGTCGTCCAATCAAAGGAAAGTATTTACAAAAACCTATTTATAAGAAGGAAATGTTAGCAATACTGCATGCACTAAAGAAATGGCGAACTTACCTAATGGGAAGACACTTCAAGGTAAAAACTGATCATGATAGTCTTAAACACTTTTTGGAACAAAGACTATCTTTAGAAGAGCAGCAAAAATGGGTCACAAAGATGTTGGTTTATGACTTTGAAATCATCTACAAAAAAGGGAAGCTAAATGTTGTTGCAGATGCACTCTCAAGAAAGGATGAGGAGGTGGAAGCATTGCTTTGTGTCATTTTTGTTATCCAACCAGATTGGATAACCGAAGCAAAAGATGAATGGAAAAAGGACGAAGAAGTGTGGACACTCATTCAAAAGTTGCAGCAAGATCCTACTACATCTGATACATTTAGTTGGAAAAATGATTCCTTATGGTACAAAGATCGCTTATATCTTTGTAAGAATTCCCAACTAAAACAAAAGATTCTTTTGGTGAAGAAGGAATTTTTTTGGGATGGCCTTAAATCTGATATTCAAAAGTTTGTGGCGGAATGTTTCGTTTGTCAGCAAAATAAAGTTGAGACAATTAAGACCCCGGCTCTTCTACAACCTTTATCCATTCCAATTCAACTTTGGGAGGAGATTTCAATGGATTTTATCACAAGTTTACCTAAGTCCGAAGGAAAGAGTGTCATCATGGTGGTAGTTGATAGACTTCCCAAGTATGCACACTTTTGTGCATTATCTCATCCATTTAAAGCAAGTACAATTGTTATTGCATTTATGGAAACAATTCAAAAGCTACATGGAAACCCAAAGATTATTGTAAGCGACAGAGATCCCAATTTTACTGGAAATTTTTGGACGGAATTATTTTCTTGTTTGGGTACTCAACTAGCTCACAGCTCATCTTATCATCCTCAATTTGATCGTCAAACTAAGATAGTGAATAAATGTTTGGAAGGATATCTTCATTGTTTTGTATCTAATAAAAAAACACAATGGGTCAAGTGGTTACCTCTCGCCGAATGGTGGTATAACACTTCCTTCCATGCTACAATAAAAATGACCCCTTTTATGGCACTTTATGGATATCATCCACCGTCCATCACATGATCTTTAAGAGAAAATTATAAGGTTCAAGCAATGAAAGATCACATCGAGCATCAACAAGAAGTTCTCTAACTATTAAAGGATAACCTAAATTTGGCACAAAATTGAATGAAACAATGGTCAGATCAACGTCGCAGCGAGAGAAGATTTGATGTAGGAGACTGGGTATTTTTACGGCTACAGCCATACAAACAAATGTCCCTCAAGCAAGATAAGAACGATAATAAATTTTCGCCAAAGTACTATGGTCCTTACAAGGTGTTGCAAAATATTGGTACTATGGAATACAAATTGGAGCTTCCTACTTCTTCACGAGTGCATCTAGTTTTCCATGTTTCATGCTTAAAGAAGGTTATAGGTGAAAATATTCCAGTTCAAACAATATTGCCGAACTTGATGAGGAAGGAAAGAACATATTGGAACGACGATCACGGAAACAAGAACTCGCTTGACTACGAAATCGATCGATTTGATATCTCATCGAGTGGAAGAACTTCTTGTTGACACCTAATCCTAAGGGTTGGGTGAGGATATTCAATATTGTATATTAAATAATATTAGGAAATAAGGAAGGCCAAGAGTGATTGGGAGATGAATCCCAATAGCCTCACCTCCATGTATAAATACATGCACATTCTTCATCTAATACACATTCTGATTTGCGGAGCTACCTCCTGTTTTGACATGGTATCAAAGCCAGTCCCACTATTGGAATTTTTGCCTGTGGTGTAACTCCCTCATTTCTACTAACAGTCTTTTGCTCAGTCAGTTCTATGTCTAGTTTTTGCTACTCCATTAGATTGCTGCCATTCTGAGTTTATATACTACAATTCTGCATTTTTTTTAAAATTATCTCTGCAATTTGCACAGTTCTGAATTTGTTTTGCAGTTTCTGAAGACTCTGCAATTCTGCAATTCTGCAATTTTTGCAGTTCCTGCAATTCAACACCTACAAAATCTGCATCTGCAATTCCTAATTTTTTTTGGCCTCTTGGCCTCCCTTATGAAATTTTCTACACACTCCTTCATACCCCTCATTTTTTCCTCTTTAGGCCTCACAACCCTCCCCTCACCCTCACTACACAACCTCACAACTCATCGACTCCCCACTCGCTCGCTCTACAGCAATCCCCGGCCCCTAAGCTACCCCCGCCCCCTCACATCTCCCTCGACTCCCTACCCGCAGACGCGCCTACCCCAACCCTCGACTCCAGGCTCACTCACGCTACAGCCTTCTCCCTCTCACCCGACTGCACTACCCTGCACTCCCTCACTACCCGAACCCCCTCCCCAGCTCCTCAACTCACCCTGCCTACGCACACCCCTCTCACCGCCTGCATACACCTCCCCATTGATCCCCGCCCCTTATCACTCCCACCTCCCCACCTGTCTAACCCACTACGTCGCTATCCCCGTGGCCTGTCGGCCCTCCCTGCCCTCGCTACTCCCCTAGCCTTTCGGCCCTATCCGCCCTCGCTGTCTATCCTTTCAACACCGCCTCCCTTCCATATAATACGCTTTGTCCATTAATACGCTCTGTCGACTATTCAATACCGCCCCTCCATTAATACGCTCTGTCGACTATATAATAATCCCACTCCATTAATACGCTCTGTCCATTTTAACCCGTCGACTATTCAATACAACTATTCAATATTGCCCCTCTATACCATCCATTCATTAACAATACCACCCCCCATCATATATAATACAATACCCATATAAATTTTTCAAACAAAAAATATATATATATATATATATTTTTTTTTTTTTTTGGTGCAGAATTCAGTATTTCTAGCAAAGGTTTTCCCCTTCAATTGAGTATATTTTTCAGCAAAGAGTTTTTAGTTTTCTCTCCCTCAAAAGAATTTTTTCTAGCAAAGTAATTATTTTTTCCCTTCAGAAGAATGCATTCTCTCATATCTATTGTAGGGGTGGTTCTCTCCGGTGAAGAGAACTATCTTGAATGGTCTCGAAAAATCAAACACACTCTCATTTTTAATGAGTTGTGGAAAGGAATCTGTGAAGGACAAGAAGGAAATCCACCAGCAAAGCCCACTTCAGACAAGGAGCTCGCCATTTGGGAAAACAAGAACTGCAAGGCCTATGCCTTGATTGCAGCATCCGTAAATGAAGAGGTGAGTCGCCATATTTCATCATTTTCAAATGCCTATGAAGCCTTGAGCAAGCTAAAAGAACTCTATGACTCACATTCAGAACTAGAAAATGTTCAATTGATGATTAAGCTGTTCAGTCTTGAAATGAAGAATGATGATCCCCTTGCTTTAGCTTCAGAAGTAAGATCTATAATGCATGACATTGAAAGCACTGGTGTAAAAATGGACATATCTCTCATAGCATATGTTAAGGCATTATATCCAACTTACTCACATTATCTTGAGTCATTGCAAGCAAGTGGAAACCTTGAGCATATCACCTTTGAGGCCCTTGAGAAAAAGTTTGCAGAAAGAGAGAAAGCTTTCGGGAAGATGACAGTCCCTTCGTCTTCTGAAGAGGCTGCATACTGTGCACATAGAGAAAAGAGTCATGCTCCAGATTCTTCCAGAGGTAGAGGTGGCAGAAGAGGAAGAGGAAGAAGAAACTTCAGAGAAAGGGGGGGCAGACAATCTAACAAATCCGATCTTCATTGCACATGTTGCAATAAAGATGGACATGATGCATCCAAATGCAGGACACCTTGGGATAAAATTGAGCAGCAAAGAAATCAAGACAAAGGTAAAACTAATGACAAAGACAAAGGTAAAGCACCTGAATCCGCTCATTATGTTCTAGCACATTGTAACAATGGAGTAACCGAAGACTTGTTTGATGTTTCATTTACTTCATGGAGAGATGATTGGTTGCTAGATTCAGGAGCAACATGTCACATGACATTTAGAAAAGATTTTTTTGAAGAATTTACTGACAAAGTTGATGGAGCAGTATATTTCGCAGATAAATCCAAACTCAAGCCATCAGGGCTTGGCACAGTCAGGCTTAAACTGCCTGGTCTTCCAGATCATATTCTACATGAGGTTCTATACCTCCCTGGGTTGAGGAGAAACTTGTTGTCCCTGGTCCAAATCCGCCAGCAAGGACACTCCATTCACTTGTTTGATGGCAAGGCAGAGGTCAGAAAAGCATCGGATCACTCACTTGTCATGGAGGGAATAGAAGAAGAAAGACTCCTGAAGCTGAAAGATTCATCTGCTCACGCTCAAAACTTTGCATTCAGTTCACATCATGATGAAGGTACATTCCCATCAAGTCTTTTATGGCATGCTAGATTTGGACACTTAAACTATGAAAGCCTTCGTTTGTTGAAGAAAAATGGTGTTAATGGACTGCCTACAATTCTTAGGAAACCTAAGGAATGTGATGCTTGTATTCTAGGAAAGCATAGCAAACAACCATTTCATGATTCACACTCTAGAGCACATAGAAAACTTGAGCTTGTTCATTCAGATTTATGTGGCCCTATGCCCGTTGCTTCTGCAAATGGAAATAAATACATGATGACATTTATTGATGACTACACCAGAATGTGTTGGATTTACTTATTGAAGAACAAGTCTGATGCCTTTCAAACATTCAAGAATTTTCATGCATGGATTGAAAATGATGCACAAACTCATATTGGCTCTCTACGTACTGATAATGGAAAAGAATACACTTCAAACGAATTTGAAAATTATCTTCGTCAACATGGAATCAAACATCAAACAACGGTGCCATATAATCCCCAACAGAATGGTGTAGCTGAAAGATTGAACAGAACTATTTTAAATATGGTTCGCTCCATGTTATTTTTCAAGAATGTAAAATTGATGTTTTGGGCTGATGCAGTTCTATGTGCTGTTTACATAAAGAATAGGTGCCCTTCAAGTTCAATTAGAAACAAAACTCCTTTTGAAATGTGGCATGGCCACATTCCTTCGGTAAATCATTTCAGGGTCTTTGGGTCCACCTGTTATGCCTTGATACCCCAGGGTCAAAGGAATAAACTTGGTGCTAGAAGTCGAAAATGTATCTTCTTGGGGTA
This sequence comes from Pinus albicaulis, assembly GCA_034641835.2. Classification (NCBI taxonomy): domain Eukaryota; kingdom Viridiplantae; phylum Streptophyta; class Pinopsida; order Pinales; family Pinaceae; genus Pinus; species Pinus albicaulis. The sequence goes on from CM076583.1 coordinate 976,709,752, forward strand.
CCCCAATACCTCCAAAGGATATCGTCTCTATGATGAAGCCAATAAGAAGTTTGTAATAGCAAGAGATGCCATATTCCTTGAATCTTCCAAGAGTGACAAAGTTGTTGAGCGGCAACTTGATCGCCTGGATGGATTCACACATGCAAATTCTTTCCAAGAATTTGATAATCAGATTCCACATCTTGAAGGGGGGATTCCTATATTGAATCAAACTATGGAATCATGTCCTGAAGCACTCTCTCCCCCACATGAAGAAACAACCACGGATGACACATTGAATGATGTGATTGACAGAATTGGAAGATTGAATCTTGAATCAATCCCAACTCAGTCAAATGAGCAGCGTGGGCCATCTCAGAAGGGTCCTCCCAAATGGCTGACAAAGACACTGGAGAATGTTCATCCCGATGAGGTTGGAAAAACAGGAACAAGAAGTTCCACTAAACAAATTGAAGGTGACGTAGATAATTCTGATTCTCCTGTTGATATGGATATTGCTTATAACTATGAATTGAGTGTGTCTACAGATCATGAACCAACTTCCTTCAAAGAAACCGCTTCTCATGATGAATGGAAAGAAGCGATGCAAAAGGAGTATGATGCCTTGATAAAGAATGGCACTTGGAAGCTAGTTGATCCGCCTTTGGGAACAAAACCAATTGGCTGTAAGTGGATCTACAAGAACAAGTATAAAGCAGATGGCTCACTTGACAAGCACAAGGCCAGGCTTGTGGCAAAAGGTTTTGCACAAAAAGAAGGAATCGATTATGAAGAAACTTTTGCTCCCACAGCAAAATGGACCACCATCTGGACTCTCTTTGCCCTAGCAGCTCAGAATAGATGGAAAGTCCATCAAATGGATGTAAAAACCGCCTTTTTGAATGGAGATCTAAAGGAGAAAGTTTTTATGTCCCAGCCAGAAGGATTTGTTGTAAAAGGCCAAGAACACAAAGTTTGCAAGCTTATAAAATCCTTGTATGGCCTCAAGCAAGCACCACGAGCCTGGTATGAGAAATTAACCGAGCATCTTCTGAAACTTGACTTCAAACATTTTGATCTTGATGATGCAACTTTGTTTGTTAAGAAAGTTGGAAAAACAGTGGTATATCTTGTGGTGTATGTAGATGATCTTTTGACAACAGGGAACAATAAGAGCTATATTGCATCCATGAAGAAAGAATTGAAGAAAGGTTTTGAAATGACTAATTTGGGTCATGTTCATTACTGTCTGGGTATTGAAGTAATTCAACATCCTAAATTTATATTTCTTTCTCAAAAGAAGTACATTAGAGATCTTTTGAACAAGTTTGGCATGGATGAATGCAATCCCTTAACCACTCCAATGGAACAAAACTTGAAGCTCACATCTATTGAAGGGAAGGAATTCGAGGATGCAACTAAGTATAGACAGCTTATAGGAAGTCTTATCTACCTAACCACCACCAGACTTGACATTTCATTTGTTGTTGGAATCCTCTCAAGGTTTATGCAAAAACCTTGTGAAGGACATTGGTCTACTGCAAAAAGAGTGTTAAGGTACTTGAAGGGGACTCAAGACTTTGGACTCAAATATACATAGGTAGGCAACTTCAGCTTGATAGGATACTCTGATTCAGACTTTGATGGGGACAAAGAAACAGGGGTGTCTACTACAGGTTACACCATGAGTCTTGGATCAGGAGCTGTCTCATGGAGATCACACAAACAGTCAGTTCCAGCAGATTCCACGATTGAGGCAGAATATGTGGCAGCAGCTGAAGCAACAAAGGAAATTGTGTGGCTCAGAAAAATCCTAGAAGATTTGCAGATGAAACAAACGTATTCAACACCACTCATGATTGACAACACCTCTGCAATAAAGTTGGCCAAGAACCCAAAGTTCCATGATCGAACAAAGCACATCAATACAAAATACCATCTAATTCGACATCATGTTCAGGCCAAAACCATCCATCTACATCATTGTTCCACAAATGAGCAAATTGTTGATATCTTCACCAAAGCACTTGGAAGAGAAAAGTTTGAAAAGTTCAGATCGATGCTTGGGCTCACCAACATCCCTTCGGATTAAAGGGGGGAATGTTGACACCTAATCCTAAGGGTTGGGTGAGAATATTCAATATTGTATATTAAATAATATTAGGAAATAAGGAAGGCCAAAAGTCATTGGGAGATGAATCCCAATACCCTCACCTCCATGTATAAATACATGCACATTCTTCATCTAATACACATTCTGATTTGCGGAGTTACCTCCTGGTTTGACACTTACCCACTAAAGATTCTACATGAGAGGATGAGAATTTTATACAGAAGCATCCAGAGCTACTCAAGCGTTGAGGACAACACTTTTTTGAAGGAGAGGGGCATGTTAGGTCCCTATATTACTAGTGTAGTCCCTTATTGTTGTTAGTATAGCCCCTTATCATATTGAATTACCCCGTAACCCCCATATTGTTATTATTGTGCCCTTACATTATTATTGTTAGGTCGGCTAGGATTAAATTGTGACCCCATGGACTCCTATATATAGAAAGGAGGTTTTGTCATTTGTATCATCCAAGAATTGTTCATTTATGTAATGTAAAGGAGGTTGCCCCCTCGAATTGGCTTATTTCTAAGGCGTTGATCTCTTTTTTCTTCTATTTTTGGAGCTGGTTTCATAACAGGCAGAATGGTCTACTTTGAACACATCAACATCAACATCACAATCTCTTAAGAAAAAAAGAAAAAAGCGGAAAAGATTTGGTAAATCTGATGACCATGTACAACACACTGTTGGGACGGATCAAAGTCCTAAGATATTCAGAATTGGACAGGGCACATCAGAAAAGCAGCCCATGGATCTGCCTGAAAGTAGGCAGGTTCTCAGCATGAAATTAATTCATGACATTTGATGCCATGGGGCATCTTTTTGTATCATATTTCTAACCTTATGCCTTATAAAAAAAAATTAAGTAGATTTATTTCATGAATAAATTATGCTCTTAGAATAAAATTTCCATTTTTGTACTTGATTTTGTTTGATGATGCTTTGAATGGATACTGCTAATATATATCTTTGGTAGGTAGATACAGATTCCAGGTTCTTGGCACTTCCACACTATCACTTCATATCTAGCATGCATCCCCATATGGAGCAAAATGTTGACAACTGGAGTGGCACCTGAAGATAATGTGAAGACTCCATGCCCAAGGATGAACCAAAAGACATTTGTACCATCAGATAGCATCAGATATCATCAGTTCAACAGAGTTTTTGAACTCTACTTCTATTTTCTCATCATCTTTCTCTTGTACCTAGATTCCACGCCCTATGGGGAATTGTAATAAGTGATGCTAGTAATGATGAGTCTGAGTCAGTAGAGTCTATAATAGGCCTAGGTAGCTTGGGACCTTGCCAACAACTGAGTATTACTCTGGGAGGATTTTTTCACTCGGTTAATTATCATCTCCCTACTAGGACTTAATAATTAATTGAGTTTTTTCCTCCAATTTTACCCCAAACCCAGAGTACGGCTTGATGGTGAGGCTTTGGGTGAGTCCTAGTGTCTAGAGTCAATGTATATATTACCATACTAGATCACACAAAAAAAATCGTGGAATTTGGTTAGGTATGGGTAGTGATTTTTTAATTTTTTAGATTTCCCGCGGGTTAAAAATTGCAATAAAAATTGTAACTGAATTGTAATAAGTGTTGTCTAAAGAAGTTGTATGGGGTATGAATAATCAAAATTACACCTCTCACCCTCAACTTTCTACTATGACACAATTTGAGGGGTTAATAATGTGTTTTGGCCCCTCAAAACCCACATTTCCTAAGTTTAGTGGAAATTATGGCATTTAATTAGGCTAGAATTAAATAAATAGAGAGATAAATTATTCCATGTGAGAAAATGACGTGGAAATGACTTGGAAATCATCCTAAATCAAAGGGTTGAGTCAACGGACATGTGGAGGATGAGTGAGCACACTGCATCATTAATTCACCATTATTTTATCAAAATCGAATTTCTTAGAGATAAAGTGGCAGTTACACACTAGGAAAATCGAACTTATTAAAGGCAGTGGAGTATAAAAGGAATATTCTATAGGATCAGTCGACTGAAGACCAAGTGAGGACCTCTTCTCACGAGTTATCTGGATTGCAATAGCACTAAGTACTTCACTTAGAGGATTTACGCTATTCCTTGAACCTAGACTGTGCAGTCACTCGGAGGAAACACGCAGTTCTCATGGGCCTACACAGAATTTCACTGGGATCATCTACAGGTACGGTTTCAGTTGGCTCGAGTTTGCAGTTGTGGACTTGGTGTAGCACGGGACTTTGTTTGTCTTATGGATGAGTTCATTGTATCATATGGGGAATTCGATTTCCCTTGTTGTGCACAAAAGAATTTTGAATGTACTCTGGGTATCTTAGTCTTCTCCACATCGAACTTGGCTTATCTTTCCTTGGGATTTGATCCAAGTTCAATTCTCACATGCATTCGACCTTGGGAATTTCTCCCAACTCTCTATATAAAAAGCCATGGGCTATTGTATTGTATTATGTTATGAGCTATTGGGCTTGAGGAAACTCTGCCATTTTGAAATTGCATATTAATAAAATCAAGACTTTGGGGTTACGGAGCGAATGTTCTCTTGGTGTAATGAGTTGTTTCCTTTCCGTGTTTGTGTTTATTATGCTTGCATTTCCTCATATGTTTGATCTACGTTAATTCATATTTTCCATACAGTGTGGATTGGTGCATGCAAGCTATCTTGCATGTGTCATTGTTTTAGAGCATTATCTTATGATTAAGCTTGTTAATGCATTTTAAGTGGAATGTGTGAAAAATTCTAAACAAAAATCCTACTGCAGTATCTTGATTTACTTTTCCTACTTGATTTAAATTACAAGTTAATTTTTTGAATTATTCAGTAAAATCAGCAAAGTAAACACAATTGCAGCCTACACATTTACAGATCATTTACTGAACATTACGCACACATGACAAAATGACACAGATTTTTCGGACAAGTGTCTCTGGAAAACCCAATGCGGGAAAACCAGCGCAGCTAGCTCTAGAGGGTTTTATTATTATGCAAAATCTAAATAGAAGAATATATGGGCACCAAAATGGTTCGCCCTACAGAGAAATTTCACGGCAATAATACCTCTTTCACTCAGAGACAGAAAATATGGTTGATTCACGCCCTCAAACGGGATTTACAGAACTCAAGCCCTTTATGTCCCACCGAAAACCCCAGCGTTGTCTCTTAGCCCTTTGCGTCAGCCTCTGCGCTGCCTTGGATGGGCTTGCATCAACTTCTCAGGCTTACGCTGCCCCTACGCTACTCTGGTTGGGCCTGTGTCACTCCTGAAGGGTTGTTGTTGCCTCTGTGCTACCTTCTACGTGGCTCTGGCTGAACTACATATCTCTGGTTGGCCTTTGCGCTGCCTGGTACACTGCCTCTCTGTCGTTGTTGTATTCTTAGCCTCGGATCAGATCATACCTTGCCAATCTCTGCCCCTCACTTCACTGCAAACTAGCTTTGAAATTCATAGCAAACCCCGCCCTAGAATTTCGACTTAGTTTCAGTGCTCTGCCAATGTGTGCGTCCTCCAACTGACCCCAAGCCCTTCTCTTATACTTTTCTCATTGGAAAACCAACGGTCATGATATAATCTCTAATCAACGACTAAGATTAGAAGCTGCTTGATCCACGTCACTTAGAACATTCTCATCACATGTTTAATTTAATTCACTTTAATCTTTTAATTTTCCTAAGTTAGACTTAGGGTCCTTAATTAAAAAGATTAATTATTTGAATAACTATCAAACCAAATGGAATTTCTCCAAACTCTTTCTGGGGCTTGGAGATCTCGTGTAGTCCAGCTCCTCCACAAACTTTCGGATTTCAATTTTGAAATTTTCACATGGTATCAGAGTGTAAGTGATCAGCTGGGAAGCTCAAAAGTGAAGGTGAGCACTTTGTTGTTCAGTGAGAGCAGCAGGCTGAAATTCCCAGAGGCAGCACAGTATCCAGACAGACAGGCCAATTTACTTGCGCAGGGGTTCGATTTTCAGTTGCAGGTTGGCAGAAAAATCGAGTTACCCAGGTTAGTGATTCCAGTAGTCAGAGGGAGCAGCTACAACTCATATTTTCGCTGAGCAGATTCCTTGCTTGGACGCTGATGGTTTTGCAGTTGTAGAACCAACGTCGGGTGGAAGAGAAAAGCACACACAACGGAGGGAAAATTTTTCTCAAGGAACTTCAAGTCTCAGAAGTTCGATTTTTCCAGGCATATTGGCAGTAGCAGCTAGCATATCTGAGCAATCCAGAAGGGAGTGCGAGTAGCAGCCAAGCAGAAGGAAAGAGAAAGTTTTCGACATTTTTTGATATGGCCACAGTTGAACTTAGAGATCAAGATATGTTGGATGGATCTTCCAACTATGTCATTTGGAAGGTGAGGATTTCCTTCCTTCTAGATAAATATGGCCTGAAAGCCTACATAGATAATGTGGTGGCAGTACCCTAAGATGTGGATCAGCAAAAAGAATACAAGAACGAAATGGTGAAGGTGTAGCGATTGATCCTTGATGGCGTCTGAAACCATATAGTCTCACATATAGCGGCTAAGGGAACGGAAAAAGAGATGTGGGATGCTCTTTCCACGGTATATCAGGGCACTTCAGGGCAGCGAAAGATGTTGCTCGAAGAAAAGCTGAGATGCATCAAGATGCAGAAGGGGGAACACATAGATCCCTACCTAACCAGGATTCAGGAGGTCCGAGACAAGTTTGCAGTTGTTAGAACAATACCTCAACCTTCAGAGCTAGTACGATTGGCACTAAACAGTGTCTCAGAGGAGTGGCAAGTCTTCATCCAAAGTATATTGGGCAAAGATAATGTAATATTCCTAATTAGTAGTGGCTAATTGGAATATTCGATTTTGCTCAATTTTGTCGTCTATAGTTTATTAATAAATAAGAAAGTGAGTGGAGAGGGTCTAACTCACTTAGTGGAATAAAACACACTCCCTACTAGCATAACGTTGTGACTTAAAGGAAGCCAAGGGGGGCCAAGCACCATGTAGAGAGGGGGCCCACGTATGCTCTAGAAGAGACTGCGCAGATGAGGATGAGGATGTGGCAAGAGGGAGGCTACGTTGAGGAGATAGGCCTTAGGGTTTTGGAGGAAGGCCAACGTTATAAAAGAGGGAGGAGCCTCCTCATTCCATTCATTGGTTGTTGATGATATTGAGCTGGTCATTTTTACTTCTTGAGCACGCTGCCTGTTTAGTCTGTCTGCGGCACTGTTTAGTGCGTTGAGTGTCTCCTGTTATCGCTTGCCGCCTACACCTACCTACAGTTAGTGGGAAAAGCCTTCAACCCCACAGGTGTGGTTGGTGGCAAGGAACTCAGAGAAGGGGCTGTCACCTATTCCCAACTCTCTTCGTTTAAGCTATCTCCTAGGTTAGCTAAGGGGGGTGGTCCCTAAAGGGAAACTAAGTTAAAGATGTGAGATTTCTAGGAGAATTGATTAGAAGGAATTACTTATCAAAGATGACTTGATTTCCAATATGTAAACAAGCATATAAGTATATGAGCAATATTCAATGACATGTTCAAAATATAGACCAGTGCTTTAAAGTAGATAACAAATGCTTGCTCAAAAATAAAAATCAAGATATAATGACAATAATCCCACAAAGGAAGTGTTAGACCAAGATCACAATATGCAATTAAATTTGCAACACCAAATAAGGGTATTTGCCAACGAAACGAGATATATCAATTATCCATAAGCATAATGATCATTAAAATGACAACATGCACTGAAATTGTATGTAGAAGCAAATTTCCAAGTACCATAGAATTAAACTTGTTGCAAAATTTAAGGAATTTAAAAATGATTGCATCAAAGTGCTTCCTGAGATAATATTTGCACGTGAATCTTTAGACCGTCAAGATAGCAAAATAAAATTTGGGAACTTTGCAATGTAAATGTGATGAGATAGTGCTCTTGGTTTATTTTATTAATTAGTTCTAAAGCAATGTTACAATTGAACTCCTGTCCCCAGACCTCACCCTCGCCCGAAATTCGGATCTCACAAATGAGGAGTCCATAGGGGTGGAGGGTCCCTAATGTCTATACAACCAACTTAAGTTGGAGGTTAATTTTTAGAGACGCAAGTCTAGCATGCAAAGTGAAATGCCTAAATGATATGGAAATGAGTTTGCAATTGTTGTGTAAAAGATGGAGATGATTCAATTAAATATGCTTCATAGTTAGAACAATAACTCAAGTTGCCATAAATTGAAATGCTATGCTTCTTTACTTGTAGTATGTTGCGAAACTTATCCAAATGAGGCGTAGATCACAAAACATAAGTAAGTGATGGCAAATGAGATTGCAATTTAGGAAATTTAAATGACTATGTGATCTAAGCAATTAACGAAATGAACATATGAGTTATTCACATGCAACTAGAATAGATTAGCAAACGAAATGATGAATGCAAGTGATTTAGTTTGAGAAAATTAAAAGAAAAACTAAGCAAAAGAAAGTTACCCACTCAAGAAGATTTCCTCCCTCTAAATGAGTAGGTGAGATACTATGGGAAAAACTTCCCAAGCTCCCTCAAGAAAAGTCAGCTCTTTATTAATGAAAGTGAGGCCCTCTTATAGAAATGAGGGGATTGGGAAGAGCTTACAATATGCGTTTTAAATTTGCTCTTTCCCAAAGTTACAAGTGTAAGATTTTAAAAAAGAGACACGTCTCTTGGAAGGAGGCCGACATGAATGTATGAGTGTAGGTTGGCTAGCCTTGAAAAATATTATTTTTAAAATTACAAAATCATTTTCTCACAAACCGCTGGGAGTTTTAGTGCAAGTAAAGGCTCGTTAGAAAGGGAAAAATATGCTCTACAAGATGGTATAGGATCCATTTTGAAAGGTTGCCTCTAAGGTGGTGAAAAATATTTTTCTTTGTGACTGCCCTTGAATTATTTAGTGCAGAAAATGATTAGGACAGTATGCCTTCTTTGTTTGGCTTCTCCATTGTTTGTCTTCTCCATTATTTGGCTTCTTCATCATCATAGGAACATGTGGGACATCCAGATCATCGTGATAATGTCCAGTAATGAGTGCATCACACATGTCATCACATAATGGTGCAGTGATATATTATAGTGCGGCATTATTAGGAGAACTCCAAAATAGACTTCCAACCCTCAAATGATCTCCAACCATGATCATCATATGTCATCATCAAGTATCAAAGTGTATGACATCATCACATGACATCAAGGGTTAAGATCTAGATATCAAGTGCATGCAACATTAGATCAAGGACTTCTTAGGGTTTCTTTCATTAGTGGTTTGACTTCTTCGTGATTTGACATCTTCATTGATGGCATGACATCATCATCTTGAACCAGACATCTCAAGAATATTGACATCTCGGTTAATACCATATTGACATCAATGACAACCTTGACCAACAGAAGATTGCGGCGGGGGTTTTACAGGGCGAAGGCCCTCGCACACTGTTGCTCCAGGGAACCTCACTGCCAGCACCAGATATCACCACCGCGAGGTACTCCGCCAAATCCCCTAGCCTGGTTTCGAAGGGCATGGGTGGGGTGCACCTACGCAGGCGGCGTTTGGGTCGCACAACACTCTGTTCCAACTTGCGGCTCCGAGCCTCTTCTGCCAGAATAACAAACAGGGTCATATATTGTTGCCTACCACAACCTGGGCTTGCCTAGAATCCTCTGCACCAATCGATGGCACTTACCCCAGGGACCCCGAGATGCCCACTACTCATTTGGAGTCCCCCATCGCAGAAAGACCCAGAATCGACTCTGGCGGGTGAATACAAAAGGGCAACCGGAACCAGGGATCAAGTAAATACAAACAGTTTTCAATTTTTTATTAAAATCCCTGTTGGGGAAAATATAGTATTATGGAAAGATGCTTCAGAATAGGTGATAGACCTCAAAATAAAAATCACACAAGTTCAGGGATATCCAGTACCATTACAATCACTGATACATGAAGGCAGAGCATTGCAACACTCCAAAACTATAAAGGATTACTCCATAACCTCTGGCTCCACCATTATTCTCAATCTACGGTTGCGAGGAGGAGGAACAACGGACCGAGGAAAAACTAAAAGTTTTGGTGGAGCAGGTGGAGGCAGCACCTCAAAACAGGACCAAAATAATACAAGACCCTCCTTCAAAAACATATTGCAAGGGAACAAAAAACAAACTGCCCCTACAGAACTAGAGGGCAATGCCCCTAGGCCCTACATAGTAGAGCAGTTGAATCATACTCCTGAACTGGCCATAGATATACCTAAGATTGATGATCATCAAAACACTTACCAGGCACAAGCACTTATCTGTCGTTTCAATAGCTTCTGGCCCAAACCAATAGACCTCTTTCAATGGATATTCAAAAACTGGACTATGGAGTGTGAAATACATCTCTGCTCAAAAGGCTTCTTTATAGTTAAATTCCAACATTCAGAAATCAGAGACTACATTCTCCAAGAGGGTCTATGGTTTTAGGGTTCTATGGGACTTTAAATCACCCCATCGTTCCCGGATTTGGATGCTAACACAATGGTTGTCTCCAGAATGTCTGTTTGGGTCAGGCTATATAACCTTCCCCTACATTTCTGGAGTGACAGCGTCCTTCAAGGCATTGGGAATGTCATTGGGCGATACATCAAAACAAATACATGGCGACTGGAGGAGAGAATCTTCACCTTCGCATGTATCTGTGTAGAAGTAGATCTCAGCAAAGGGCTGCCAGAAAGCATACAATTGGTACACAAACAGCAAAAATGGATGCAACATATAGACTATGAAAATACAGCCTTCAGATGCAGAAAATGCAGACAAACTGGTCATCTACAAAACACCTGTCCTGAAGCAAAGAGAGACAACCGAAGAAAGAAGAGGACCGGAAAGCACCCAAAGGATGGCAATTTCCCCCATGTGACTCAAAGGAGGAGATAGAGGAAGAAGAGGAAGTTCCCACCACAGATGGGAACAAACAGTCAACCATTGTCCCAGGCACACAAGAAAAAGAAACTCAGGATCCATTTGAAATACTAACACAGCAGGACCTGCCCACAAAGGCACCAGATGTAACAGACAATGGTGGGAACAAACGGCATCACTCTTCAGACACCTCTGACTCGGACAAGGATGTTGGAGCAGCTACAGTAGAAAATCAGCTCGCCCTTGTCTCCCCCACGACATCTCAAGGAGCATGGCGGAAGGTGGAAAAAAAGAAAGGGAGAAAAACATAGTTTTCTCCCCATTGTATATTAATGGTTTTTGTATGTTATTTTTGAACACCAGTCTTGGCTGGTCGTTGGCCTATATTTTCAGTTGATGCAACATGTAATTTTGTTTCTCATAATAAAATTACGATTTTTCCTGTGGAAAAAAAATTGGTCTTTATTTGTCCTAATTGTTAGTTAATTTAACAAATTATCTGTTACGAAAAATATCAAAATAAACACACTGCATCCTTCACAAGTAAAATTTTGCGTAAAAATAAAATGTTGGAAGCTAAGATATGCTAGCACACACATAAAATTAACGAGATTGTTTTTGGACAAAAGTCCCCAAAAAAACCCAATGTGCGAAAACTGTTGCAGCAGTGAGAAATTATGAGTACAACTGGATGCCGAAACCTAGCAATCCTATAGAGAAAAATACTGGCAAAAATATTGTGAGAAAATTTTCTCACCCCCGCAAGCAATCCTGGCTCAATCAAGCCAATTGAACTAGCTTCCCAAATGCCTTTGCGTGGGCCCTACGTTAATCACTGTCCAAGCCTGAAATACGCTGGTCTAGGAATTGCCTTTGATCTGCTTCTGATTGATTGTCGTTGGTCTGGAACCCTCTCGCTTGGCTCTCTACAAATTCTTCCAACCACTAGCACCTGAAATGACCCTTCCTGCAGCTAAATCGAAATGCCCTTTAGAGGCTTCTGCGCATCTCCTGTGTCAACCTCATTGTGGCTCTTTCTACCTCTCTGCAAATGCACTCGCTGGATCTGGAATACTTCCTCCAGCCTCACTATCTCTGCACCTCTCTCACCACTTCGATCTCTGGCTCTCTCCAGCAACTGACTGCTGCTACTCTGGAAATCGATCTGCCAAGAAATTGAACTACACAAGTGATTCCTCCATCACCACATCGATCTCCTCTTATAATCCTTAGTTGGAGCACCAATCACCAAGATTAAAACATAAGCGAAGGCTAGGATCATTTCTGGATCGATCCGTGTGAGTTTCTAGATGATTCTCGCCTTGACTTGATTAATATTGGTTAATTAATCTATTTTCATAAGTTTAGACTTAGGAAACATTTAAAAAACGGTTAATAATCTAATTAAGCCACTTCTAGACAGAATTTCCAGAAACGATTTTTGGGTTCTAGAGATCTCATGTATTCCCTCTCCACAAAGTTTCATGGCTAGAACACATCTGATGCTACAAAAATTAACACTCCCTCTTAGCGAGGAATGTGTTCTAATGCTGCCGCACACCTTGTAGAAACACCCTGTCTCTGCATCATCTCCTATCACATTGCTGATGTTTGGTTGCTGTTGCCCACCAACTACTGCGCAACTTTGATATACGCTGCATTTGTGTTGCTGTTGGCCCTGCTGAACTGCGACCAACACTACATCTACACTGCAACTCTGTGGTTGTGCTACTGCAACATCTGCAACTGCAAAACATTCAAAATATTGAATCAACTGTGATCACAATAATGCATCTGTCAACCGAATCTCTGACTACTACTAGCTACTGCATTGTCCACTAAGGACTTTGCGTTGCTGTTGACTCTACCTTGTGCCACTCTACACTGTTGCCAACTCTGCACTACGCTCTCCAACATCTGACTGCTACTAGTCACTACAACTGTCACTCTGGTATCTAACTGCATCTACTGTCACTAATCCATCATGCTCCTAAATATTATGGGCCCCTGTAGCTAGGTACTGATCCAAGAGGTGGACTCCTCAAGGATCTTGCCCATCTGTAGCTCTTTGGGGCTGCATCACCAAGTTACCCCACCTACCTCCTCGAGGTATATCGGTGAACATAATGAAGTCTTCCTCCAGCCTGGAGGAAAGCCTAGTGATCTCTACAGAAGCAGCCTATTGGTCCTGCTTCTCCTCCTTGTCCTTCTTCCTGAGAGGACACAGGGTACTGTAGTGGCCTAGCTCACCACATCTAAAGCATTTGATCTTTGACAGGTCCTTCTTCTTCCTCTGCTCCCCCTATCCCTGACTAGGACCCTTAGATGCAAGGGCCACATTCTCCTCCTCCTTTACCGCCTTCGATCCACTACTGCTGCAACCACTGATGGAGTTCTTTAAAAGAGCTCGCCTCAATTCCTCCTGCTACAAGTCAGCCCACATTATGTCCCATGCTGGTAGCTTGTCTCTACCCAATATGCTTTGGACAAAGACCTTCCATTTGGTACACCATGCCCAGCTAGCCCCACAGGTGCACCACACAATTGGTAGGTGTCCCATGACTTGTACGATGACATGGCAACATTACTTCCATCATTTGAGCCCTTACAGATGGTCTACACGCATCTTTGACTCATATGGAGACCCATGAGGTCATTGGTGTACCCCCACACCCACTGAGAGCACCACATGTTTATTGTTTGGAGAACAAGGGGCCACCCCCTTGTCCATAACTTTTGAGGATCCTATTCATCATTATGGCACTTATAGACCTCCTCAGGCCTCTTGGAGGGCCCTACTGTTGATTTTTTGGTAGCATCAGATGTGCTCTAGCTCCGAAATTTTGTGGAGGGGCTAGAACACATGAAATCTCCAAGACCCAGAATTCGTTTGGAGAAATTCCACAGGGAGTGAAAGTTATTCAAATAATTAATTATTTTTAATGGAGCCTAAGTTAAAACTTAGGGAATTAAAATATTTAAAGTGTTTAATGACCCATTTCAATTTATAAGCAAAAGAATATTAGCATGTATACGATGTGTGCATATGGTAGCTACATATGCATACATCGCATACAACACATTAGTATACATACCTGCTAATATTGAGAATAGCTAAGTAGATTAATAATTCAATTATGAAAATAGATCCTTAACTACCTTGATATAATAAATATGTCGAGTGAGACCTTTAATAAATATCAGGGTAATATTTGAGTTAGGGTAACGAATTGAATATCGTAATGCATTTCTATCTCACCGAGATATAATGAAATATCAAGCTAGGTACTTAACACGTATACCACTCTTATATATGTATGCATGTTACAGCATTGATCAAGAAAAATATAATTAAATACAAATTATATTTAAGTGAACAAATAAAGTAATAATATAATTTGATTAAAATTATAAAGTTAATTTAATTAATTTAAAAACAAAATATCATAAAATTAATCTTAAAGTAATTAAACAAAATAATATCTACATAAATGACTATAATATCTCCATAAATGACTTAATAATATTCTACATAAATGACTCTATAATATCTCCATAAATGACTTAGTAATATCAACATAAATAACTCTATAATATCTACATAAATGAAGGGGTGATTGAAGGTGATAAAAGGGGAGGAATACGAATGAGGAAAGGGGGAGAGGGTTTTTCCTTTGCTGGTTTCTGCACACAGAAGAAAACTATTCACTGAGGAAATAATGAGTTGTGTAAAATTGTTCTGAAGCGAGTCTTCACTGTTCTTGGAATTCAAGGCACGAGGGCAGAAGAGATATCTTCTGGATCTAGGATTGCTCTGGAAAATCCTAGATTGGCTGGGAGGAACAGATTGATTTGGTAACACGTCCGTTACACGCACAGGAAGAGCCATAGTCCAACACATCACCAAATCCGTTCCAGGTATTCTTCTGTGAATAAATTTGTTATTTATGTGAGTTAAATTTACTGCTTGTCTCAATTCATTTTGATTTATGCCTCAATCTGCAAGTAGGAATATTCTGGTTAAATGTCTCGGTCCAAGGCTCTACACATGGTATCAGAGCTAGTTTCAAATTCTTCGGACCTTTGTGCCTACCAGGTTAATTAGGTAATTTGAGTGACTTGCTCTATTATTCATCACCCAAATTACGATTCTATGACTATTGGGATTCTTAAACTCATTTCCACGGATCTATACATTCGTACTACCTCAGAGTGGAACTCAAGCCTTCTTCACGACTTTTATTTAATCCATTCGACTATTAGCATGGACAAGAATAAGGCCTCGATCGTCCTCTGCTAATTAAATGACGGTGAGATCCCCCCGTTCTACAATAGCCTGAAATCATTCTGTGGTTCCTTGCGTACTACCTTGGGAAAATTAAGAGTCACAGACCAGCTCCTGAAGAAGGAAATGGTGGTATTGTAGCCTCTGTTCGGATTAAAACTTTCCATTTTCGATTTTACAGTGGAAAAGGACTTACGACCCTTTCATTTGTAAAGGGATGTAGCGACACCTTTTACCCCTGAACTCAATGGTACAGCAATTATCGGTCTTAAACCATTGGAGTTAGACGATGGCTCATTTGCTTTGTTCCCATATATATAAATTCGCACTAAAATAATCATTTCGTGATAAATTGGAAAAACTTACAGCATTGGTAGTATTAATTCTGTGTTTTAAAATCGAAGTTAAATTTGGGTATTTGATTGCAGGACATTTTTCCGTATTTTGGGAATCCAGAGTAGGATGACCGCGTGTAAATAATTTAGCTAACCTACCTTGTTTAGTTGCCACAACCCTTGAACTCGTGGCATCTAGCAATTTACTTGAGATTTGCAATCATAATCTAATCTATAATTCGGAAATCTATTCTACAATTTCGACAATAAGTATTTTCGTCGTCCTCGAAATGTTGTGTTGTCAACAAAATGGTTCAATACCCTCAGAATTACACAGTCGTCTTATTTTATTTTATTTTTATTATTAAAACATTTTTATTTTTCATATCCTTAGTGATGTATTTGACATATGAAGTATTTGACATATAAAATTAATGAGCGAAGAGAAACTGATCACATCAAATAGCGTTCTATGAATTAGGATTAAAAAAAAAATATCGGTTAAAATGAAACCACAATTAGCAGGGATTTGAAAATCATTTTTATGGAGCTTATTTGAACTATTTTCATTTTGGGAGCGTTTTGTTAAACCAGTAGAAATTTTTTTATAAGTGTGAATTTCATAGTTTGTAATATGTATAAATCTAAGTGTAAAACTTTTCTATAATCTCAATCAATTTATATATTTAAAATGTATTTTTAAGTAATTAAAATTTTAGTTAATAAATTTATCCTTGAGAGTTTTTTTTAATAAATTTGTAACCTCTAAATAGTCATTGTCTGCGGGGATTGCAACAGTTAACACGCAGTCACTTGGTTGGGAGTGCATCAAATTGGAGACTACGAGACGTGTAATACACCTTAATGCCCTACTCCTCTCTTGACGTTTTCTATCGGTATTGCCTTGTGTGTCAAGAGCTTCCGCGATAGTATGACTAGTGGTCGAAATTGATACTCGACTCATGGAAATACATGGCTTTGAAATGAAACCCAAACCCAATCTAAAAATATATATATATATCCATTCTTGAGAGATTTAAAATGATTACATATATCCTATGGTATAAATTTATTTTAATATTTATTCTAAGTTTAACAACTAAGTTGGGTTATTGATATGGTTTTAATTTTTATATATAGGTGATTTGATCTTTGTGTTTCATTTTGAGTCCTTTTAGGTCACTCTGCCATAGATTTCAGGCATCCGCTACATTAGTATGGTCTGTTGGCTTGCTATTATCTTTCCCATGGACTGAAATTTTTTTATTGATTGAGATCAGCTGACGGACGGTTAGTGGAGTCATCCTTAATCTGGTATAATTTTAGGGTCCAACTGTAGAAGCCCAGATAAAACAAATAGTTATTGCAAGATGGACTTGAAAAATCCAAATGCATCATATGAGCAGGTTAATTGGAGATTTTGTTTTGTTTCTGTAGGAACATATTTTCATGGAGCAGGAAATAGATAGGTCTGTGAGTTCTAGGGCTCAAATTGGTCGGCGACAAGATTCTAAACAAACACCTACAGAGATGGATGTGGGTGGAAAGCATCGCAAGCATGCGGAACTGCATAAACTGACTCTAAAAATTCAGTATTTTGAGGTCAATTTGCCCTTTTGTTTAGCTTTTGTAGTGTTTTCTAGAGATTTTCTCTGTTTTATGTTTGATATGTTGTAGACATCTTCTTCTAGGTTGAAATATGGGAAGGTTGAACGTTGATTTCTACCCTTTTGAAGTAGAATCTATACTTTTATTTAATATGGTACCCATTTTAATAGATAATGTATTCGAGTGGGTACAGTATGGGCCCGTGGGTTAGAACTTGTGTAAAGTTGTTGGGAGGGACTAGTCATCAATAAGGGTTGAACTCATGACAGCCCAAATGTCACCTGTTAAGAACAGTAATAGGCCTTCTTGTCATGAGGACCTCCTTGCTGTAAATGGCATTTTTTTTATAGGAATTAAAAAAAAATCAAGACACTGCAAAGGACATATACTAACCACTCGATCCTCACTTTGTGTTAGGGTCATTATATCTTGTCTGTAGAAGAGTTAGAATGATTTCATCTTCTAGCAACCGATTCATCTCTCATTAGGTTCAACTGCAATTGATGTGAATATGAGAGTTGTGAGGACATAAATGGCAGCTGATAACTATTTTGTAGTAGACCTATAATATTCCGAATAGAAATAAACAGTAATACAAAGCAACTACAGCAAATAGAGAGACATCATACAAATAATGCAAATATGGAGAAAAGCTGAGCCATTTTATTATATAACTAAAAGATAACAATGAGTACAAATGTGGTCAGAATGATGGCACCTTGGTTTGCTCAAGGCAAGCTGGAAATACTCTCAGAAATGCTCAAGGAATGGCTACTCTGTCATGGACTGCATAATCTCTAGATGTTGCTGCCGGACTGCTACTACTGCTAAAATGGAATGACTCTTTGGGGTTGTTCCCCTGCTCAAAAAAATGTGAAACTCTGGAAATGAGCTCTCCTCCAAAAACCCGAAAAAACCCAAGAAGGAATCCTGGAATGGCTGACCCCGGAATTTGACCTCCCTTGGAAAATAATGCACTCCCAGTGAGTAAGCTGGCCCTGAATGATAAATCTGTAAATGATGGCCTCCTCTTGCTACAAAATGATGATTAGTGAAGGGTTGGTCCCTTCACACTATCCTCAGGCTGAAATCCCTGATATCTCCTCACTCCCGGAACTGCCTCTACCACAAACTTCGTAATCCCTCCAAGAGACTGCGTTGTCCAAGCAACTATGTGATCCTGGCTGAAGATGTTATGGCTCTCTCCTACAAAATGATGGATAAATCTCCTCACCTGAGAGGCCACTCGAAGTCCCCCGAGGTTGAGGTTGGGATCTCCGCTCGAAGACACCTGGTGTGCTGAACAACACTTGCAGACTTCGCTCAACAGAAAAAGCGTGCTCAATGTCAAAAGAGAGAAATCAGAGACGCATAATAGAATGAGAGAATGAGGAGCCTCACCTCCCTTTTATGCTTGAGAGCTTTGCTCTCACTCGAGCCCCACTAAACTGCGCTGTCCCTCCTTGGCCATGCTATCCCCTCTCAACTGCGCTGTCATGGGCCCACGCTGTCCACACTGCCTCTTCCCTCACGTTGCCACTAGGCTCTCATGGGTCCCACGCTGTCCTTTAATATTTTCCTAAGTGACTTTAGGGAAACTTTATTTCCTAAGTGTGGGTTATGGGTCCCATCACTTCTTTTTATTAACTGATAAACATTAGAAAAGCAAAAGTGGAAAAATTAATATTTCCAATTAGCTGCTAATTGGGAATATTACAGTCCTCCAGCCAAAACGTTGCTTGTCCTCAAGCAACTGCAACGATGGAAGCTGCAAAATTTTCTCACTCTCCCAAGTGGCATCCTCATCCGGCAATTTCCTCCACCTCACCAAGTACTCCCTAACTATCCTGCTTCGTAGCTGTCTCTCCCTGGTGTCTATGATGGCTTCTGGCTGCAACACCAAATGCCCCTCATCATCTGTAGGTGGAAGCTCCTCTGTTGCAGTCACCTGCTGCCCCAAAGCCTTTTTCAGGCATGATACATGGAAGATGTTGTGGATCCGGCTACCTGTGGGTAACTCTAACTCATATGAAACCTCCCCAATCCTGCAGATCACCTTGTAAGGTCCATAGAAGCGGGGCTTGAGCTTCTCGTCCCCCTTTTGCTTCAACGTGGACTGTCAGTATGGCTGAAGTCGTAGGTAGACCAAGTCCCCTACTTCAAACTGCCTCTCAACCCGTCCCCTGTCGGCATACAGCTTCTGCTGGTTCTGAGTTGTAGCTAAGTTATCCTTAAGAGCCTGGAGTATAGCCTGACTCTCTTGGATCTAGTCCTTGGCCCTAGGGGCCTTGCTAGCACCAAACATCACATTAGCAAAACTCAAAGCATGCTATCTATACAAAGCATCGAACGGAGACATATCGATGGACATGTGAAAAGTGGTGTTGTAGCAGTACTCTCCCTTCTGCTGCCCTGTGACATCGTTTCGCAAGTCTCCTTCCAACCACTTGTTCACTATCTCTATCTGCCCATCCGTTTGAGGGTGATAACTGGTGCTCGGAGTCAACTCTGTACCCACCAAACAGAAAAGCTCCTGCCAAAATCCGCCCATGAAACAGTTGTCCCGGTCACTAACAATGATCTTCAGAAGACCACGCAATCTGAAAATATCCCTGAAGAACAACTCGCTACCTGTGTTGTTGTGTACTGTGCTGATGTAGCGAAGAAGTGTGCATGCTTTGTTAGTCGATCAACGACCACAAAGATGCAATTCTTGCCCTATACCGTGGGCAACCTAGTGATGAACTCCATCGAGATGCTTTCCCATTTCCCCTCCGGAATGGGTAGTAGTCCTGCTAGGTGACTCATCTCTCCTTTGTTCCGCTGACACACTTCGCACTCCCTGACATGTCGATTACGTCCTCCTTGAGGCCTCTCCAAGTGAACCTCTCCCTGATGGCCCTGTAGGTCTTGGTGAACCCCTAGTGACCTGATAATGGTAAGTCATGGGAGGCACGCAGTATCTTCTCCTTGAGCTGAGAGCTCCCCGTCAAGAAGATCCTATCCCTGAAGTATATCACCTCATCCATCACCCTGTACCTGTCATCTGTGATCTGACCATCCAGTATCTCACAGGCAAAATGGTCCTTGGAGTACTCCACTAGTAACTGAGCCCTCCAATCTGTGTCTATGCTCATCAGAGACAACGTTGCCGGTCTGCGGGATAGAGCATCGGCCACCACGTTGTTCTTCCCTTTGACATACTCAATGTCATACGCCTAGACCTTGTTGACCCACTTCCGTTGCCTCTCCTGCAACTGCTTCTACTCTAGAAAGAACCGGAGGCTGTTATGGTCAGTCCTCACCCTGAACCTATTCCCCACGAAGTACTGCCGGAACTTGGCCAGTGCATGCATGATAGCCAGCATTTCCTTGTCGTATATACGATACAACCTCTCGTGCGGCAATAGCTTCCTGCTCTCGAAAGCTATGGGGTGCCCCCCCTGCATCAAGACTGCGCCCACTCCATCTCTTGAGGCATCACACTCCAAGACAAAGCGCAGCGTGAAATCCGGCAAAACCAAGACTGGACAGCTGCTTATCACCTCCTTGAGCTTGTCAAAGGCCCTCTGCGTTGTGTCCGTCCAACTGAATGCCCCCTTTTTGGTGAGAATTGTGAGGGGTGCAGCAAGTTGGGAAAACCCCTTGACGAACTTCCGGTAGTAGGTGCAGATGCTACAAACCACCGGAACTCTGTCACGTTCTTCGGTCCCGGCCATTCCTGAATGGCCCGGATCTTCTCCTCGTGGACTCTCACTCCGTCCACACCAATGATATGCCCCAAATAGAGCATCTTTGATAGTCCAAACTCGCATTTGGAGAGCTTAGCATAAAAATGTTGCTCCTCCAAAATGCACAATATAGCCTCAATGTGTTGTAGGTGCTCCTCCCATGTCTGGTTGTATGTCAGGATATCGCCGAAGAATACCAACACGAACTTCCTCAACTAACCACAAAAGATGTGGTTCATACAGGACTGGAAGGTGGCCGGTGCATTGGTTAGCCCAAAGGGCATCACCAAAAACTCAAAATGGTCATAATGACACCTGAAAGTCGTCTTGGGGACATCTTGGTCCCTCACTCAGAACTGATGGTAGCCCGACCTCAGATTGATCTTCGAGAAGAACTTTGATCCCCTCAGCTCGTCCATCAGCTAATCAATTCACGGAAAGGGGTATCGATTCTTCATGGTTTTCTTGTTGAGAGCCCGATAATCGATGCACATCCTCAGTGTGCCATCCTTCTTCTTCACCAGTACAACAAAAGAATCAAATGGGCTAGTGTTGGGTCGGATGTGTCCCAGCACTAAGAGTTCATGAATAGCTCTCTCAATCTCATCCATGTAGGCTTTGGGATGCTATAGGGTGTAGTAATCACAACCTGAATGCCTTGCCCAAGCTCAATGGTGCGCTCAAACCCCCGATCTGATGGTTGTTGTTATCACTGGAAAATCGGACAAGCGAAGATGACATTATTTAATTTCAGGCAGAAAGATTAACAGGGCTAAGAGACATTAGAGAATCTGAAGTATTTAAAAATCTCTAAGTTCTAACAGGAAAATCAAATTGCGCACTGATGGAACCAGTGAAATGCGTCTTTGCGTGCATAATTCTTCGATAAGCGTGCCTTTGTGCGGCTTTTCCTCTAAAAGCCGCGTGGCCCTGAGAGTGGTGAAAGTCACTTTCCAAGACCACAAGGCACACTCCAGGACATTGATCCCACACTTGAGGCCACCTAAGGACAGTCGCCCAAGCCTCCTTAGGACCTCAAGGGATCACACAATGGAATCACCCTCCTCTCTTGAGTCACCATCCACAATGTACCAACAGAGGGAAGGAGGATTTGAATTCTCCTATAAAAGGCCACCAAGAGATGAACAATGGGGGAACACATTGTTATGCTGGCCAGAATTGCCCCAAGCAATACCAGTAGTGTGTGATCCGGAGCAGAGATAAAACAAACTCAGTTGTTGGCCATCCAACAACTCCAGTACACCATAGTAGAGAGAGGGAGACTTTGCGCCAAGGCAACTCGGAAGTAAAGACATCCTTGCATCGGAACTTGGACCTCCATAGTTCTAAGGGCCCCTTGGCAAGTGGGTAAAAGTTTCATCCTTCATTCCTACCAGCACTCAATAAGAGGGGACATAAGCACCGCCGTTCAGATTATTGAAGTTGTTTGACTCTATTCAGAGCTTTTGTTTCATTTGTTTTAGTTTAGTTTTTATGTTTGAATGTGCATGCTATTTCTCTATCTAGTATGTTTATATTTTAGCATGTTCTACTAACTTGCTTGACTCCATCTATTTTCTGCCTGTGACCAAGAACTTAAGAGAGAAAAACCACTCCTCTTAAGCAAGTATGATTTGGTACATTCGTGTGCCAAACACACTAACACAGCTGCCCTGGAGGTATATCCCCAAAAACTGTAGCATATCTGTCCAAAATCAATTGCACATCTGGGTGAACTGCCTGTCCTGTAGCTCCTACCTATGAAATACGCAGCTCCATAGCCCACTCTATGTCTCCCTTCCGGAAGTTTGCCTCCATCCAGTGTGTTGATATTGTCTGTGGAGGATAAGTGTGCACACCATCATTGTCTGTGGAGGATAAGTGTGTTTGCCACTCTTCTTATCCGTCCACTCCATCTCTAGAGTCTCCCAGTCTGTGGTGACCTTCCCCAACGTGATCAACCACTGCACTCCCAAGTGCACCACATTGGTGTCTGGAATGTCCACCACAAAGAAATGATCTGTCATCATGTACGTCCCCATGGTCACTGCCAATGCCGGCACATATCTAGCACACTGCATAATTCTGGCACCCGGTACCAGTACTAAAAAACCATCAAAGCTCTCTGTCGGTATGCCCCTCCGCTCTACCAACTGTGCATCAATAAAGTTGTGGGTGGCCCCACTGTCAACTAGCACTGAAACACGCTGTCCCTAAACTGTGCCCAGGACACGCAGTGTCAAATACTTGGGAACCCGTTGCAAATAAGCAAGGACTCCCCCAGTAGGTGCAAACATTGTCCCTCCTGCTCCTGGGGGTGGCGATGGTGGATGATCCCCTCTCTGTACTACAGTGCTACCTCCTGCCTCTATCTCCTTGTATGCATCTTCTTCCCTGTCACTGTCGGAGAAGACCTCTATGTAGTGTGCCTTTCCTGCGGCACATCAATGTCCTGGTGCCCATGGCTTTTGGCATGTGAAGCATAGCTTCCTCCGTCTCAAGTCTCTCCAGGTATCATCGTCCAAGGGCCCTCGGACTTGGTTCCCCCTCGGAGGTGGAACCCTCGTGTCCTTCCCCTTTGGCTAAAAATTCGGTCTCTGGGGGAAAGGAGCTTTGGTTTTGGGTAGAGCATCTTGCAAATCCCTGGTCCTCCCAACTGCATCCTCAAGTGTAGCAGGCCTCATGGATCTGACTAACCCATGCAGAGGTTTCGCCAACCCATCAATAAGCATGCAGATCCTCCTTGCTCAGAACAAGTCAGGCACCATCACTAAAAGCCTCAAGAACTCGAAAATGTAGATTTCCCGGTCTGCTTGAGCTTGGCCAGCTCAACAAAGTGCTCTTCCAGATCCGTCCGGTCAAATCTCTCCACCAGTCTCCGTGTAAACTCTGCATACGCTGTCACAGTTGAGTGACCCAGCGTGGCCCTCCCGTGGAACCACCAATCGTGGGCCTCTCCCTCAAGGTGCAGCGCTACCACCTTGATGGCCTCTCCCTCAAGGTGCAGCGCTACCACCTTGATGGCCTCTCCCTCTGCCATCTGATTGAGCTGGAAATATATATCTAGCTTCTCCACCCAAGCCTTCGCCGAACATTTTGCGGACCCGTCAAATGTT
Organism: Pinus albicaulis; assembly: GCA_034641835.2. NCBI lineage: Eukaryota > Viridiplantae > Streptophyta > Pinopsida > Pinales > Pinaceae > Pinus > Pinus albicaulis. Next base: position 976,733,832 of record CM076583.1, read on the forward strand.
GGCAAGAAAAGCCTGCCCACTGTACGTTGTACGTCCCCATCCTGTGTGTATCTACCCCCTTTGTTTTGGTTACAGGGTTGGTTGTCCTTCTTGAGCTGAACAAAATCATGGAAAGTGGGAGCTTCACCAAACTCTCGCCCATAGGACTGATACTCTGCAAATAGTCCCCCATATGAACCGGCTCTGGCTCCGGCTCTGGCTCTGAGGTGCTCCCGTCCCGGTGCCTGCAGTCAAAAATGTGGGCATCGTAGAACGTGGGGAAGTAAGTGACACAACCTGCTGCGCTGTGAGTTGCTCCTGTAAACGGTGAGAAGTGTCGGACCCCTCTCCAAAGTGAAAACCCCTTGGGTTTTCACGCCGTCTCTGGTCTGTGGTAAACTTCTGCCCCATCTCTTCGATCCTCCTCGATAGCTCCTGCACAGACTTTAGGAGGAGTTGCCCGAACTCCCTCCCTTCATCTTTCTCCTTTGCCATTGGTTCTTCCTCCTATGCGTCCACTACTAGAACGCAGTCCCCTTCTCCAAAAGTGGTCTCAAGCCTCCGCTCTTGGTCCTTGTACTTCCTTCCCCGGTAAGTGATATATGGTTTTCCTGTCGGTGTCATAGACTAATCTACTCCACGGGCTGAGCCAAGTCTATGAGCTCTAATACCACTGTAATATTTCGAATAGAAATAAACAGTAATACAAAGCAACATAAACTAGCAACTACAACAAGAGTGACATCATACAAATAATGCAAATATGGAGAAACGTTGAGCCATTTTATTATATAACTGAAAGATAACAATGAGTACATAGGTGATCAGAATGATAGCACCTTGGCTTGCTCAAGGCAAGCTGGAAATACTCTCAGAAATGCTCAAGGAATGGTTGCTTTGTCATGGACTGCTTAATCTCCAGATGTTGCTGCTGCTGCTGCCAGACTGTTGCTATTGCTGAAATGGAATGACTCTTTGGGGTTGTTCCCTTGCTCAGAAAAATGTGAAACTCTGGAAATGAGGTCTCCTCCAATAACCAGGAAAAACAAAGGAAGGAATCCTGGAATGGCTGACCCCGGAATTTGACCTCCCTTGGAAGATAACGCACTCCTAGTGAGTACGCTAGCCCTGAATGATAAACATGTAAATGACCTCCCTTGGAAAATAACGCACTCCTAGTGAGTACGCTGGCCCTGAATGATAAACCTGTAAATGATGGCCTCCTCCTGCTACAAAATGATGATTAGTGAAGGGCTGGTCCCTTCACACTATCCTCAGGCTGAAATCCCTGATATCTCCTCACTCCCGGAACTGCCTCTACCACAAACTGCGTAATCCCTCCAAGAAACTGCGTTGTCCAAGCAACTGCGTGATCCTAACTGAAGATGCTATGGCTCTCCCCTGCAAAATGATGGATAGATCTCCTCGCCTAAGCGGGCACTCGAAGTCCCCCGAGGCTGAGGTTGAGATCTCCGCTCGAAGACACCTAGTGTGCTGAACAACGCTTGCAAACTTCGCTCAACAGCAAAAGCGTGCTCAATGTCAAAAGACAGAAATCAAAGACACATAATAGAATGAGAGAATGAGGAGCCTCGGCCCTCATCTCCCTTTTATGCTTGAGAGCCTTGCTCTCACCCGGACCCCACTAAACTGCGTTGTCCCTCCTTGGCCATGTTGTCCCCTCTCAACTGCGTTGTCATGGGCCCACGCTGTCCACGCTGCCTCTTCCCTCACGCTGCCAGTAGGCTCTCATGGGTTCCACGTTGTCCTTTAATATTTGCCTAAGTGACTTTAGGGAAAATTTATTTCCTAAGTGTGGGTTATGGATCCCATCACTTCTTTTTATTAACTGATAAACATTAGAAAAGCAAAACTGGCAAAATTAATATTTCCAATTAGCTGCTGCTAATTGGGAATATTACAAGACCAGTTGCCCTTGGCATCGTGATAAATCATAAATCTGAGCCTAGACTGCTATAAGTGAGGTTGTAAACAGTTGAACTTTGATGTATGTAACATCATGCAGGTAAGTTTGGTGATTGTCTACTGAATTTACGACCAATAGGAGTCAATGTTACATGCTAATCACGGAACCACACCCGTTGGGCCAAGTGATCTATGTAGTTACCAGTAGCAGGTTTAGAAGGAGCATGATATCATTGAAGATAAGATTTGTGATTCACTAGTTGGCAAATACCACCTGCTAACCATCAAATCAAACTCGAGTTTGCATTCTTAAAGGAAATTGAATTCGTGAGTGGTAGTTTGAATTTGAAACAATAGTTAACTGAATTTTAAATGAGAGGCTCATCTTTGGATTGTTTTAGTACAATCGCTTTGTAAGAACAGTTCCTCAAGAAGTATGTGCTAACTGCTAGGCTAGTGTTAATCTCTCAGAGTGGTACAAAAATGTTTAAATTTGTTTCTTAACTGCCAGTTGAAGTATCCTAACTGATAATTGCTAGAACAATTATGATCAGTTTGAGCAGTATTAATGTTAATTGTGAAAGAACTGTTGGATGTGCACCCACCACATGCGGGATAATCTACCCTTTAAATTTGGGGCAATGAACATCGTTCTTTGTTGTCAAGATAGTACTTAAAATAGTTTCTATGTCTGCTGCATCCTGTCCCTGTCAAGAATTTACTAGACATAATTTTGGTCTTTGAATGTTTCTGTACTAATCTGTACCCTTTTATAAACAGGAGTGAATTTTGACAGATTTTCTAATATTTCTATCATATGGGCTCTCAGGGATGTTCTGATCTTGATCATTTTTCCATTTATTTTATTGGGTATCACAGAATCGTTGAAGCAACAATCCTTCCTTTACGAACATAAAAGTTTCAGAGTTTTCTAGGGTTTTCCACAAACATGTACGGTTCACAGGATAGTCATTTTCAATGACTTTATGGTTCCATCTAATGTTACATGATGTCCTGAATCATAACCCTTCGTTAAACAATACCATTTACGTATTACTAGTTCAACCTTAGTGTCAGTGCTAACTTGCTAAGTTTAGATCTCTGTAAATCTGGTCAAAGTTAGGACTTAAACTTTCATATAACTCATACATTGTTCCCAATATATGATGAGACTTTAAATAGACTAAATTAGACTATTGCTGAAGGAATCAAGGATCCAAATCCCTTAGAAAAGAGGTGTTTGCATTTTCTAGCTTTTTCTTACTGTGAGTTTGTATCTTTGAGATATGGAAGATGGGCAAGCTGTAATTTCTTGAATTACATTTTTCCTTGATCAATATTCATGACCAGCGGTTCTATCTTTATGTGTAATAGTGTCTTGGCATTAACCAATAGATTGAGTTGCACAAGGAGTCTAAAAGAACTACTTGTTAGAGAAACCACTCATTTGTAAGCTACAATTAGCTTCTACACATGATTAATAATCCAATTGTGACGTCTACTGTTTCACATATTTTTTTTTATATACAGTGTTATCTTGCCTCAGAGTACCTGTGTAACCTGTTGCGTCTCATACGCTAGGATAGTATTTCGTCTTTTGCAAGACCACATGGATTTGTAACTCTCAAGAACAATTGTAAGACCATGTAGGAATAAGATAATTGTCACTAGGAATTATGTAAGGTGTGGATTTGCCTTCTCTATAAGGCATATATAGTACACTTGTATTTTACTTCCCATTCATGAGTGTCATTTATATTTCGTTGAAGAGATAAACTCTTAGGTCATATAGTATATAGTATATGCTTCTAAAAATAGTGAGGAATTCTGAGTAACATGTTCATCCTGGGATGTTGTGTGCAGAAATCCGCCTTTGCACACATCAATCATTCAGTAATAGTAATAACTTGTGTCGCAAAATCACAAAAGTCATTCTACTTATCTACAATTTCCTACTTAACCTATCTAGACAATAGTCACTTATGGCTAAAAGTTAGCTTTGCCAGTTTATTTTAAACTTATGGAAGCAACCTTGTTGTAGCATTGATTACATTGTTATAACAATAATCACTTTCGCTATTTTAAGTGAAATCTGACCTACTCAAGGCTTCTAGGGCTACTGTCCTACTTCTTGAATGGTGTATAAATACACAATCTTCATTTGTATTCTTCTCTCAAGTGAATTGCTTTTCATAAATTATTTTCCTAAGGGCGCTTTCTCTATTACACTCTCTTTTGCATGTTGTCATGTTATAGTTACTTCTCTCTTATTCACTGTTATGGTCATATGACTATAACTCATTTTCTCTAGCACATTGACTCTTCCTAGCTCCCTAGTGCTGATTATTTGCCACTGGTTTGTTTATTGCTGCTGGTTTAAGGTCTTCTTCAATCAGGAAAGATTCTACGACTACATGGTACAAACAAACAATAATCAAATGTGAGATTACCAATTCAAATCAAGGGCCACTCGTATATCTTTTATTGTCCAAGTAGTGCAGAATCCAATATACACAGCTTTCATACCTAGAAGATATGAAGATGCCCAATATCCCAACTCAGCTCATCATCTATATCAATTAGAATGTGAACATTGAATAAACAGCAGGAATGAAAGGCTACTAATCAAAAGAAGCAAATGAGGGCTACATTGTCCTCATTTGTCAACTCCTACAATAAATGACACTATCTTTCATTCATATAACAGTTATTGACTTATGCTACTAACATATAAAGGCACTATAGAACAATGGTTTTAAATGGATTTTTTAAATGGATTCATATAATCACAAAATACAACATAGCTACAAAAAAAATCTAGTCAATCCTCCAATAATGAATAGAAATTTGTAAGCGCCTACGCTAGCTACTAGGGTGTCTCGACCCTCCATTACGTCATTTGCTAATGTGTTTCAACAAATATGGCCTTTGTATCACTATTGCATGAAATATGGTCTTTAAAGGCCTTCCAACCAAGATTTAAGCAAAAGAGGTATGTGTATGTAACCCAAGTAGTCCTGGCAAATTCTAAAGCCTTTTGTCAGGTAGTTCTCCATGTTTTGAGGTTAAAGTGACCTTTTTCTAACATACTTGTTCTGCATTTCTTTCATAAAGAAATAGAAAACCTTTCAATAGCTAAATAAAATAACTTTTGCCCAACTTACAGCAAGTCTTTCCAAGGAAAACCTTGTAGTATATGAACCCAACAACAGGATATAAATTAAATTGCCATTAATCTGACTACATTATGTGAGACTGTTAAATAATTGAATGACTACATAAGCTGTAAGAATTTTCATAAGCAATGTACATAAGAGAACAGTGCCCGATCTAATTGCCGAAATGCAACTTTTATCAGATCTAAATACAACTAAAATAATACTATTAACATCCCTCCGTGAAATGAAAACCACTACTGAGGGAACCATTTTCGAATCGTAGGGTTTAACAACTGAGGAATCCCCTGGTAGATCAAGTTAAGGTCCAGTGGGACAAGTATAGTCCTGGATCGGCTACCAAGGAAGATAGAGAGGCCTTATGTCAAAAACACCCCAACTTGTGCTCATTTTGCGGAACTAAAAACCCTATTTTGTATATAACTACTCTATTTTGGATGCTTAAAACTATCATTTTGAAATATCACATGTAAAGATAAATTTATTTTGTTGGTACATGAATACCCATAAGAATATGATGTTTGCTTAATTTTACTGATATATGATATATGTTATTTGCTTAACTTAGTTAGTACATGGATACCAATATGAAATATGCTAACATTGCTAGAATATGAATATCAACATGAAATTTAATGTTTGATTAGCCTTGTTATGAAATATAAATCATACATTAGGTTATGATGAAGATTTTATAGATTGTTTCATTTCTATATATTGATATGATTATTGAGAAAAAAATAAAAGAATAGTTACATTATGATATGAAAGTTAACTTGTTGATATATGGGCTGAATATGATCAAGTATGCTATACTATGAATAACAATATGTATGAGTTATACAGGAATTGTTATCTAAAGACAAGTCATTTTGAATATATTGATACATATGTTATAATGTGTGGACAAGTGTTTACATTGTAACTAACATCGTTACCAAACCAATCTCGTGATGACAGAATTCCAAAAACAGTTGAGACTCCATAAGATTCCATGATAGGGTGTTAACCCTGGTCCTACTAGGAGGGGTGGAGGTACTGTCCACCGTTTATCTTCCAAAACCTGGGGTCATGGGAGAATTGTGTGAGTCACGCTCCCCTAGACGTGTGATGATGACTGTCGGATGCCTACTGGGAAATCAAGTCGATATAATCGATGTTGACACCCTTAAGGTCTATGAATGGTTAGGTCAGTAAAATAGGTGCCATGGCATATTCCTATAGAGGACGGGTAGGATGGGAGCGAAAGCGATTAGGGAGGATAGGATGATTCTAGAATAGCTTGGAGACTCGGTTGAGACAGAATGTAACAATTAAATAATAAAAAACAAAGATATTCAAACAGAAAGTCAATCTTAAAGTACAAACCTTACACAATCACTCTAATCTCTAAAGCAATTATTGATATGATAATATAAAATCCTAACTTCGGGACGAAGTTTTTCGAAGGGAGGAAGTATGTAATGACCCATTTCGATTTATAAGCAAAAGAATATTAGCATGTATACGACGTATGCATATGGTAGCTACATATGCATACATCGCATACACCGCACTAGTATACATACCTGCTAGAATTGAGAATAGCTAAGTATATTAATAAGTCAATTATGAAAATAGATCCTTAACTACCTTGATATAATAAATATGTCAAGTGAGACCTTTAATGAATATTGGGGTAATATCTGAGTTAGGGTAACGAATTGAATATCATAATGCATTTCTATCTCGTCGAGATATAATGAAATATCAAGCTAGGTAATTAACACGTATACCACTCTTATATACGTATGCATGGTAAAGCATTTATCAAGAAAAATATAATTAAATACAAATTATATTTAAGTGAACAAATAAAGTAATAATATAATTTGATTAAAATTATAAAGTTAATTTAATTAATTTAAAAACAAAATATAATAAAATTAATCTTAAAGTAATTAAACAAATTAATATCTACATAAATGATTATAATATCTCCATAAATGACTTAATAATATCTACATAAATGACTATAATATCTTCATAAATGACTTAGTAATATCTACATAAATGACTCTATAATATCTACATAAATGGAGGGGTGATTGAAGGTGATAAAGGGAGGAATACGAATGAGGAAAGGGGGAGAAGGTTTTTCCTTTACTGGTTTCTGCACACGGAAAAAAACTATTCACTGAGGAAAGAGTGAGTTGTGTGAAATTGTTCTGAAGCGAGTCTTCACTGTTCTTGGAATTTTGGGCACGAGGGCAGAAGAGATATCTTCTGGATCAAGGATTGCTCTGGAAAATCCTAGATTGGCTGGGAGGAAAAGATTGATTTGGTAACACGTCCATTGCACCTACGAGAAGAGACACAGTGCAACACATCACCAAATTCGTTCCAGGTACTCTTCTGTGAATAAATTTGTTATTTATGTGTGTTAAATTTACTGTCTGTCTCAATTCATTTTGATTTATGCCTCAATCTGCAAGTAGGAAAATTATGGTTAAATGTCTCGGTCCAGGGCTTTACAAAGTGAATTAATTTAAACATGTGGGTGAGAAGCTTCTAAGTGACGAGGATCAATTCTAATTTAATCTTAACCGTTGATTAAGGATTAGATCACGGCCGTTGATTTCTCAACAGGAAAAGTATAAAGGAAGGCTTGATGGTTAGTTGGAGAACACACACAATGAATCAACAGATCAAATTCTTCTGACGGAGCAATGCTTGGACGAAGATAAGATCTAAGTGATTCAATTGCAGCGAGGGGCAAAAGCAGTTATTGGTCGGAGGACCAAGAGTACATAGCAGAGCAAGCGCAGTAGAGACAGTAGCAAGAACACTGCAGCCACCAGGAGAGGTGACGCAGTCCCCAGAGAGGGTGACGCAAGCCCACACAGGGGCAGCGCAGAGCTTCCGATAGACAGTCCGAGATTTAGCTGGAGATCGGGGTTTCTGAGCCGGGAGGGCTGAAACTTGATTTTCTGAGAGGCAGATCAGCGCAAAGAAGGGGTGACGTAGTCCTTAGCACGACCCACGTAGGCCTACGCATCTACTGCACAAAGGCAGCGCAGAAGCAGCTAGGGTTTCACCGGTTTCCGATCTAGATCAGCCGAGACTTACAATGTGAGGTAAAACTCACTATTTTATCTATCTGCCGAGATTTTTTTCTCTATTGGGTGAGCCGAATTTTGGCACTCTAGTTGTACTCATAATACTGTTGCTTAATAATACAAACCCTCAGATCTACTGCACCATTTTTTCCGCATTGGCTTTTTCCGGGGACAATTGTCCAATAATAAGTGTATCCTTTGTATGGTTGTCTCATTTATTTTTCAGTTCTTGATCTATATATTGGTGTAGGTTGCAGTGCATTTACATTAATATTTTTACTGAAGTATTCAGAAAAATAACTTGTTAATATAAACACAAGTAGATAATGTAAATCAGTTTTTCTACAATAGGATTTCTAGTTTAGATTCAGAAATTTTCACATGGTATCAACGTGATTGTAGATCAAGAATGACTGAAGCCATCAGCAAAAGGATAGAGAAGAATTTATTGCAGGAAAGCAATTGTCCCGAGTGACAACGTTGAACCAGAAAGGCAGAGGAAGGGTGACGCAGTCACAAGAGGGGGCTCATGCAGAGCCTGCGTCAGCCTGCTAAGGTGACGTTTTAGCTGTAGGACGCAACGCAGTGGTTGTTGGACTAGCGTAGAGGCTATTGAGTCTTAGCTATCTGGTTGTCGTGTCTGGAAAAGTAGTACGATTTCTATCTAGAGTTGTTGGTGGGGCATTGTTTTTGTTGGAGAAGAATAGTGTCTAGTGGGGCAGAAGCAAAGTAGAGGGAAGCAGTTCCTCAGAATATATCTTGCCAAGAAGTCTAGATTTAGTGCTGAGCAGCAGCAAAGCAAGAACAGAGAGGAGTGTTTCGAAAACTATTGGCAGAAGGATTTCCGTGAAGGAAATCTAATCTCAGAGAGAGCTTGTTCCTTAGAGGGTTTCTAGCGCCAAGAAATCCAAATCCGAGTTTTGCTAAGGCAACAGCGGAAGAGGGAGGAAGGAACCTGTTCGACACTTAGTTGAGCAAATATGGTCGTCAATGGACTGAAGGATCAGGACAGGTTGGATGGAGCATCCAACTTTGTCATTTGGAAGCCCAGGATCCTGGCAGTTTTGGATGAACATCGCATCTAGGATCATGCCTTGAACACTATTGATGTTCGAGTTGATGTTGATCCTCTCCAGAAGTACGAGGAGGCTCACGCAAAAGAAAAACGCATGATCATGGATAGAGTCAAGGATCATGTGATCCCACACAAGGTTACTTCGGAGCGGGAGCAAAAACGGAGCAGGAGCGAAAGCACCATTTTCAGAAGCTCCAGGTCTGGGAGCATTTCGGGTAGTGTTTTATTATAATATTTATATTTTTATATTTTTTTTAATATTTTGATGCATATATGTCAACAAAAGCATGTAGAATTATGAATTAGATATAGAAAACATAAAAACATAGAATGAACCATATAACATCAATCATCTAGAAGTTATAATCTTCTAATCTAGAATATTATGCTTCTAATCTAAAAGTTCGAAACATACAACATATTGACTCTTGAGTCTCATGATTCATCAATCTTAAAGTTTCAAGCTTTCAAAATTCAATATATAGCATTTATCATTGTCGATTCATTGATCACCATAGATGTACTTGTAAGCTAAGTGTAACATTTACAACAAAGAATATTTAACATGAAATGAAATGTTATAAAATGAAATGAAATGAAACAACTTTCAAATTTCATGAAGTATCATATTCATAATTTCATAATTCATAATGAGTTATAAACTTATAACTGCCAACTTCAAACTTAAACTGCCATAAATTGTTTACAAAAAATATCATAATAAATATGAAAGAGTCAAGTTTCAACAGTTATAAAAGTTAAAAACTACTAGAAACTAGAAAAGACTAGTAAATCTATTTTATCTATTGCTTGGCCTCTGGCCACGAGAAATGTCTAATTTTTGAAATTTGAGCAGATCGTGGTAATGGTGGTCTTCTAAGGCTTGACCTTAATGCTTGTTGACATTGTCTTCCCTCAGAAAATATAATTAAAAAAATGTGAATAATTTCTCTACAAATGTTAAAGGGTATTTGTAAAGATGTAAGAATGAAGAATAATTTCTCTAGAAACGTTAAAGGGTATTTGTAAAGATGTAAGAATGAAGAGAAGATACTTTATGCCAGACAGCCACTTAAAGATAATGATCCAATAAAAATATCCACACAAATTCCCAAGATGTAACCTAGAAGAAAATGAAAAAGCTCTAATCTGTGGACCGTGGTGTGTCTTGGATGAAATAATGTGCAAATTGTCAACCATAGAAATCTAGATGGTTGTAAAGATTCCAAAATCTTAAAAACGATGGCGTATTAATAAACACTGAACACATATTGAGAAAATCACATGATACATCTAGTTTTTGGAACACTTCTAATAGAATATCATCCTAAGAGATACGGTAAGATACTGTAATGTTGGGGTCACATTAGGCAGCTTAAATTGGGGCTTTGATTTTGATATCATTGTGCAGGAAGCCACATACTTTTTTATGTATTCGACATGTCCAACAGGGGAGAACACGTAGAATGTGTTTCTAAGGAATAAATTAATTTTTTTTAAGGAAATGGGAAATTCAACCTAGAAGGCATATCATTAATTATCCAAAGTTTAAGCAATTTCATTTTCATCTTCATTTTAGCTGACTACTTAGGTATTCGGCATGTCCAACAGGTGGAGAACACGTAGAATGTGTTTCTAAGGAATAAATTAACTTTTTTTAAGGAAATGGGAAATTCAACCTAGAAGGCATATCATTAATTATCCAAAGTTTAAGCAATTTCATTTTCATCAACTTGTTACCCACTTTGCCATTAAGGTCGTAAAATCTCTAAGAAACAATAGATGGGAAAATACACAAGCCCCCATCTCATGCAAGCAATATGCCCATGACCTAAAAGGGTAGAGGCATTGATGAAACGTCGACAAATATTTTGGTCATCCATCACTGTCTCCAATAAGATGGCATATCTTGATTGCAAAGGACTGTCAACTCGATTTCAAAGTGGGAAAGGAATAGGTGTAAGGCATTAACAATAGTACAAAGAATGATTTCATAATATTTAGGCCCTTTTTACAATGGAGAGAAATTGTTGTTGAATTAAACACCGAGTTTCAAAGGGTCATATATTCTGCTTATAATAACTACAACACAATGGATCTTAAAGCTAAGCTTTTGTTTTTATTCCTTAATGGAAATTAGGCTTTACTCATATCTTGACAGTTGATCCTTGCATAAATTATATTGACATATAGTTAGGTTGGCAAATGGATGATTTAGACAAATGGAGAGCAAGTAATTTCATTTAGGACCAAATCTTTAGGCAAAAAAAAAACGCTCTCGAAAATGCTCCCTCCCTAAAAAAATGCTCCCTAAAACTAGGGAGCATTTTTCCTGTTTAGGGAGCGCACTCCCGATGCGCTCCCAAAACGCTCCCGCTTAGAGCGCGAATTGGGAGTGGGTTCAAGGTGGGGGGGCACTCCCCTGCAACCATGATCACATATATTGCTAAGAATAACAGAGCAAGAGAAATGTGGGAGACCTTGACCACTATGTACCAGGGATCTTCTGTCCAGCGGAAGATGTTGCTTGAGAACCAGCTGAGATTATTTCAAATGCAGAAAGGAGAAGAGATCGACCCCTTCCTCATTAGATTGCAAGGGATCCGATATTAGCTAAGTTTCGTAGGGGCTATACCAGATGTTGGACTTATCGTCTAGACTGCCCTGAATGAGTCACTAAAGATTGGGAGACCTTTGTCCAAGGCATTTTGGGCAGGGCAACTCTTCCAAGCTAGGAAGAAATGTGGGCATCTCTTCGACAAGAAGAGCTTAGATGGTGGACCAAGGCGAGAAACAGCAACAAGGGGATCAAAGTCAAGAAGGAGGAAGAGGAAGATGCGGCTCTCGCATCTAAGGGACAACAAGGGCAGCAGAGAAGGAAAAAGAAGGAATTCTTGAAGTTCAGATGCTTCAGATGTGGGGAACTAGGACATTTCTCCACGCAGTGCTCTCTGAAGAAGAAGGACAAGGAAGAATCTGACTCGAAGGTTGCTCCAGCTCAGGTTGATGAGGATGATGATGATGATGGATGCGCCATGAGTGCTCGTGCACCTAAGAAGTGGGGTGATATCGAGTTGTAGATCAGCTACATGAAGCGGGGCAGGATCCTTGAGGTGCCCAAACTCTTGGATCACACACAGCTACGAGAGCCCTTACTGATAGTAGCAGAATGACGGGTGTCAGTTGATGCAAGGAATGATGGAGCAACAGTGGCAGAACTAGTCCCGAAGTCTGAAGCAACGCAGAGCAGAGGCAGCAGCAGTGTAGTGCACAATGGTGCAGCACAGTGCAGTGGCACCAGCGGGTCAACGCAGATTAGCAGCAGAGATAGTTCAGCATCGAGGAGTATTCAGACTAACCAGTATGTTAGTTTTTGGGAGGTTTTTCAGTTGCTTAACTCTCAGCAACTGAGTTGTAGTGCAGCAGTTAGCACTGGCAGTGCTATGGGCAGCATGATGCAGCATTTTGAGAGGGAGTTGCAGTACAGATGCAGCAGTGACAGTGGTAGAGTCATGGGCAGCAGTACAGATTGCAGCAGTGCAATGGATGAGGGAAAATAGGCCAAGCAGAAGCAGCGCAAGGGACAGATGTCGTGGATCAGGGTGATGCTTCTGGTGAAGAAGTATTGCTAGAGCACATTCCTCGCTAAGAGGGAGTGTTGATTTTTGGGTAGCATCAAATGTGCTCTAGCTCCGAAATTTTGTGGAGGGGCTAGAACACATGAGATCTCCAAGACCCAAAAATCGTTTGCAGAAATTCCACCCGAAGTGAAAGTTATTCAAATAATTAATTATTTTTAATGGAGCCTAAGTTAAAACTTAGGGAATTAAAATAATTAAAGTAAATTAATCTAAACATGTGGGTGAGAAGCTTCTAAGTGACAAGGATCAAGTCTAATTTAATCGTAGTCGTTGATTAAGGATTAGATCACGGTCATTGATTTCTCAACAGGAAAAGTATAAAGGAAGGCTTGAGGGTTAGTTGGAGAACACACAGTGAATCAAGAGATCGAATTCTTCTGACGAAGCAATGCTTGAACGAAGATAAGATCTAAGTGATTCAGTTGCGGTGAGGGGCAAAAGCAGATATGGGTCGTAGGACCAAGAGTACAAGCAGAGCAAGGGCAGCAGAGACAGCAGAGGAAGTAGCGTAGCCACCAAGAGAGGTGACGCAATCCCCAGAGAGGGTGACGCAAGCCCATGTAGGGCTCACGCAGGGGCAACTCAGAGCTTCCGAGAGACAGTCCCAGATTTAGCTGGAGATCAGGGTTTCTAAGCCGAGAGGGCTAAATCTCGATTTTATGAGAGGCAGATCAGTGCAGAGAAGAGGTGACGCACAATCCTCAAAAAGACCCACGCAGGCCTACGCAACTACTGCGCAGAGGCAGCTGGGGTTTCACCATTTTCTGATCCGGATCAGCCGGGACTTGCATTTTGAGGTAAAACTCACTATTTTATCTGTCTGCCAAGGACTTTTTCTATGTTGGGTGAGCCGGATTTTTGTTGGAAATACTGAGAGGGGGGTGAATCAGTGTTTCTTTTCAATTGTTAATTATTGCCAGTTAGATTCTTCACAATTATAGATAGAGAGATATATATAATAATGATATTAAGAATTAAGGAGAACTTCAATCCCTTTTTAATAATAGTATACAATAGATGAGAGAAGGGCACCAACCCTTTTAATGAAACAGGCACCAGCCTGTTTGCCAAGCACCAACTTGGACTTTGATGAGGCTCCGACCTCTAGGGCTTCGACCCTATCTTCTCAAGGCACCAACCTTGTGTTTAGGGGCACCTACCCCAAGGACACCAATCCCTCAGTCTTCTTTTTAATAGAGAATGTGTGATGTACATACTTGACTGTCATCAACAAGATTCTTCATTGTTATTTCTTCATTGTACTTTGTCCATCATGTGACTTCAATAGTCCTCACATAAGTCTGAGTGACTGTCCATGGAACTGGTCTTGAGATATACCACTGGACTGCAATCCTTCTTCTCCTAGCCGTCAATCCAATCTATTAAAGGTGACTGTCCCTCCTTAGGTGATTAGACGGAGTCTCTGAAATGAGCCTCAGATTACTAAGTTTAGATCCTTCAAAAAGGACTGTAATCCAAGCATAAGACAAACTGTCTGAGCTCCTCAAAAACTTAGATCGCAGGTTCGAAGACTGCTGCAAGTCCGAGCTTGGAGGAGCCTTCAACGGAGGCCTGTCCACCAGTCCGGTCTCCCACAGGTGGTTGTCACACGTGCACTTTTATCCACAGATCCAAGCCCTCTATTTACTAATATGAGGCTTCCAGAGGTGACTGTTCTTCAAGGTTTATTGCTGGTCCGATTTTCTTATTGGTGACTGTCCAAGCCCTACTTTGATTCTCCACAGGCTAAGCTACAGATCCAAGTTTCTCTGGTCTTCACAGCGGATCCGAGCTCTTCAAACTGATCACAGGAATTGAGGTCAAGGTCCGAAATTTTGTACAAGTCTGACCCTTCACATAGATTACTATCCACTGTTCGAAATCTCAATGGACGGATAACCCAATCAATATGCTTTGTATAGGCTCCTTCTTCTTGTTTGTTTGAAAGTTCACGAGTTGTGAACTGTTGTTGCTTCTAAGTTCTCACTGTGTCCTTGACCGAAAAAAGGATGATAGAATATCAAGTCTAGACATCATATATATACTGGTTTTGATCATAAACGAAAAGACACGTCCCTTGGTAGGGAGGCCTATATATACAAGTAGGCTTACGTCGGCCCAGAATTAATTATATTTTTCTTAACTTAAAAATTCAATATCTCATCAACCGTTGGGAGTTTGAGTGCAAGTAAGAGCTCGTTAGATAGAGGGAAAAATCCTCTTTAATATGGTCTAGGATTCATTGTGAAAGGATGCCTCCAAGATATCTAAATTTATTTTTCTTTGTGACAATTCATGAAATTTTAGTGTAGAAGGTGATTGGGACAGTAAGAGATCATTAGAGCTTCTTCATCATGGTATGTCTTCCATGATAGTATAGCATCATCCCATCATATGATAGTGCACATGTATGTCATCATATGTCATAGTGCAGCATCTATCAATTTTCCATTAAGAGAGCACATCAAGAGGGCTTATATTCCATCAATGACAATTATTAACCAACAATCTCCCCCTTTGTCATTGATGGAAATATTATAGAATTCTCTCCCCCTTTGACATCAATGGCAAATGGGGTGCCCAAGTACTCCCCCTGTCATGCTGCTCCCCCTAACATACTATACCCCTGACATGCTACTTGATTTAATGTGATGCAAGAGTAATGAGCCCCATTTTTGGCGAAGATACTCAAATGCTTCTCGTGAAAGGGGTTTTGTAAAGATATCCGCAATTTGCTCTTTTGTATTGACGTATTCCAACCTGATATTGTGTTCAGCAACTTGTTCACGGAGAAAGTGGTATTTGATTGGAATATGTTTGGTTCTTGAGTGCATCACCGAATTCTTTGAAAGACTGACAGCACTAGTATTGTCACAAAAAATAGTAATTGGTTGCTTAGTTTCTATGTTGACATCTTTCAAGGCTTCCTTCATCCATAGAATTTGTGTACAACAATCAACAGCAGCTATAAATTCGGCTTCAACTGTAGAAAGGGATATAGATGATTGCTTTTTGTTGAGCCAAGATACAAGACAATCTCCCATAAAGAATGCATTTCCACTGGTACTTTTTCGATCATCCACACTTGCGGCCCAATCAACATTAGAATAAGTTGTCACAATAAGAGTTGAACTCTTAGGATACCAAAGACCGAAATCAGTTGTTCCTTTCAGATATTTGAGAATTCTTTTCACGGCTGCTAGATGGGATTGTTTAGGACTTGACTGAAATCTCGCTACCATTCCTACTGCTTGCATAATATCTGGTCTTGTAGCAGTTAAGTATAGGAGAACTCCAATTATTGACCTGTAAAGAGTTGCATCTATTTGGGGGGTATCATCGTCTTTCCTTAATTTACAATCTGTGGTCATTGGTGTGCTCATAGGTGCACAATCTTCCATCCCATATCTTTTAAGCATGTCTTTAAGATATTTTGCTTGAGATAAAAACATGCCTGTAGAGGTTTGAGATATTTGTTGCCCAAGAAAGTAAGACAACTCACCAATCATGGACATCTCAAATTTTTTGGACATATTTAGAGCAAATTCATGGCTCATTTCTTCATCATTGCTAGCAAAGATTAGATCATCGACGTAAACAAGAGTGATCAGAAGTTTTTCCTTGTCCATCTTCATGTAGAGATTGCTACCTGCCACTCCCTTTTTGAAACCTTCTTGTTGTAGATAGTGATCCAACTTTGCATACCATGCTCTAGGGGCTTGTTTTAATCCATACAAGGCCTTTTTTAGTTTGCATACAAGGTCTTTTCCTTCAACAAGATCAAATCCTTCTGGTTGCTCCATGTAAACTTCCTCCTTGAGATCTCCATTCAAGAATGATGATTTTACATCCATTTGATAAACCTTGAATCCTTTTGAGCAAGTAAATGCTAGAAACATTCTTATGGCTTCCATTCGAGCTACTGGTGCAAAGGTTTCTTCGAAGTCAATTCCTTCGATTTGCGAGTATCCTTTGCAGACAAGTCTGGATTTATTTCTGATGATTTGTCCATCTTCATTCATCTTGTTTTTGAATACCCAAATTGTTCCAATTATATTTTTATCTTTTGTGTGAGGTACCAGTTACCAAGTCTCATTTTTTTCGATTTGAGACATTTCTTCTTCCATGGCCTTTATCCAATGAAGATCTTTGCTTGCTAGAGAAAAAATTTCAGGCTCTATTAAAGATAATAGAGCCACATCATCTTTTCTAGGGGTGCTTATCATCCTTCTTCGAGTTTGGATTCCTTCATCTATATTTCCAATGACCTGTTCTTTTGGATGATATCTTTGAACAAACTTGATCTTGGAGGAAATTTGTGAAGATTCATTTTGAGGTTCTTCATTCTCCTCTTCTTTTTCAGGTTCTTCTTCTTCACTTTGTTCAAAGAAAGGCTCCACTTCATGATCTTCAATTCATTTTCCTAGAAGGCCTTCATCAATCTTTACATCAATGCTTTCCACTATTCTTCGTAGACGATAGTTGTAACATTTGTAAGCTTTGCTCCTAGGGGAGTATCCAAGAAATATTCCTTCGTCAACTCTTGAATCAAATTTACCTGGTGAGTCATCATTTATTTTTATGAAACATTTGCTTCCAAAAACCCTAAAATATTTTACTGAAGCAGGTCTTCCTTTCCATAATTCATAAGGAGTCTTTTCATTATTTGGTCTTAGTTGAGTTCGATTTAAGGTGTAAACTGCGGTGCCAACTGCTTCTCTCCAAAATTTTGGTTGCAAATCGGCTGCTAGTAGCATTGTCCTTGCCATTTCTTAAATGGTTCGGTTCCTTCTTTCAACTACTCCATTTTGCTGGGGTGTCCTAGCAGTAGAGAGTTCTCTTTCGATTCCATGCTCTTTACAGAATTTATCGAACTCTTTTGAGGTGAATTCTCCTCCTCTATCCGTTCTAAGACATTTAATCTTAGAATCTTTCTCATTCTCAATGAGAGCCTTGAGATTTTTAAAACATTCAAATGCTTCGGATTTATATTTTATGAAATATATCCACATCATTCTAGTATAGTCATCAACAAATAGAGCAAAGTACCTTTCACCCTGAAGAGTTGGACTTCTAGTTGGCCCACACAAATCTGCATGAATAATTTCCAAAGGTTTTGTTGTTGAGAACTCCTTAGTTTTGTGGCTAGTTCTAGTTTGCTTTCCATGTTGGCATGGGCCACATACAACTTGATTTGGTTTGCACATTTTTGGAATATCCTTTACTGCATTAATTTTGCTGATGTTGACTAGGTTATCAAAACTTGTATGCCCCAATCGCTTGTGCCATAACCAACTTTCATCTGTTTGACTTAAGTAACATTTATCTTCTTGGATTCTACTAAGAATGTAAACATTATCTGGTGTTCTTACTCCTTTCGCCACAAGCTCTCCTGAGGACAAGTCTCTTATTTCACAATTTTTTGTACTAAAGACAACATTATGTCCTTGGTCACAAATTTGGCTAACACTTAAGAGATTGTGTTTGAGCCCTTCTACCAACAAGGTATTTTGAGCCTTTCCTAGTCCATTGACAAGGGTAGTAGTCCCTTTTCTAGTGATTTTAGCAGATCCACTTCCAAAGGATACATTTCCATTTTTCTTGTTCAATGAGATAAACTTCTTTTGGTCACCTGTCATATGTCTCGAGCATCCACTATCCAGGAACCAATGATTTTCTTCACTATGAGCACATAGAGCTAGGCCACATTTATCAGTTTTGAGATTTACGTTTTTAGCTTTTTCCCTTTTGAGAGGGCAATTTTGTTCATTATGATCATAATCATCACATAATGAGAAAGACAGATCAAACTTAGCCAAAGGATCAAAGGAATTGTAAGTTTTGATTTGTTCTTGCTCTTTAGGCCCACGCAGTTGGTTTGGTTGATTATTCAATCTTGGTGCTTCATTCTTATGAGCCTTGCAATGCTTAGCTTGATGCCCAAAGTTTTTACAATTGTAACAATGCCCAAAAAAAATAGTTTGATACCTGTTGTAGTATCCATAGCTTGAATCAACATCCTTTCTTGGAGTTGCTCTTTCAAATCTTGGTTTTGAGATGTGACCTTTTTCCTGAGATGATTTTCCTTCTTTTGGATGGCAAGAGAGTACATCAGCATAACTTTTGGCATTATTCTTCGTACTTGATGATTCTCCTTTGAAACCAATTCCAGACTTGTCATGTTGAGGTCTTTGAGTGTTAAGAATGTTGTCGAGAGCTAGAGAGCTTTGCCAACTCCTTTTGATTTGCTCCAATTCCTTTCTTAGGGACACTATTTCAGCTACATGTTTTTCACTAATATCATCCTTCTCTTTTAACTTGATGTTCAAGAAGCCTTCCCTTCTTTTGCTTCCTCTCTTTCTATTTTGAGAGAAATTATATTTTTTGTAGATTCTCATTTTCTTCAATGGCACTCATTAACAAACTATCCATGTTTCTTTCATCTTCTATTTCTGAGTTATCATCATTTGTAAATGCCATGAATAGTGTTTCTTTGCTTCCAACATAATTACTTTCCTCATTTGATTCATCATCGCTTTCTTTGTACTGATGCACATTTCTAGTTGATTTCCTCTTTATGACTAGGAATTCATCTTCATCAGACTCATCTTGTTTAGAGAAGAAGTTCTTCTTATTAAACCCTTTCTTCTTGTACATCATTCTTTTATAGTACTTTTCATCATCACTATCATGTTTATGAGGACATTTTGCAGTGTAATGACCTATTCTTCCACAATTGAAACAAATAAGAGGGTACTTACCTTTTAGCTTAGATCCCCTTTTTAGTCTTCGTACAAATTGAGCTAACTCGTTTTCAGTATCTGATTCATCGATGTTGTAATTCCATCCTTTTCCTTCTTTTGTAGATTTTGAGGCTTTGAAAGCTACTTCTTTGAATTTTGGGATCCCTTTCCTCATCTCATAGGCAATAAGAATTCCATGAAGTTCATCCATCTTGAGAGTATCTAGGTCCTTCATTTCTTCTATGGCACTTACGTTGGAGTCGAATCTGTCTGGAAGTGATCTCTTTGCCTTCTTAACTTTGGAGTCCCCATCATATAGCAAAACCAATTTATCCCATACTTCTTTGGCTGAGTCACAGCTCATGACTTCGTAAATTCGGAATCAGTGATTCCACTAGTGATGGAATTTAAAGCTTTGGCATTAGCAATGTAGGCTTTTCTTTCATTTGGATCAGTTGGAAGACCGGTGGGAGCTTTGTATCCGTCCAAAACAGAGTTCCATACTTTAGGGCCAAGAGACATTAAATAGTAGGACATCCTCTTTTTCTAGAAACTAAAATTTGTTCCATCAAAGATAGGGAGTTTCCCTGTTGCTTCCACGTTCTTCATTGTGCCTAAGAATCCTTCTTCCAGCTGTTAGGCTGATAATGAAGAAGCTGGCTCTGATACCAATTGTTGGAAATACTGAGAGGGGGGTGAATCAGTATTTCTTTTCAATTGTTAATTATTGCCAGTTAGACTCTTCACAATTAAAGACAGAGAGAGATATATAATAATGATAGAACTTCAATCCCTTTTTAATAATAGTATACAATAGATGAGAAAAGGGCACCAACCCTTTTAATGAAACAGGCACCAACATGTTTGCCAAGCACCAACTTGGACTTTGATGAGACTCCGACCTCTAGGGCTTTGACCCTATCTTCTCAAGGCACCAACCTTGTGTTTAGGGGCACCTACCCCAAGGATACCAATCCCTCAGTTTTCTTTTTAATAGAAAATGTGTGATGTACTTACTTGACTGTCATCAACAAGATTCTTCACTGTTATTTCTTCACTTTACTTTGTCCATCATGTGACTTCAATAGTCCTCACATAAGTCTGAGTAGCTGTCCACAGAACTAGTCTTGAGATATACCACTGGACTGCAATCCTTCTTCTCCTAGCCGTCAATTTAATCTATTATAGGTGACTGTCCCTCCTTAGGTGATTAGATCGAATCTCTAAAATGAGCCTAAAATTACTAAGTTCAGATCCTTCAAAAAGGACTGTAATCCAAGCATAAGACAAACTGTCTAAGCTCCTCAAAAACTTAGATCACAGGTTCGAAGACTGCTGCAAGTCCAAGCTTGGAGGAGCCTTCAACAGAGGCCTATCCACCAGTCCGGTCTCCCACAAGTGGCTGTCACAGGTGCACTTTTATCCACAGATCCGAGCCCTCTATTTACTGATCCGAGGCTTCCAAAGGTGACTATTCTTCAAGGTTTATTGCTGGTCCGATTTTCTTATTGGTGATTGTCCGAGCCCTACTTTGATTCTCCACAGGCTAAGCTACAGATCCAAGTTTCTCTGGTCTTCACAGCAGATCCGAGCTCTTCAAACTGATCACAGGAATTGAGGTTAAGGTCCGAAATTTTGTACAAGTCTGACCCTTCACACAGATTAGTGTCCACTATTCGAAATCTCAATGGAAGGATAACCCAATCAAAATGCTTTGTATAGGCTCCTTCTTCTTGTTTGTTTGAAAGTTCACGAGTTGTGAACTGTTGTTGCTTCTAAGTTCTCACTTTGTCCTTGACCGAAAAAAGGATGATAGAATGTCAAGTCTAGACATCATATATATACTGGTTTTGATCATAAACGAAAAGACACGTCCCTTGGTAGTGAGGCCGACATATACAGGTAGGCTTACATCGGGCCAGAATTAATTATATTTTCTTAACTTAAAAATTCAATATCTCATCAACCGTTGGCAGTTTGAGGGAAAGTAAGAGCTCGTTGGAAAGACGGAAAAATCCTCTTTAATATGGTCTAGGATTCATTGTGAAAGGATGCCTCCAAGATATCTAAATTTATTTTTCTTTGTGACAGTTCATGAAATTTTAGTGTAGAAGGTGATTGGGACAGTAAGAGATCATTAGAGCTTCTTCATCATGGTATGTCTTCCATAATAGTATAGCATCATGCCATCATATGATAGTGCACATGTATGTCATCATATGTCATAGTGCAGCATCTATCAATTTTCCATTAATAGAGCACATCAAGAGGGCTTATATTCCATCAATGACAATTATTGACCAACAATTTTGACACCCTAGTTGTACTCAGTATATCGTTGTTTAATAATACAAACCCTAAGATTTGTTGCACCAGTTTTCCCGCATTAGGTTTTTCCGAAGACAATTGTCCAAAAATAAGTGTCCTCTGTATGGTTGTCTCATTTATTTTTTAGTTCTTGATCTCTATATTGATGTAGGCTGTAGTGTATTTACATTAATATTTTTACTGAAGTATTCAAAAAAATAACTTGTTAATATAAACACAAGTAGATAATGTAAATCAGTTTTTCTGAAGTAGGATTTACGACATGCATGGATTATTATTTGACCTCTTGAGAGGCTTATTATTTTATTTGTGAGCTAGTTTGGTGGGTTTGTCACCAAAAGTTAGTTAATTTGCACATTATTTTATTTTTAGGGCTAATGTAGGCCCATTAGGTAATTCAAACACCTAATGAGTGTATAAATAGAAGTTGGATGAATTCATTTTGGATCATCACTTGACTTGGATCATTCTTTCTTTAGAGAACTTCGTACTTTTTCCTTGGAGGATATTATTGGATCATGGTTGAATTTTGATGTATGGATTGGGTTCTTCTTATCTTGGAGCTTCTTATATTGCAAATGTGTTGATGGTTGGATATATTCTCTTACATGTAAGTGCAATTTTAACGCTATTTTCTTCCATTTTGTTGCTTACATTGGTTATGATATTTTCACTATTTTAGGGCTAATTTTTGCATGCATTTACTGCATCAATGTGGAATTATGTTTCTACTTACCTTATCTCCATGTATGGGCCATGTTTGAGGAATGAATTGTCCTAGAGATCGTGTTATCTCAATAAGCCTCTTCCATTTGCAACGAAGTATAAATGCTTTTAAGATCACTTTTTCTTCTCTTGCCCTTAACATTGGACGAAGTCGACTTTGAGAGCCTCCTTTAACAAGAAACGAAGTCTGTCTTCATAATTCTCCTTGACTCCATATCCCCAAGAGGAATTAGACATTGATTCATCAAAGGGTGGTCATTTAAACCATATTCTTTCACCTTTTCCTCCCTCTTCTAGGTCTATCCATGCTGGGCCACCTAGGGCATCAATTTCCCGGCAAACTAGCAATAGAAAAATTTTGATCTCCTAGATCCTACTGCATTGGTCTGTCCTCAAGGACTCCTCCAAATTTGAAGAGATTCCGACATTGGGATTCCAAGATATCCCAACCCTAGGTCTAAGATCAAATTTCGCCCTAATGTTCCCAAGGCTAATACCTCATAGGATCAATTTGACATCTTTTGGTGAAAATTCTTGGTTGATCCTTTCCCCTTGCCTTGGTCAGGTTAAGAACATCATCGGTTGCTAGATTTCATCCCCTTAACCTGGGTTGGGACCACTTGGCCCCATGTGGTCCCATTTCTTATCAAAGACAATTCATCAAGGGCAACTCGGGAATCCAAGTTCTATAAGGATTTTAGGGATTGGGAAACTCCTTTTCAAGTCATATTCCTTTAACATAATCCTCAAATTCTCACCACCTTTCCCTAGAAAGTCTTGTACCTTGCTTAAAGAGCAAGCAAGATCCACTCTTAATCATATCCTAGGGAAAGGGTCTTTAAGGTCACTTCACATCTATTTGTTGATCCATCCTTTATAAGTGACTTCCTAATTACCGGGTCTCCTCCCATTGGTGAAAGTCTGTAAAGAGCATGGAGTCTTAGTTGTGGTGATAGTGGTCTAAGTCTCCATTGTTGCCCTTGACCATGCAGTTGCCCTCTTAGGAGTCTCTTTTAGGTCCCCTGTTGGTTTGAGTGGTAACATTTCTGGCGTCGTTGTTGGGGACACGAGATGTGTGTTTTGTTCTCCTTACGACATATTGACATATCATTATTGGCAACTCCATTCGAAGAACAAAGCCCTAGTTCTTCATTGAACCTTGAGGTCAATGCTTGTAGGGTGAAGCAAGCATTTTTCTAGGCATATTTAGATTCACCCTGGCGACTCCTACATATTTTTCATGCATATCTCAAATAGGTTGTCTTTCTTTGATAAATTTCTCGCCTTGGACATTGCCAACACCCCTGAACACCCTAATCATGTCGCAGGAAGGATGGTATGTGGGGTGCCCGAGTTTGATGGTGATCCACTCTCTGCAATTGACCATCTAGAAAGATTTAATGCACATGCTTCAAGAGAGAAAGTGGTTCACCAAGATGTCCTTATGATATTTTTCATGGGATCTCTCGGTGGTCATAATTCATGGCTACATGATCATGCACCTAAGAGTATCTCATCTATTGAGAAGTTCATTCATGGCTTTTTTAGTCATTTTCAAGTATACCCTGCATTAAGCATCCAAGAGGAAGCTTTCATTGAGCATCATCAATGTGAAAATTTCAAACTGAAATACTATTGCAGTGATAGATTTATTTCGCCTACTTATTATTATGATAAGTTATTTACGAATTTCTTTTAGTAAATTTTGAAATAAATACAACTGCAGTAATAACTTAACCAGAAGCAAAGAATAAAACAGAACACATATAACACGATAGAATCAATCATATGTACACAATTATTTTTGGACAATTTTCCCCAGAAAAACCCAATGCGGGAAAACCAATGCAGCAGATGAGGGTTTGTATTATTCTTCAGCGATGAAAATCTTTTACAAAAAATAGACGAGCAGATCTCTTAGAATACACCTGAGATAAAATTCTCTGAATCCTCTTGGAGAATTTTTGACACTCGGAAGACACCCTAACTCCCTTTGCGTCACTCTGCGTGATCCTCTGCACAGTCCGTACGTTGGATTGTGTCACTCTGCATGGGCACTTAGTGTTGCTGCTCAGCGTTGTCCTCTATGGCCCTCTGCGTCCTCTTGCCTTTCTATGTCACTACTGACTTCCCCTTTCTTCTTCTACCTCTGCAACTCTACCCTGTAACTCTCCCTTTGAAATCAAATTCTATTCCTTCATAATCGATTTCCTTCGGGTACTGAGCGTGTGCCGAGCTTAATTTCTAAATGTCCCTCAAGCCTTCTCTTATAATCCTCTTGTTGATGAATCAACGGCCCAGATTAGATCTCTAATCAATGGCTAAGATTAAAACATGACTTTATCTTCATTCTCTAGAAGATTCTCACTCTATTTTATTAATACCCTTTAATTATTTAATTTCCCTAAGTTTAGACTTATGGTCCTCATTAAACTAATTAATTATTTTAATAAAACATGAACCAAGTGGAATTTCCACAAACGGTTTATGGGTTCTTTGGAATACTGATGTCCAAGCCTCCTCACAAAATTTGAGACTTGGAACACTTGCCAATGCTACAAAAATCAACACTCCCTCT
The DNA here is from genome assembly GCA_034641835.2 of Pinus albicaulis. NCBI lineage: Eukaryota > Viridiplantae > Streptophyta > Pinopsida > Pinales > Pinaceae > Pinus > Pinus albicaulis. The sequence continues at coordinate 976,759,102 of CM076583.1, forward strand.
TAGCGAGGAAAGTGTTCTAGCAAAATGCTAACTGGATCTGCTCTGCCCTGAAGTAGCTACTGTATTGTTGATGTCACGGCTGCTGCCCCTCATCTGCTGCGTTGCTGCCCTCTGTACTGTTGCCCATGACACCAAAATTGTCACTGCCTCATCTGTATTGCAGCTCCCTCTGAATTCTGAGCCTATCCATTCCTCCTACTAGAATGGATCCTTGACCATCCCCATCTTTTCTCTGAAGTAAGCAAACTTAGTCTTACCCAGAGCTTTCGTGAGGATATCTGTCAGCTACTCTCCTGTAGGAATGTACTTCAATTGTACAGCTCCCTGTTGGACATAGTCTCTGATGAAGTGACACCTGATGTCGATGTGCTTCGACCGATCATGCAACACGGGATTTTCACAGAGCTTGATGCAACATTGATTATCACACAAAATGTTGGTCGCTTCCATCCTTTTCTTGAGTAAGTTCATGAGCAACTTATGAAGATGGCCTCACACGAAGTTGTGCTAGCTACCATATATTCTGCCTCAGCTGAACTCAGCACCACAGATTTTCGTTTCCTACTACACCAGGAAGTCATTCCTGATCCGACACTGAAACAGTACCCACTGGTACTCTTTCGATCTACTGGACTTCCAGCCCAGTCTACGTCAATGAACCCACTCAATTGGATGTCATTGCCCTTGGTGTACCTCAATCCAAGCTCTATTGTCCCCCTCAAGTACCTGAGAACATGTTTGGTTGCTGCCCAATGAGCCCTCCTTGGTTCTACCATGAACTGACTGAAGGTATTCACAGCGTAACAGATGTTTGGTCTAGTATTGACTAGGTACATCAACGATCCTATGAGCTACCTATACAAGGTAGGATCAACCTCATCATCCTCGGACGTATCGATTTTCTTCCAATTTGTTATCATTGGTGTATCCATGGGTCTACAGTCCTCCATCTGAAATCTCTTCAGAATCTCTGTAGTATATCTTCCTTGCCCAAGGAAGATTTCTCCCTTCTGCTGCCAAACTTCCAAACCCAGAAAATAGTGCATCCGCCCTAGATCCTTCATGTCGAATTCTGTTGCTAGATTTTCCTTGCAGTCTTTGATGAGCCTAGATGATCCAGTCAGAAACAGATCATCTACATATAGCACCAATATTAGAGCCTCGTCCCCTACTCTCAGATAGTAGAGATTTGGATTTGCGTCACTCTTGACAAATCCCATATTCTGCAGGTAGCTGTCAATTCAACCATACCAAGCTCTAGGGGCTTGCTTCAGTCCGTACAAGGCTTTCTTAAGCCTGCACGCATAGTTTTCTGCTCATGAGTCTCAAATCCCTCTAGTTTTTCTATGTATACTTCCTCTTCTATCACCCCATTCAAGAACGTAATCTTGACATCCATCTGGTGAATCTCCCATCCCATCTGCACTCCAAGGGATATGACAGATCTAATTGAAGTATACCGAGCTACTAGGGCAAAGGTTTCTTCATAGTCTATCCCTTCCTTATGAGCGTACCCCTTAGCTACAAACCTGGCTTTAAATTTCTCTATACTTCCATCTGCAGCATATTTAATCTTGTAGATCCATCTCGAATCTACAATCGATCTGTCCTAAGGTCTAGGAACTATTTCCCAGGCATCATTTGTCATGAGGGAGCTGTACTCCTCCACCATCGCATCTACCCATACCTGATGCTGAGCTGCCTCCTGAAAACTAGAGGGTTCTCCAACCTGTGATACCAATGTCTGGTACCTGTCTAGTTGTCTACGCTGCCTCTTCTCATTTCTCAGAGCTCCAACAAACTCCTCTGCATCCCTCATAATTTGTTGTAGTTATCTGCTCGTCCTTCCATTAGTGGTGGGTGAATTCACCTGCTTTCCTTCCTGCACTTCCTCGGGAAAGATATCCTTAGGATCCTTGTGCCTTGGAGAGGCACTAGAGCTATCTTCCGCAGGTCATCGTGGTTGGACCAACGGATCCTCCTCGGACTGCATAGCTGAAGACATTTCTCGAGATTTCTTGAAGGCGCTTTCCTCCATGAACTTCATGTTTTGTCTCACTACTATCTTCCTACTCTTAGGAAAATAGATGGGGTAAGCCTTTACATTCTCGCTATATCCCACCATATATCCTTTCTCTACAATCTGATCCAACTTCCTCCTCTTCTCATCGGGTAAATGGCAATATGTTATACTGCCAATTATCCTAAAGTGGCTCACTTCAGGCTTGCTGCCAGTGAACACGCTCTCAGGAGTAACATTACCCAATGTGTTATGACGAACCCTATTCTGTACATACATGGTTGTATTACAACCCTCAGCCCATGGGAATTTGGGCATGTCTTGATCATACAGCATTGCCCTTGCAGCTTCGACAATAGTCCTGTTTTTCCTCTCTACAACTCCATTATGCTCTGGATTATACGGAGCGGTCCATTCTCTCTTGATGCCTTCCCTTGCGCAGAACCTTGTGAAGCCCTTGTCAATGTACTCTCCACCATTGTCTGATCGCAATGTCTTGATCTGATTTCCTATCAAATTCTCCACAAGAGCTTTAAACTCCTTGAATCGATCAAATACCCTGTCTTTCGTCTTTAAAAAGTAGATCCATGTCTTTCTAGAATAATCATCGATGAAGGTGACAAGATATTTTGCACCACTAAGAGCATTCGTGGACATTGGTCCTGCAGTTGTCTGAGTGTAGCAATCCCAACACACTCTTGGCCCTATCGTTGCTTCTGTGATACATTGTCTTGGCATACTTTCCTAATACACACCCTCTGCAAACATCGTCTCGCTTGGTGCTAAGTTCTAGAGCTCCCGTGACAGTCTTCTTGAGAATTTTCAAGGCTCCATGATGTAGATGCCCCATTCTTCTATGCCATAGCTCATTCAAATCTTTCTCATCAGTACTACCTATCAGAGCCATTATGGACTCAAGTTGTAACTTGTACAGTTTGTGGCTCTTGACTCCAATTTGTGCCTTCTTTTTCCAACTTGGGTGTTTGATGTAAACTTTGTTACCAATAAAGTAAACGTCATAACCTTTGTTCTGACGGTGAGACACAGAGAGTAAATTCATCCCCAACCTTGGTACATGCAGCACATTGGTGGCCCGAAGCTTGTTGCCAGTTTCTATCTGAAATATTATGGTGCCTCTTCCAACAGGGGTACAGTTTGCCTTATTTCCCAAAGTGATTTGAAAATTCATCTGCTCCTCCTGGTAGGTTGAGAAGCATTATCGAACTCTCGTCATATGAGCAGATGCTCCACTATCAATATACCAGATCTCTCGAGAGGCCATACTCGACACACAAGCAAATTCCTCTTCTAGTCCAGATGCCAGAACTGAGATGTCATGATCCCTATGTTCCTCCATGCGTTCCGGAGAACTGCGTGAACCCTTCTGAGTTGTTGTTGCATCAATGTCGGATCTCCGTTCCATTGCAGAATCTCTTCTTCAGTTACTACGTATTTGGCTCTGATACCATGTGAAAATTTCAAACTGAAATACTACTGCAGTGATAGATTTATTTCGCCTACTTATTATTATGATAAGTTATTTACGAATTTCTTTCAGTAAATTCTGAAATAAATGCAACTGCAGTAATCACTTAACCAGAAGCAGAGAATAGAACAGAACACATATAACGCAATAGAAACAATCACATGTACACAGTTATTTTTGGACAATTGTCCCCGGAAAAACCCAATGCTAGAAAACCGGTGCAGCAGATGAGGGTTTGTATTATTCTTCAGCAATGAAAATCTTTTACAAGAAATAGACGAGCAGATCTCTTAGAATACACCTGAGATAAAATTCTTTGAATACTCATGGAGAATTTCTAACACCCGGAAGACACCCTAGCTCCCTTTGCGTCACTCTGCGTGATTCTCTGCGCAGTCCCTACGCTAGATTGCGTCACTCTGCATGGGCACTCAGTGCTGCTGCTCAGCGTTGTCCTTTATGGCCCTCTGCATCCTCCTCTTACCTTTCTGTGTCACTGCTGACTTCCCCTTCCTTCTTCTGCCTCTGCAACTCACTCTGAAATCGAATTCTATTCCTTCATAATCAATTTCTTTCATGTACTGAGTGTGTGCTCGGCTTAATTTCCAAATGACCCTCAAGCCTTCTCTTATAATCCTCTCGTTGATGAATCAACGGCCTAGATTAGATCTCTAATCAATGGCTAAGATTAAAACATGACTTGATCTTCGTTCTCTAGAAGATTCTCACTCTGTTTTATTAATACCCTTTAATTATTTAATTTCCCTAAGTTTAGACTTAGGGTCCTCATTAAAATAATTAATTATTTTAATGACACCAGGGCTAATCATCGCCCAAGTCCCCTGGCTCGGACTGTGCACCGCCTCTGGCTGTAGCTGCTCCCCCATGAAGCGAAGTCCACCAACAAGCATCAATGCTCCATGGCTCTTGTTGTGTTGTACCTCTAACTGTATCAGCTGCCCCACTAATTGCGTACCAACTCATCACCTCTCTCCAATCCAACCCCTTACTCAATCCAATGCTAACCCTGCTTTCCCGAAGTCGGGATGGAATACTGAAGAACTGTCGACATGTGTCCCACTGCCAACTGGAAACTTTAGTATCTGTCATGTCTCTGGGTCCCAGCTCTGCTATGCTCTCAACTAAGAATACTGTACCATCAATAGGATGCCAACTCATGATCTCCAGCCAATCTATCCCAGAAGATGGACCAAATGCAGTGGCACCTGCATACAGAACAAGTCTGCTACGAGGTCGCAAGTCCATACTCAACTCGTGCTGCCCCGTCCCGTCTACCAACGAGATCTACGTACAAAAGAAGGCCCCTCTCTCTATAATGGGCCAAAGTGGGCAAGATATTCTGCAAGCCCCGTCGATGTACCCCTGGAGAGTGTTGCTCCTTGAAAGTACTGCAACTCTGTTGACTACATGTGCATCTACCTGCACCTCATCAGTGTGTCGGCCCAAAGATGGATGCTCCAACATCTCCAATAGCTCCTCCCTCTCCTGATCAGGAATGGCATGCTCCTGCTGTCTACTAGCCCCGTGCAGAACTATCCCATCAACCTCCAACATCTCCAGAGGATATGGATCTGCAACTGCTGTCACCGTACTTGATGTCTGTGCATCTAACTTCTCCTCCTCAATGGCTGACCCCAAGGTTAGCCGCATGTCCATCATAGACTCAATGTGAGCCTCCATCTAGCTCTCCCCTCAAGGACTATCATGCATGATGTGCATAGTCTCCTCCTCTGCTGACTCATGCTCCATCATACGCTGCTCCGGCTAAATCATCACAAGTGACTCATCACCCTGAGTATCTCCCGTAAAGTCCCCTGACTGCTCACCCTGCACCCTGGAATACAACTCCGTCCTACCGTCATCAACTCTTCATGACTGCTCTCGCTCCCCAGAAGCATCCTCATATGATCCCATGGACTCATCTGAAGAAGAGCACTCATCCTGGCATACAGAGGGAATGTCCTTCTGTTCTGCCTCTGCTACATCAGTTGTATCACTCAAGCATGAGTGATCAGCCCCCCAAGGTTCTTTGCAGATGAAGCAAAGTCCCTTCCTCCTCAGCTCATTTCTACTACCTGATCCATCAAACTGGAGTAGCTCCTTGTTGGTCAACTATCTCCTGAATAGCCCAACGTTCTGTTCAACCAACCCTTGGGCTAGCTCATAAGCAGTAGGTGAGACCAACCGCTCTCTCCTCCAAATGCTCAACAACCTAGTCTGCAACTGCTAGCAAATGGCCTCGCGATCTCTCATACATGACGACAGGATGGACTGCATGTGTGCTATGACTGTGTCAGGATGATGTCTCCTAATGCTGAAGAAGCATTGGAACATCTGCAGAATCACGCCATCACACTTAAGATCAAACATGATGTCATATGTTTTGTATGTGGCCATACTCCATATATCTCAAGCTTCTTCCCAAAGGTAGAGTCTGTGGTGTTGTCCAAATCCTTCAAATTCTCTACTATCAATCTCATAATCCTCCTCATAACATCATCATCGTATGGAGCTATAGGTGCAGTCAACTTCATAATGTTACTGAGGCATGATGCAACTGGAAGTTTGAACCCCTCACAAGGTTCCTCTAAGGATTTGGGTTGTATAAGAGCAAGCATAGTAGGTTTTAGAGCCCAAATCAATTTCCTTCCTTTTAACTGGCTTACTTTGGAAAGGAGTTCATTAAGTTCATCAAGTTTGGACAGGACTCTCCATGTCACCTTCATATGTTTCAAATATGTCCCAAGAGAAAATAATTTGTGGCCTATCTCCTACCCCTTCTGCACATCCTCTGACTGTTCTTTCTAAAGAATGGCATACATCCCTCTTGAAAGAGGTCTATTGTTCTGTTTAGTTTCTGGGTGTGTGTCATGGTTCACTGGGGTGGTGTTGTGTTGGTTTAATAGTTGTTTTAAAAACTTCATGATTCAATAGCTGTGTTGGCTCCCTAGCAACAACATATATGAGGCTTATGGAAATAATAACATTCAACAACACTGCTCATCATCATAAATCTTGTCAACAACAACTCTGTTAATTTCTAACAGTAGCTGCATAATCGACATTTTCGGGCATACTAGTACCAGCAGCGTATTCTTGACTCAAAGCATTACAAGAAAGATTTAACAATAGAATACAAACACCCTTGACTGATATATATAATCAACTCAGGCAAAATATCCAATGCTGATATAAATATTAGGGCAATTTTATAGACCTTTTAGCATGAGTATACACAGCAAGTAAAAGAACAAGGGAACCTGGTTTATTATCTCCCGCAAACTGACTCTCTGACTAGCAGTCTTTATTAGTCAATACCAGCAACTTCCTCTACTCCATACGCACTATTGTTCTGTCCTTAATTCGTGCTACAGGTGGGTGCAATGAATATACTAGCAGCCAATAGCTGATCTTTTTGCCTCAGTGATCTCTGAAATGCAAGCTACGACATACTCTTTCTGGAAATTATACCATGTAGCCAGTTACAGATCATTATACCAAGTTCCTTATGTGCTCACGAGCCAACATAATGTGCACAAGTAAACATACCAGCAGAAAGCCGACAAATGAAGCGAAGCTGGTCACTGTAGGTGGGAATTTGCTAATCTGCTCAGAATTGAATCTTGTGCAAGTGCTACATCCTTGTATATGTTGCTCTGAAGGGAAAGATGCTCCACATTTGCATTTAAGATTGTGTGGTAACAGTGGTCTCCTTACCAAATTGTATCCAACAGGTATATTAAATGCTAGTGGCCTTAAACAACGTAAACGCACAGCCCAATCTAAACGAATGCAAATTCTTCCTTTAAAAACTCATGCTCCCTTTAATTAATATGCCATGACCAACAACAATACTTCGATTGCTGAAATTTTCAATTGCAGGAATCAATCTCGACCTTGGCTCTGTATTTGCTATCACAAAATCAAATTTCGTTGCATACATAATTCTACAACAAACTTCTTTGACAAAGAACTCGTGCCCTTCGCTTAGCTACAAGTCCTCCAGTGAATATCAACAACGCTGCCCTTGGTGACAATAGTAGAATCGACCCTCCAGCTGCAAAAATTCAACCTCCCAATTAAGCCAATCCTTGAAAATGAGTGCGACACTACCACAGATATATAATTCTGCTTCTCCTGATAATTGAAATCAGACCTCCAGATTTGGCACTCAGCCTATCAATAAAATTGTGGCGCACTGGCGGCCTGTAAAATATTGCAAATATTTTGGTCCTGGAATAATACACGACCTTTGCAATGTGGACAAGATTTCCAACAAATTTCTGTCGCCTTGAAATTTTATTCCAAAGTCTCACATAATATTTGATCAATTATAGAGTCGACCCTCTTAAAAGTAATGCAATTAGATTAAATAATACTTGGGCCATATAATTCGTCCACACTAATTTTAATTTTGTCCTCAATTACTGCACGACTCAGCCATACGACCACGGTTTGTGCACCAGGAGTTTGGTTCGCCTACCCTTCAATCCAGCCGATGGGTTTGCTTCAACAGAGTATGTACTGCATACAATCCTCCCTCAACTGATGGTGCCGACCACGCACAGTCTATTACTCCAACGATTTTATGGGCTCGGTGAGTGCGAAGTACACAACTCGTTCTGCTGCAGAGAATAAGGGAACTCGGTCAACCAGTTATACATGATGCACCCTCGTTCTGGCCGTGTTAACCCCCGAGGCAATTCGGGTCACACAATACACTTTTGTCGATCGTCAAACAAAGCGATCCCTATGGTCATGATTGATCTTCTTCGTGGCCCGATATGGCAGATGTGGCGTCCGCGTTTGCCTCACAACTACAACGTTCGACCTCTACCACACATGGTCGAGCTCGGTCTCATTACTTGGCTTTCAGACTCCACAAATTTCGGCTTACGGTAATACGGGATTCGGTGGAAGTCTGGCAGGTAGTGCAACTCCTCCACGAGACTTTGACCAAATCACAATTGGCCATGATTTTGCTGAGTTTAATTTCTAGCACAGTCTTTTTATCAAAATCGCTCATTCCATAAAAGAAATTTGTGGGACGACTCCCTCTGCAACACAAAAATCATCTTTCGTGTCTCATGGTCTTTTACCTTCGCCACGCTTTAGTTCCACAACCCCTCTTAAAATTTAAAATTTGACTTTTAATCATGTCACCACCATGCAATACAATTCCCAATTTTTTCTTTTAAATAATCTGCAGCAACTTGAAATCTCGACCCCTTGACAAAAGCATGATGCTGCCCCTTTCGATAATTTGATCGATGATCGATAATTTTTTTTTTTTTTTTAATAAATTCTCATTTTACTGCAAGAATTGTGTTTTCGAATTCCACGGCAACCCTTCCAACCATCACTGCAATAATTGTTGCAACTAGAAGCTAAAACCCGCAGGTTGAGCCAAGACTGAAGCTCTGATACCACTGTGATATCCCAAATGGGATATTTTAACTAAAATTGCATAAATTCATTTTAACCCCAAATTTTGCCATAAAACCAACATGCATTTAACAGAAGATTTCCATGTAAAATAAACATACAAGTACATGCAATTCCATAACACCATAATGCAGAAAATAACTCAACTTTATTATAATATCACTGGGGTTACATGCTGAAATGAGAGATAGCTGAGATAATTGAACTATAACTAGCCTCAAGAATCATTGCGACCGTTAGTAATCAAGGCCGCTCCTCCAAAACTGACTGTTGCACTCTCCCTCTGGCAACAGCGACCACTAAATCCACTGAAGCACCGATTGAAGCTCTAAATGATCTCCACTGCAATATCCCTGAAGCTCTGCGAAACTTCTGAATGAAGTCTCCTCAAACAAAGTTGGGTTTTCGTCCAACACTCACAAATCACCCGAGGGTTTCTGTCCTGGGGCTACCAATAGAGTAGAGAACCAAGTTCTCAAACCTCTCACACAAGAAAATGATCTAATCCAAGATATCCCTCAATGGCCTCCTCCTTTTCTTTTATAGATCTTCTGGATCCTTCTAGAGCCTTATTTTATTATTATTTTATTCATGGAGCACTTTTCCCTCTTATTAAAATATTCCTTTTTAATGCAGGAAAGATTAAATTGGCTACCATGTCTCCTCGGGTCACTGAAACTCATGTCCAACTGTCCCATCATGTAAATATCCTCGCCCTGGTTCCAATGAACTATTACACTAAGGTGTTCTATCATGTACTCCTCCCGAAATGCCACCTTGAGCGTAATTAATTGAGTTAAGCCCAAAAATAACTCAGTTTTCCGAAAGTTGTTAGAATGCACCGGAACGAAAGGCAAACTGCTCGGATGATGGAATATATCAAGCGAATGCCAGCTGATCTCATAGAAACTCCTCAAAACTCCTCCAAAAAGCCCCTGGGCCCGCTGATGACGCCAACCTGTACCTGTGACTTGTCTACTAACTTTGGAAGTCCATCCTAACCCTATAATAGGTGACACCAAAAAAAAGGAATATTACAAAGGAAATGACATGTCCATGGTACATCCGTCAAATGGCAAGTGTCATATGAAATAATGATTGAACAGATTGGGGCAATAAGGAAGGCTCCAGGCCACATGCCATGGTACAAGGGTAGTTATAATAAAGGAAACCCACAAAAGGGTGTATAAATGTAGAAGGGAGCAATCGTGGTACATGAGTTACCCCAACCTTTGCTTTTCCACCTTTCTTCATATGCCTTTTGCCTTTAATTAATTTTTCTTTTTATAACTGCTCAGGGCTCCAAGGAATGAGAGCATGATGTGAATGATATAGCAACGAATACCCCCTTAAGGTTGGGTATTTCATCGCTCACTAGGGATTGGGACAATCATGGGTTCCATAATGATGCAAAGGGCTCATATAGGGTCCCTAGGAACTAGGGTGATGGCCATGATGATAAAGGGTAGAGCTCATGCTTGGCTTTTGCCCACGCGCTAATTTTTTATGTCCCGGCCATCTTTTGCATTTTATGGTACTTTTCTTGTTGAGAGTGGCCAAATTATGCTTTTTACTTTCTTTTTAGCTACATCAACCTTTGGGGCATCATTCCAAGCCTGGCCCAAATTGTGGACAATGGGAAGGGGAGGCTAACTCCTTGTGGACCCAATGGAAAAATGTGGACCTAGATGAGAAATATGTGGAGAGGGGTTATAATGAGCGGAGAGGAGTGATGTATGTGGTGTCGGGAAGCGGGATCACGCAACCAAAATCAGGGTTTCCATGTAGTGCCACTCCTAAATCTAGTAGCCAGTAGAGGAGATCCCACAAGACTAGGATACAAGACTAACCACCAAGTTGGACAAGGGGACAAGAGTATAGACCAAGCCCACTCTTTCCGCTGAATCCCCCCACTAATTCATGTCCAGATGTGTCCCTGATAATGTAATGACCCACCTACAATTACAACAAAATATGAATATTAGCATGCATACAGGGCATCCATATGATAGCTACATATGCATGAACCGCATGTATTGCACTACTATACACACTAGCTAATATTGGAAAAAGTTGATTAATCGATTATCGAAATAAATTCCTAACTCACCAGAAGATAATAAATATATCGAGTGGAGCCTTGATATGTTTACCATCCTTATATACCTATATATAGGATTAACCCTTTAAATCAAAAATATATCTATACATATCAAAAAGATAATGAAAAAATAAATTTAATTTATTTAATTTATAATTAATTAAAGTAAATAAATTAAATTAATTAAAGGTTAAAATAAAGCAACTTGTTTAAATATATAAATAAAACTATTTAATTAAATTAGAAACTAAAATTTAATAAAACACTATTAAAACCTAAAAGTAAATAAATAAACCTTTCGACGATTCATTTCATAACCGCCTCCATCCAAAAGGAAAAGAAGGGTCGAGAAGGTAGGAGGGTGACAACGAAGAGAAATATGGAAACGGTGGAGGGAGGAGGCTGACAGCAAGGAGGTTGGGAATCAGTGGAATTATGCGTATAAGAGAGTTGAGGAGGCCATAAAAAATAAATAAATAAATCTGAGACTGAGACGGCAGTAGGAATTTCTAGTAAAGTCACTGATTTGAGCTTGAGTGTTCTTGAAGCTTTTGGGCACGAGGACCAGACCGCTTCAATTTTAAGTATTCTAGAACTGGGTACCGAGATTATGCCCAATTTGGCAGGGAGGTTTTGGTCATTTGGTAACAGAAGTGGGAGCAACAACCGCTAGAAACACCATCAGACAAGATTATCAAGTATTAACAAATGAATAAATAGATTTTTTTTTAGTTTTCTGGTTAATCTGAATAACAGTTGTTAATTTCTGCTAATAGATAACTAGGGCTTTTCCTGAGCAACAATTTCTATTAAATTATGTTAAATTGGAACCTTATAGATAAGTAAGCAAAAATATCCAATTACATAATGAAAGGCCATACCTTCGATGTTGGAAGGCCCACCTTCAAACATACGATCATAATAGATGGGTGAGGGCACCTAATGGTTGTCTCAGGTGGCGAAGAATGGTGGCACATCGAGCTATCTAGTGGTTGCAAGGGGTTGTTGGATGTCAGTTGAAAACAAATCTAGGAGGAAAAATTTCTCCTATGGTGGTCACCCACTGGTGGGGGGTAACAGGACCCTTTATTGGATCCCTCCTTTGCTTTTCCCTTGCTTACAAGGGCAACATTCTCGTTGTCATCTCCATTTTGCTCAGAACTGTTACTAGTATCATCGTTGCCTTTCACAAGGCTCAATCGAAAGTCCTCATGTGTGAAGTTGTTCCACAAGTGGTCCTAGGTAGGAAAATCAGATCTTCCACTGACCACTTGCACGAAAAAATCCCACTGTTTCTAAAACCCATTCAGGGCTATTCTCACAAGCTCTCCGTCATCGACCTTCTCTCCAATTGTTGCTAGCTCATCTCTGAATGTCCTAATAAGGGTGAGATAACTAACCACATTCTCTGCCTTATTTTGTCTAGTGCTTCTGAGCTTCTCTCTTAGGACCATTTTCCAATTCATATTTTTATCGTGGAAAAGTTTGTTGATGGCATCCCACATCTTCTTGGTTGTATTTTCTTCTGCCAAATGTTGAACAATGTGGTCCTTGACCCCATCTAAAATAATACGCCTAGCCTTGGCATCATCATTCTGATACTCGCGCAACATGATAGGATATGTTGGTACAACAATATGTGTCGTAGCAAACTCCTTCAGTCCATGCTCTTCCAAAATAAGAAGGCACTGGATTTTCCAAACACCAAATTTCAATGCGCCATCCAACCTATCTTGATTCCTCAATCCTACTAAATCCCTCGACAGAAAATGAAAATAATATTTCTTTTACAGCTAACAAAAATACCTGGAAAACCTTATGGTCTCCCACTGCAACTGATCTCGACCTCCTCAAAAGAAGACTCAGCCTCGCCCTCTTGGCCCTCCTGGAATATTTCAGCCCTCAACATTGCCTCAACACCCCTCACATGCAACTAGATCTGGGGAACATGGCCCTCCAGAAACTTTTATAGCCTAGCTGAAAATCTCAGCCTCTCCTGCAAAAAAAAACCCTGGTAAAAGTCCTCCAAGTAAATCTAGAACAAACTGAAGAAATCAATTTGGGTATTAAACCCTTGGTTTCCTCTTCCAAACCCTTGCGTTGATCTACTCCGGTAAACCTCGGTGCTTCAAATTTGCTCTAATACCATGTGAAAAATCGATAAAAATATCACTTATTGCAATCAACCGATAATTATCCAATGTATTTCATTCTGAGCAAAATTATTTTACTGCAAAAATGAATAAAAACACAATTGTAATATTCACCAAACTAAAGTGCGGAAACTCTGGGAGAAAACCAATCACAAAATGGACACTAATATTTTTGGACAAAACATCCTTGGAAAAAACCCAAAGGGAAAACTTGTTATTCAAATCTTAGGTTTTTATTAATCTTCGGCAAATTCTACAATTGATGAATATTACAATATGGCTTGCCAAACCCCGGCAAAACTCTGGAAAAATATTTCTTCACCTCCATGTGAAAAATTCACCACTAAAATCATATTGCAGCAACTGGAAATTATTCTTCTAATTGTTAATTAATTTAACAATTTATTTGCTACGGAAAATACTGAATAAATCACACCGCAACCTTCACAAATAAAACTACGGAAGAAAATAGTGCAGGAAACTGAGAAAATCTAGCACACACAAAAAAAATTAACACAGTTATTTTTGGACTAAAGTCCTCGAAAAAAACTCAACCTGGGAAAACCGGTGCAACAACTGATGGTTTTATATTATTAAGCAGCAGTGAATTTATATGAGTACAATCCAGATGTCGAATACTGGCTATCCTACTAAGAAAATACTGGCAAAAATATCTTGAGGGAAATTACCCTCAGTCTGAGCAATCCCGACACTCGACTGCCACTGAAAATCAAGTCGTCCACCTAGTTCAGCGCAGCTTCTGCGTCACCTTGGCGCAGTCTGCTACACGCTCAGCTCGGAACAACTGAAGATCAAGACGTGGTGCAAGCTGGGAAAATGCTTCTTCGGCCCTCTCGAACCTCTGCCCGACCTCTGGAATTGAAAACATCTTCCTTCCCCAGCAAATCGAACTGCCCAATGAAGCTTTTGTGCAGCTTCCTGGAGAAATTTCGACCTCTCTGCAAATGCACTCATTGGATCTAGAAATCTTCCTCCGACTTCACTGTCCCCGCCCCTCTCTGTCTCTGCTTCCTTCTGAAACTCGAACTCTTCTGGCTACTGCCTCTAGAAAATTTAACTCTCCAAGGAAATTGATCTTGAGTGTCTCAAGTGTGTTCTACATCTACCCCCCGACTTCTTCTTATAATCCTCTGTTGGACATGCAACGGACAAGATTAAAACTTAATCAAGGGCCTAGATTAATTCCTTGTCGATCCGTGTGAGTTTCTAGATGATTAACACCTTATCTCAATTAATTCTGATTAATTAACCAGATTTCCTAAGTTTAGACTTAGGAAATATTAAAAAAGGGTAATAATCTAATTGAGACACTTCTAGGTGGAATTTCTAGTTATGATTTTTGGGTTACGGAGAACTTGTGTGTTTTAGCCTCTCCACAAAGTTTCAAGACTAGAACACGTCTGATGCTACAAAAACTAACACTCCCTATTAACGAGGAAGGTGTTCTCTCTAGTGTTGTACACTCTGTCATAACACCCTGTCTTTGTACCACCTCACTGTCACGCTGCTAATGTTTGGCTACTGCCCATCAACCACTGTGCAACTGTGATGTCGCATCCATGTTGTTGTTGATGTCTAGCTACTTCCCACCAACCACGCAACTGTGATGTTGCATCCATGTTGTTGTTGACACTACTATACTCCTGCCAACTCTGCATTTGCATTGCAACTCCCTCTCATCTTTTGTTGTTGCTACTGCAACAACTGCAACTAAGAAGCACCCTGAATATTGAATCAATTGTGTTTGTTGCATTTGTCTCCCGAGTTCTGACTGCTACTAGCCACTGCACTATCCACTTAAGAATTTGCGCTGCTACTGAGCCTCCTGCTCTGCTGTCAACATTGCATTGCGCTCCTCAGCACCTGACTGCCACTAGTTTGCAACTGTCGCTCCGGAATCTGACTATATCACTGACACTGATCCATCCTGCTATTGAATACTGTGGACCCCTGTAGCAAGGTAATGATCCATGAGGTGGACACCTCAGTGGACCCTTCCCATGTTTGTGTTGCTCTGGGACTATAGCTCTAGATCGCCCCACCTCTCTCCTGGACGTATGGTTGCAACCATCGCAAACTCTTCCTCCAACCTGGAGGACAGCTTGTCTATCTCAGCATACGTTGTTTCCTGGTCCTGCTTCTCCTGCCTATCCTTCCTGAGAGGACGTTGAGCACTATAGTGGTCGAGCTCACCACATCTGAAGCACTTTGTGAAAATTCCGTTACCCGGAATCCTACTGCAACAACTAATATAGTTTCTTCTATTTGTTAAATTAATCAAACAAATTATTTGTTGTGTGCTACGGTAAATATCGAAACTAATACACTGCAACCTTCACAAAACAAATATTCCGAAAGAAAAATAACGTTGGAAGAGTAGATGCACACACAAACAAATACAAATTTAATTTTGGATCAAGTCCCCGGAAAAACCCAACTCGAGAAAACCAGTGCAACAACTGAGGATTTGATTATTATACAGTAGTAAATCTGAGAACAAAACTATGGATGCTTAAATATAGCAATCCATAATGAGAAATGACTAACAGTAAATCTAGTGAGAATAATCTCACTCCCACTGGCGATTTGACACTGAACTTAGCTCAATTTGTGTTGCTCTTTGTTTCCTCTGCACAGTCATTGCATCATCCTACGCAGTACTACATTCCACAAACTCGGAACTGCTTCTCCTCTCGCTATCTTGCCAGTTGTTGTTTGGGAAATGGATCCTCCTGGCCTCCAAACTCTCCCTTCAGCTTCTGGCACTAAATCACTGCTTCTCCCCAACAAAATACAGAATCTCCTCTGAAGCATTGCGCTGCCTCTGCGTGGCTCTGTGCTGCGTCTCTGTGACACTCAGTGCCTCACTACAATGCACTCACCGGAACTGGAAAATCTTCCTTCGGCCTTACTATCCCTGCTCCTCTCTCACTGCTTCGAGATCACTAGCTCTCTCTCTGGCAACTCAGCGTTGCTACTCAAGAAATCAATCTACCAGTGAAATCGAACTCTGCAAGTGTGTTCTCCAAGCCCCGTTGAGTTTCTTCTTATAATCTCTCGTTGAGACATCAATGGCCATGATTAAAACTTAATCGATGGCTAAGATTAACTAAAACTCGATCCAAGTCATTTTCTAGAAGATTCCCACCATGAATTAATTAATACCTTTTAATTAATCTTATTTCCTAAGTTTAGACTTAGGAAATATTAAAAATTGGCTAATTAATTTAATTAAGTTGTCTCTAGGTGGAATTTCCAGAAACAATTTATGGGTATTAGAGAATACATGTTTTCTAACCACTCTGCCAAATCTCGAGGCTAGAACACATCCGATGCTACAAAAACTAACACTCCCTCTTAGCGTGGAAAGTCTTTTAGTACTGCAACTGCAATTGCTGCTACAATACACTGCCTCTGCACCATTTCCTGTCACGATGTTGATGTCTGGCTGATCTGCCCACCAAATACTGCGCAACTTTGATATGTGTTGCATCTATGTTGCTGCTAACCTTGTTGTACTGCTGCCAACCACTGCATCTGCATTGCAACTTTTTTGTTGCTGCTACTGCAACATCTGCAACTTCCTCTTATCTATTGTTGTTGAAACTGCAGCATCTGCAACCAGTGTTGCACGATCCTTCCCCCCCCCCTCCAAAGGATCCAAGGTCGGAACCGCATCCCGTACCGATCCTTGGGCGATCCTCTAACGAAACCGCGGATCCGAAAATCAAATCCGCAGTTCCGCCATTTTGAGGCGATTCCTAGAAATCTGGAACCACACAAGGCCAATCCGCGGTTCTGGATTCCCGATCTGCGAATCCAGAAAAGGATCCGTTGGGGATCCATGGAGATTTGGGCACGGATCCACGCAGATCACCAGTGGATCCAGAGGGAGATGGGTGGTTCCGCAGGGTTCTAAGTTTATTTTTTTTTAATTTCTTTGACTTGAGTTGGGTTGGGGCTTCCCAGACACTCCCAAGGTGCTCCCTTGATGCTCCTTACATGCTTCCTAGATGCCCCGTCATGGTAATGTTAAAAATTTAAGTAAAAGGACGAAAATGAAAGATAAAGGAGAATGACTCTTTTACTTAAATTTTTAACATTACCATGAAATGACTCAGGATGTTTGCGAGTGGTTCCAGCCCCATCGGGCTTCATATGGAGAAAATAGAATTTCATATCCTATTCAAAATTCAACAGACTTAACAGTTTTAAGGAATTCCGGATCAATGAGATTGTGGTTTTTCATTAGATTATATCATGTATGAGGGTATGTGATTGGCATTTAATCAAGAGCACCAAGCCCTCTATGTGCTCATGTACCCTAGTGTTGGTGGTGTTAATTGTTGAACTCCTTTGTCATGGCCTTAGCAAAAAATTACCTTTCAACCAAGTCAAAATCATTGATCAAGCATGTTAAGCTTTTTCCACCATATTTTAAGGCTTGGATTAGGTAGTTTGATTAAAATTGGGAAATGTTGACTAATATCCGTGGACAATCGAGGTAGAGGCAAAGGCGAGACAAGAGGAGAAGAATCTAGATTCTAAATGGTTGATGCTCGAATAATTAACCATTGATGTACAATGGATGCCATATCTATCTTGATTTGTATACAAATATGAATGTTATCATATCTTCTACAACTAGTTTGGTATTTTGGATGTTTTTTTTAATATAAATGCATAAAAATATAAATATATATATATATAGTAGACGGTTCTAAGACGCTTCGCTTCCTAGATTTTTGGGAAATGACGCTTTCGCGTATCCGCTTCCAAAAAACGTCCCCGCTTCGTCCCTGCTTCATGCAACATTGTCTGCAACTGAGAAATGTCCAAAGGACTGAACCAACTTTGGTCAGTGTGATGCATCTATCACCCGAGTCTTGACTATTGCTTGTCTCTGCGATGTCACTGAAGCCTTTGCACTATTGCTGACTCTGCACTGTGCCAACTGCACTACTTCCACCTCTGCACTACGCTGCTCAGTCTCTAACTGCTACTAGCCATTACATTTGTCACTCTGGTACCTGACTGCACCAACTGCCATTGGTTCATCCTGCTACTGCATACTGTGGGCTCCCGTAGCAAGGTATTGATTCATGAGGTGTACCTCCTGAAGAATCTTGCCCATCTTGTAGCACTCTGGGGCTACAAAACCAAATCACCCCATGTCTGCTATCATGGCAAAATCTTCCTCCAATCTGGAGGACAGCCTATCAATCTCCGTGGATGCAGCCTGTTGGTCCTACTTCTCCTCCTTATCCTTCTTTCTAAGAGGACACTGAGTGCTATAGTGGCCTAACTCGCCACATCTGAAGCACTTGACCTTGGAAAGGTCCTTCTTCCTCCTGCACTGCTCTTGCTGCCCCTTTGATGCGAGGACTACATTCTCCTCCTCCTGCGCTGCTAGTTCTGCCACTAATGGTGCTCTTCACCAAATCTCACCTCATCTCCTCCTGTTGCAGATCAACCCACATTCGGTCCCATTCTGGCAACTTGTCTTTGCCCAAGATACTTTGGACAAAGACCTGCCATTCTTCGGAAACGCTGTTCAGAGCTAACCGCACCAATTTTGTAGGTTGGGGCGTTGACCCTATAGCTGGCAATTGGTCTCGGACATCCTGAAGCCTAGTGAGGAAGGGTTCTATGTGCTCCCCCTTTTGCATACAGGAACATCTCAGCTTCTCCTCAAGATACATCTTTCGTTGCTCAGAAGATCCCTGGTATAGCATAGCAAGAGCATTCCACTGCCGCTTGGCAGTATCTTTGCCAACTATGTATGACACCACATGATCTCGAACGCCATCAAGAATCAGTCTCTTTGCCTTCGCCATCTCCTTCTTGTAGGCCTTGAGTTGATCTGGATTCGTGGGTATAGCCACCACGTTATCAATGTAGGCCATCTAAAAGACAAGAAATCCTTGCCTTCCAGATCACGTAATTGGAGGCTCTGTCCAACCGATTCTGATCTCTCAGCCCTGTCGATGCCATCTGTTAGCATTGGAATCAGCACTTGGACTGCTTCAAGTGCCTGTCCAGACACATCCTAAGCTCTAAGGCAATTTCTTATGATTTGATTGGGTTTTTTGGAAAGTGGTTGGATCTCAAACACTCTGAAAGGAACGTTGAACAGATAAAAAGCTCTGACACATATGAGGGCACTCATATATATGATGTGGTAGCAAAATTTGTAGTTCAATGATTAGAAGAATGGGAGAAAGAAAGTGGGTCTATAGGACAGAAATCCACTGCTGGGAGGAAAAAAATGACACAAATTCCAAATCTGAAATGTATAGTGAAAGAATGCTTTTAAAAGACTTACAAGAGTCTCACTTTACATTTAAAGAATCCCATTACAAGGAATGCTTCTAACTAACATGACCTCATGAATCAGGAATGCTTGGTGAGTCAAGACTGACAAAAACATATTAATATGCATGCTAGATCAAAAGACTTATAAAAACATGAAACAGGGTTTAATTCCACCTTAAGGAATGCTTATGAACAATCTTCAATTCGTACTGAATCAAGAAAGCCTGGAACAAGACTTACAAAAACAGATCCATATGTCTTGGAGGTTCACAAGACTTATAAAAGCATAAGATAGAACTTTTATGATAAATCTGGAAAGGCAGATAAAGCATGTAAAAACAAAAGGGAAAACAATACACACACCATATGATTTTGTGAGACCTCAAGAGTGTAACTGGAATATATTATGTGTTCAACAATACACAGCTTCAGGAATAGTATGAGGATCAACAACAAGGCCAAGGCATTAGGCCCTGTGCCACCAACCATCTCCCTTTACTTCATAGCAGTTTGTCACATATATACAAAAATATAAAACTGTCATCCCCACAAAAGGAGGAAACTTATTCCCAAAAGTTATTACGATCTCGTGCAAGAGATGAGGCTTATCTTAAAACTTTAATACAAAGTGCTATGACATAATCAAAATAAACAGCATCAAGGCTAACAATTCGAAGTGGTTGTATGATGTGGCAGTCTATAGGAAGACTCCTCCTCGGTTCTGGCGCAACCAACTCCACAAAAAGTGTAAACAGCAGTGAAAGTGACGTGTGGCTATTCCTTGAATGTTGCCTGATGCCTTGTGGAAACGTGTTGGTGTTGAGAGTAATGGTAGAAATCTGTTTCAGAGAAACTTTGATGTTCTTTCTTTCCTTTGGTTTCTTGTTTGTCGCGATTGGGATGAAGGCGGATAAAAAGAAATAGCAGAGTTTCATGAGCGGGAGGAGAAAACCCTTTGTAAATATATCGCAATCGCAAATCGGGGTCGGAACGTTTGAACATAAGGCACAAGCGAGAGGAAATGCGATTTGCGATGGGGGTGATGACGTGGCAGGGAGGGGTGGTCCCACTTTATATCACAATCAGGAGAAGAGAGCATTGAAGGAGCAGATGGAATTTGTGTTTTGCGATTTGCGATATAGAAAACCGGGGAGTCAAACTTATCGCATATCGACGGTCAAACTTTATAGCAATTCGGGGCTTTCGAGACTTATCGCATTTCGGGGACCGGAGGTTATATCACATTTCGGGGATAGGAACACTTATCGCATATCGGGGATCGGGGAAATGGGGCAGGTAACATGAATGGATGACAATAGAAATTGCGATATGCGATATGGAAGGTGACATGGCAAGGAAAGGGCCCCACTTTATATTGCAAACGGGAAAAAGGAAAGGCGGAGGTGAATGGAAAAGGTAAGTAATGTTGCGATCTTGTGATGCGAAAAGGTGATGGGTCCCATTTAAAGGATTTTTAAAAGCAGACAATGAAAAATTACGTTTATTCAATGGGATATAATACAACCGCCAAAATCATATTATAAAGAAATTATAACATATATCGAAAGTTTATGAAGCAAACCAAAAGAAAATGATGGGTCCCAGAAATCCTGCAAATCGCATTTCGGAGGGTTTTTAGGGGACGGTAATTGTGATATGTAATAAGTTTGGATCTGCAAAACGTCAATTGCGATGAAAGGTAAGGGTTTCAATACAGTTAAGTGCGGAAAATATATATGATATCATATATGTAATATATGATATATATATATATATATATTAAAGGTTTGTTGTGGGGGGCAGAGCTGCTTTTTAACTATAAAAAATGGAAAAAAGGGATTTTGAAAGAAATGAAAAGCTGGACGTTTTAGTATTTTGGCAAAATGAGGAAACGATCGAAGAGAAATGGCGAAAATGGCGAAAAGGATGCGAAAGAATTGAACCATAAGGAGCTAGAGGCCAAGAAAAAATGATGGAGAGGGCAGCTTTGAAAGGAATCAAAACCAGTACTAACACCATCTCTACAAAAATGTCGAACTCCTCTTCTCCTCTGCACAGCTACTGCTAGGCTCTACGCACTCCCTGCTAAAGTGGGCAAATTTTCTCACAACTATTGTTGCTCTGCAGTGAGAAATCGAGCTTCTAAACTAGAAGTTCTTCGAGCAAAGAATTTCCTCAGTGTGTGCTCTTCCTTCCTCCCAACGTTATTTTTCTCTAGCAAATTGTTGCAAAATAACTATGTCCCAACTAAAGATCTGCTCTGCAAGGAAAATATTGTTGTTCCCTCTACCTCTGACAATCTTCGATCTGGAAAATCTAATTTCTCTATCGACTCTCTCAGAGATAGAATTTTCCTCAAAAATCGACCCTCCTGACCAAAGGGACTACGCTGCCTCTGGGGGTTTCGAGCTGCTTATGCAGTGCTGCGAAGCTCCTCCTCTCGACAGCTAAGCTCTCCTGCTTTCTTTCTACACTCTGATACCATGTGAAAATTCTGTTACCCAAAATCCTACTACAACAATCGATATAGTTTCTTCTATATGTTAAATTAATCAAACAAATTATTTATTGTGCTACGGTAAATATCGAAACTAATACACTGCAGCCTTTACAAAACTAATACTGCGGCAGAAAAATAACACTGGAAGAATAGATACACACACACAAATAGACAGTTATTTTTGGACTAAGTCCTCGGAAAAACCCAAATCAGGAAAACCGGTGCAACAGTTGAGGGTTTGATTATTATGCAGTAGTAAATATGAGTACAAAACTATGGATGCTTAAATCTAGCAATCCATATAGAGAAATGACTAACAGTAAATCTAGTGAGAAAAATCTCACTCCCACTGGCGATATGACATTGACCTTAGCTCAATTTGAGCTGCTCCTTGTTGCCTCTGCGCAGTCACTACGTCAGCCTACGCAGCACTGCGTCCCACAAACTCAGAACTGCTTCTCCTCTCGCTATCTTGCAAATTGTTGTCTGGGAAATGGATCCTCCTGGCCTCCAGATTCTCTCTTCGGCTTCTGGCACTGAATCACTGCTTCTCCCCAGCAAAATACAGAATCTCCTCTGAAGCACTGCGCTGCCTCTGCATGGATCTGCGCTACCTCTCTGTGACACTCACTGCCTCTCTGCAATGCACTCACCGGAACTGGAAAATCTTCCTTCGACCTAACTATCCCTGCCCCTCTCTCACTGCTTCGAGCTCACTAACTCTCTCTCCGACAACTCAGCACTGTTACTCAGGAAATCGATCTGCCAGTGAAATCGAACTCTGCAAGTGTGTTCTCCAAGCCTCATCGAGTTTCTTCTTATAATCTCTCATTGAGACATCAACGACCATGATTAAAACTTAATCAATGGCTAAGATTAACTAGAACTTGATCCAAGTCATTTTCTAGAAGATTCTCACCATGACTTAATTAATACTTTTTAATTAATCATATTGCCTAAGCTTAGACTTACGAAATATTAATAACTGACTAATTGATTTAATTAAGTTGTCTCTAGGTGGAATTTCCAGAAACGATTTCTAGGTATTGGAGAATACATGTATTCTAACCTCTCTGCCAAATCTCGATGCTAGAACACATCTGATGCTACAAAAACTAACTGTAATATCCCAAAAGGGAGAATGCAGTTCTACAAAAACACAATAGCTGGAAACTGCAGCAATGAACAAATAATCTAAATACACCATAAAAATGTATAAAATAGCTGAGCCATTTTATTAATAGGAGGTGGACTAACAAGTACAACATTGCTCAAATTATGAGACACTCAAACCAAACAAGGAGGCTAGAATGACCCTGACGTCCTCCCACAAGAGGGACTGCGTAACAGTTGGACTGCTAGAGGTAATACTGCGCTATCCCTGCGACGAATGTCAGGATTACCACTGCCAGCTGAAAATAAAAGTGTAGATATGGCAATTCCGGAGCTCAGATGATGTCGGGATTTCAGATCCGGGCTCTATGATGAATACCCAAGATAACCCAGAAAGGATTTCCAGATCTGAAAATCTTGGAAAATCACCCTCTTAGACCCTGCAACATATGACTGTTGGGTATGCAGATCTGAAGCATGAACTGATCATATGAATGCTGCAATATGATACAATCAGATCAATGCTTGAAGGGTTGATCTCTTCACTAGATCCTCAAGCTAAAAGCTCAATATCTAGCTCCTCCTTCCTCTAATCAAGTTGCAGCTGCAACTACACAACTGCTGGACAAAAACTGTGCTGTCAAGGATGGAGACTCTATAGCCTGACGCTAGATAATGCAAATCAGCTCCTGAATGATGGAAATAAGCTCAGCAAGGTGAGGGGAAGATCCCTCACAGGTTTTCTAGCTGAAATACTGGAAACTTCCTTCCTCCTTCAGATCTACAGGACTAGACTACGCAATTCCTTGGGGAACTGTTGTTGCATGGAGGTATGAAATGTTGGCCTGAATGCCGGATATGAATACGCTGCTCCTGGAAGACTGATCTTGAAGCCCAAGGTGAAAGGATGAATCCTCCACCGGTTTCCTAGCTGAAATGCTAGAAACAACCACCTCCTCTCAAACCCTCAAGCAGGAATGCGTAATTCCTGAGACTGAATATGTTGTAGAGAGGGGCTAAATGTGGCACCAATGCCTGATGATGTATGATAGCTCAAAGAAACCTTCCCAGAGTAGACACTCAAAGTCCCCCGTGGGTAAGGGTGGGATTTCCGCTCGGAAACACTCGTGTGCTAAATAGCACTGCAGACTTAGCTAAACAACTCAAGCGTTCATAGAAATGTCAAATGACAAATCCAGATCTAAACCAGTGTTGCACGATCTTTCCCCGCCCCCCCAAGGATCCAAGGTCGAAACTGCATCCCGTACCGATCCTTGGGCGATCCTCCAACGGAACCGCGGATCCGAAAATCAGATCCGTGGTTCCACCGTTTTTAGGCGATTCCTGGAAATCTGGAAACACACAAGCCCGATCCGCGGTTCTAGATTCCCAATTTGCGAATCCAGAAAAGGATCTGTTGGGGATCCATGGAGTTTTGGGCACGGATCCGCGCAGATCGCCAGTGGATCCAGAGGGAGATGGGCGGTTCCGCGGGGTTCTAAATTGTTTTAAAAAAAAATCTTTGACTTAAGTTGGGATGGGGCTTCCCGGACACTCCCAAGGTGCTCAATTGATGCTCCTTAGATGCTTCCTAGATGCCCCGTCATGGTAATGTTAAATTTTTAAAGTAAAAGAGACATTCTCCTTTATCTTTCATTTTCATCCTTTTACTTAAATTTTTAACATTACCATGAAATGACTTAGGATGTTTAAGAGTGGTTCCAGCCCCATCGGGCTTCATATGGAGAAAATAGAATTTCATATCCAATTCAAAATTCAACAAAATTAACAGTTTTAAGGAATTCAGGATCAATGAGATTGTGGCTTTTCATTAGATCATATCATGTATGAGGGTATGTGATTGGCATTTAATCAAGAGCACCAAGCCCTCTATGTGCTCATGTACCCTAGTGTTTTGGTGGTGTTAATTGTTGAACTCCTTTGTCATGGCCTTAGCAAAAAGTTACCTTTCAATCAATTCAAATCATTGATCAAGCACGTTAAGCTTTTTCCACCATATTTTAAGGCTTCAGTTAGGTAGTTTGATTAAAATTGGGAAATGTTGACTAATATCCCTAGACAATCGAGGTAGAGGCAAAGGCGAGACAAGAGGAGAAGAATCTAGATTCTAGATGGTTGATGCTCAAATAATTAACCATTGATGTACAATGGATGCCATATCTATCTTGATTTGTATACAAATATGCATGTTTTATATCTTCTACAACTAGTCTGGTATTTTGGATGTGTTTTTTAATATAAATGCAAAAAATATATAAATATATATATATATAGTAGACGGTTTTGAGACGCTTCGCTTCCTAGATTTTTGGGAAATGACGCTTCCGCGTATCCGCTTCAAAAAAACGTCTCCGCTTTGTCCCCGCTTCGTGCAACATTGATCTAAACATATCAATAATCAAAATCTAAAGCCTGCCTTCTATTGCTGCCTTCATCTTCCTTATATAGTTTGTGAGCCTTCCATAGCCCTGGCCCACCTCATAACTGCGCTGCACATGTGGCCACTAGCCTCCATGAAGACTGCGATGTCTCTCCATGTTCTTGTAATATCCCCCAAACGGGATATTTTACCTGAATTTGCATAAATTTACTTAAATCCCAAATTATACCGAAAATCAACATTAATTCAACAAGATTGCCCATGTAAAATTAAACACATAAATACTACAATCGAATACCACATAGAACAGGAGAAATCTCAGCTTTTATTATAAATAATAAGAGGGGTTTACATATAGATCTGACCCAGAAAATGCTGAGATAGAAAACTGGCCACCAAGATAAGCTGCTGAACGGCGCTGGCCACCAAACTGAACTGCTGCACTCTCCCTCCGGTAATAGCTGTCACTGAACCCACTGAAAATGATGAAGCCCAAGTTGAAGATCTGAATGATCCTCACACCAAACTCTGAAGCTCTGTGAAACTTCTAAGTGAAGTCTCCTCAAGAGTATTGGGTTTCTGTCCAACACTCACAAATCACCTGAGGGTTTCCGTCCTGGGGCTACGGCTGAAGTAGAGAACCACGTCCTGAAACCTCTCATACACAAGCAAATGATCTACTCCAAAATATATCTCCCAATGGCTTCCTCCCTTTCTTTTATAGATCCCTTGGATCCTTCTAGAGCATTATTTTATTATTATTTTATTCATGGAGCACTTTTTCCTTTTATTAAAATATTCCTTTTTAATGCAAAAAAAGGGTAAATCGGCTACCACGCCTCCTCCGGTCACTGAAATCTGTGTCTAACTATCCCATCGTGTATGTCTACTCGTCCTGGTTCCAATGAGCTATTACACTAAGGTGTTCCATCGTGTATTCCTCCCAGAATGCCACCTTGAGCATAATCAGCTGAGTTAAGCCCATAAATAACTCAAAATTCTCAAAGTTATCGGAATGCATCGGAACGAAAGCCAAACTGCTCGGATGATGGAGTATATCAAGCGAATGCCTCCGAACACCATGAAAACTCCTCAAAACTCCTCCGAAAAGCTCCTGAGCCCACTAATAGCACCAATCTGTACATGTGACCTGTCTGCTCCTAACTCTGGAAGTCCCTCCTAGCCCTGTCATGGGTGATACCAAAAATGGGAATATTACAGACCTCCCGCCCCAAGATTGCTTGCCCTCAAGCAATCGAAATATGTGGGCCACTCTGTTGGCCCGCCGCATCTCAGACCCAATGCCTGGATCCCATACCAACCTCTGGGTGCTGCTATGCACCTATGTCAAACCTCTCAGAACAGACCCCTCAATGCCGGGATCCCAAACTGATCTCTCTCTGTCCCAGTCAACAAACAATCCTTTTGGATCCCAATGCCACCATGGCCAATCATTGCCCAAGTCCCACGGCTCAGGCTGCGCACTGTCTCTGGCTATAGCTGATGCTCTCAGAGGTGAAGACCACCAACAAGCATCGATGCTCCCGGGCTCCTGCCGTGCTGTACCTGTAACTGCATATGCTGCCCCACGAACTGCATACCAACTCATCACCTCTCTCCAATCCAAGTCCTGACTCAATCCCATGTTGATCCTACTATCCTGAAATCGGGAAGGAGTCCTGAAGTAACGACAACTGGTGCCCTCCTGCCAACTAGAATTTGTAACATCTACTATGTCTAAGGGCCCCTGCTCCGCTGTGCTCCCTACAAAAAATACCGTACCATCAAGAGGGTACCAACTCATGATCTCCCGCCAGTCCATCCTGGAAGAAGAATCCAATGTAGCAACAACCACACATGGAACATGCCCAGGGTGTTGCCGCCAGCCCGTAATCAACTCCCACTACTCTGCCCTGTCTGCCAATGGAAGCTGCCTATAGAAGGAAGCCCCTCTCTCTATAGTGGGCCAAAGTGGGCAAGACATGCTGCAAGCCCCATCGATGTACTCCTGGAGAGTACAACTCATCGAAAGTACTGCAGCTCGGCCGACTGTATGTACATCTATCTGTACCTCATCAATGTGTCGGCCCAAAGATGGATGCTCCACCATCTCCAACAACTCATCTCACTCCTGATCAGGAATGTCATGCTCCCGCTGTCTACTGGTCCCCTGCAGAACAATCCCATCAACTTCCAACCCCTCCCAAGGATATGGATCTGCAACTGCCGTCACTGTACTCGGTGTCTGTGCATCTGACTGCTCCTCCTTAAAGGCTGACCCCAATGTTAGCCGCATATCCATTATAGGCTCAATGTGGGCGCCCATCTGGACCTCACCCAAGGAAATGTCATGCCTGATGTCCATAGTATCTTCTTCTGCTGACTCAGGCTCCATCATATGCTGCTCTGGCTAAATCGTCACAAGTGACTCATCACCCAGAGTATCTCTCATAGAGTCCCATGACTGCTCACCTTGCTCACTGGAACTCAACTCCGATCTACTGTCATCCTCTCTGCATGGCTGCTCTCGCTCCCTAGAAGCATCCTCATATGATCCCATGGACTCATCTGAAGAAGAGTCCTCATCCTGGCATACAGAAGGAACGTCTACCTGCTCTACCTCTGCCACCTCATCTACATCTCTCAAACATGAGTGATCAGGCCCCCAAGGTTCTTTGCAAATGAAGCAAAGTCCCTTCCTCCTCAGCTCATTTCTGCTGCCTGACCCACCAAACTGGAGCAGCTCCTCCCTGGTCAACTGTCTCCTGAGAAGCTCAATGTTCTGCTCAACTAGCCCTTGGGCTAGCTCATAAGCAGCGGGCGAGACCAACTACTC
This sequence comes from Pinus albicaulis, assembly GCA_034641835.2. Classification (NCBI taxonomy): domain Eukaryota; kingdom Viridiplantae; phylum Streptophyta; class Pinopsida; order Pinales; family Pinaceae; genus Pinus; species Pinus albicaulis. Next base: position 976,787,514 of record CM076583.1, read on the forward strand.
TCTCCTCCAAATGCTCAACAACCGGGTTTGTAACTTTCGGCCAATGGTCCCATGGTCTCTCATACATGATGACAAGATGGACTGCATGTGTGCTATGACGGTGTCAGGATGATGTCTCCTAATGCTGAAGAAGCATTGGAACATCTGCAAAATCAGGTCATCACACTCAAGGTCAAACATGATGACATAAGTCTTGATTGTGGCCATACTCCATAGAATCTCAAGCTTCTTCCCAAAGGTAGAGCATGCACTGTTGTCCAAATCCTGAAAAGTCTCTACAATCAACCTCATAATCCTCCTCATAACATCATCATTATATGGGGCTATAGGTGCGGTCAATTTCATGATGTTACTGAGGCAAGCTGCAACTGGAAGTGTGACCCCTTCACAAGGTTCCTCCAAGAATTTGGGCTGTATAAGAGCAAGCATAGCTGGTTTTAGAGCCCAAATCAATTTCTTCCCTTCTTCTTGGCTTATTTTGGACAGAAGTTCATTAAGTTCATCAAGTTTGGACAGAACTCTCCATGTCATCTTCATGTGTTTCAAATCTGTCCCAAGTGCAAGGATTTTGTGACCAACCCCCAATTCTTCCTGCAAATCTTTTGGCTGTCCTTTTTGAAGGATGGCATTAATTCCTCTTGAAAAGGGTCTGCTGTTTGGTTTTGTTTTCTGGTCTTCTGATGCATGGTGGTTTAAGGAACCAACTTCTATTTTTATTTTCATCAATCTGTTTAGGAATCCCTCCATGGTTCAACCAATGAATACAAGACCGTTTGTGATAATGAGGTCACTATTTCTCTGACAATTATTCTTAAGACTGCTTCATTTCTCTGATCACAATAGGATAGAGTAGCTCAACCATGCCCTCTCAACAGAATCACTACAAGTTTGTTTAGAATCACTAGGAAAATGGCCACTGGTTTTACTAAGTTTAATGGATGCTTTCAGTGGGTTTTTTTTTCCTGAGTTTAATTTGTCAAACATATAACAGACTTATGGCTGTAGGTGCTTCTCACAGTTTAGGTACAACATTCAACCGCTATGGAACTTTCAAGAGTTCAAAATTGATCTCTTAACTTAGCAAACTGCTGATATGAGGAACTAACACCTATTAAAATCAAATACACAGAGAGCAAATTAGGAAGATAGAACCTGGTAGTAATTGATAGGAAAATGCCAATATCAGTCCTCCAGAAGTGAAGCCCTCTCGCTCTGGGTTGTGACAATGCTGCCCATGAACAATGTCCAAGTGAAGTACTTCGTGATACACCAAGAAACTACACAGATTTCGTCACGCACAACCCCCAACAAGCAGCTACCACAGCGTTGCTATGTTTCAAGGAGGAACTCGGTCTCAAAACAGCTTCATGGCTCCTCTCCTTATATGTAACTCAACTTCTTATTGATGGAGATTCTGAAAACTTATGGAGCTTGGCACAAATACCCTTGGTTTTTCCAATGAATTGACAGCCTCCAACAGTCTCCACATATTATTCATATTTGGCTTCTAGGCTTCGGTTCTTTTGCACAATGGCAAGCCCATGATACCCCAACATGGACATGCTCAATTAACTACAAAAATTATCAAATTATTGGTATCTTATTAGATTTTCTTCAGAAGGCTTCCACGTGACAGGAATTGCAACTGCAGCCCTCATGAGAAGATATGCAAGAAAAAAAAGCACCAGGATTTTGCATTTATTTCAATTTTATATGTAAAGAAAATAGCGCATCTTGCTCAGAACTGGCTTTTTGCATTTATGTTTAACTAATGATGTATCAAGCTAAAGTCGATCTTTTGCCTTTTGCATCCCTTATTTTCGCTGCAACAGAAGTTTTAGAATTCAAGAGTTCATTGTATATGGTATATAGTCTGTGCTTCTCACTTTCAGGCACTGAAGGTCTAGCCTCGACCACAACAGATTCTAAAATTTTGTGTGTTATAAGGGGGTGTGCTGCTGGAGTGCCATAAGCCCACTCGTACCACTTTCAAGAAAATCATGAACAGATTCAAGTTGTGCATCAGATAAAAGCACTTGGAGATCAGCACCACTGAAACCTTCTGTAATAAACAACAATAATTTGCAGCTCGTTCCTTCCTGGAGGAGACTTCGAACCTTTCAAAATAAATTATTAAATATCAGACCCCTAGCAAACTTCGCGACAAAACGAAATCTCCACGACAATCTCGCTCGATAACCCACGAAGGAACCCTGTCTGGCTCAAAGCAATCCCTGTTATTATCCTCGACGTGCAATCGATGGTTCGAAGCTTCAGTCTATGATTGCTCAAAATTAATACGAGGTGGACACATCCAACCAATTTTCGTGCATGTTGAACAAAGGAACTGTGCCACGATTTTTGCCAATCAGAATACACATGGGACTCATACTGCCGCCTTGAACTTCATCTCGCCTTGACCGTGTCTCAAGGGGATTTCTCCACCGAGATTTAGGATGAGATTTGGGTGGAGCACCTTGGCTCACTGATGCCACGAGGGTAATGTAACACCGACAACGTTATCACGCGGAGCGATTGCATCTACCACCGTCAAGCAAATCGACAAAATATTATTCTCGTACCAATAATCTTCATTGCAATTGATACGCTCAACAAGTTGCTCAGTCGCAGAGGGAATTTCGGCCTGGTAGCAGTGGGTATTTACGCCCAAGAATATGTGGAATTTTGGGCCGGATTTTTATTTGGCTACCCGCAATGGTGAACCCTTCAACGTATTCAGCCATATGACTGCATTTATTTCTCATTCGTTTGACCACGAGAAATGTCGGTGCTATTCAGATGCTTTCACAACTACAGGAATATATATAATTCTCGCTACAGAGATGGATGACGGCTACATTCGTAGATAGGATGGCCTCCGATGCTCGGCCTCCAGAAACCAAATTGCCGTCATAAATTTATTTTAATGCGGCCTATCCCAATAACTCCATGGTTCTTCCAAATTTTTGAAGCTCAAATAATAATTTCCACGGCCCCACAAAATATTTTGGCTGAATATGAAACTTTGGCCCAAATATTAATTCGATGATTTGAAATAAAATTGTCAAACACTTAAATGAGAGACAATTTCTTATGGCTTGCGGGAGAAAATCTCCAACAACTTTGATTTTCCTTCGGCACTGAAAATATCTGACAAATAGTTCTTCTGAAACCCTTTTTCTAAAGTTGTTCTACAATAAAAATTTCAATATTCACTCCAATACTCTCTGCAACTAAGAACTGAAACCCGTAGGCTGAGCCAAGACTGTGGCTCTGATAACACTGTAATATCCCGGATGGGATATCTTTACTAAAAATGCAGATAAATAAATAAACTCCACAAAATGCCGCAAAATCAACATTTACTTACAGAAGATTGCCATGTAAAATTAAACACATAAATACTGCAATCGAATACCACATAGAACAGGAGAAATCTCAGCTTTTATTATAAATAATAAGAGGGGTTTACATATAGATCTGACCCAGAAAATGCTGAGATAGAAAACTGGCCACCAAGATAAGCTGTTGAACGGTGCTGGCCACCAAACTGAACTGCTGCACTCACCCTCCGGCAACAGCTGTCACTGAACCCACTGAAAATGATGAAGCCCAAGTTGAAGATCTGAATGATCCTCAAACCAAAATTTGAAGCTCTGTGAAACTTCTAATTGAAGTCTCCTCAAGAGTATTGGGTTTCCGTCCAACACTCACAAATCACCCGAGGGTTTCCGTCACAGGCCTACGGTACAGAAGTAGAGAACAACGTCCCCTCAAACCTCATACACAAACGGAAATGATCTCTACTCCAAAGATATCTCTGACCAGCTAAAGCTTGTTTTCTGATCCCTGAGCCTTCATCAGCATTGTTTTATTATTATTTTATTCATGGAGCACTTTTCCTTACATTAAAATCTTCTTTTTGTCAAGAAAAGAAGAAATAAATCATCTAGCCTCCTCAGTTATTCAAATACATGTCTAACTATCCCACGTCGTGTGGAGTCTCTGTCCCGGTTCCAATGAGCTATTACACTAAGGTGTTCCATCGTGTATTCCTCCCGGAATGCCACCTTGAGCATAATCATTGAGTTAAGCCTGAAATAACAAGGTCGAAAGTTATCGGGTTGTGGACAGCAAACTGCTCGGATGATGCGGTATATCAAGCGAATGCCTCCGAACACCATGAAAACTCCTCAAAACTCCTCCGAAAAGCTCCTGAGCCCACTAATAACACCAATCTGTATATGTGACCTGTCTGCTCCTAACTCTGGAAGTCCCTCCTAGCCCTATCATGGGTGATACCAAAAATGGGAATATTACATAAGGTTTTTCTGAAGAATGCTGAAAGAAATGTTTGATCAGTTTTGTTGTATTTCTGTTGTCTGTCAATGATTTCTTCATATAGATATGGGTTGTTTGAATACTGATTATGTTGCTAGTTGATTGTATATAAATATCAGTGATTGTTTGATTGAAAATGATGGATGCTACTGACAGTATAAGGGCTCTGTAAATATGAAAAAATATGTTTGTATATATTTGATTTGTTCTGAGTCTGGTCAGAACTCTAATCTCAACATATATAAAGATCTATACGCAAGTTCCTCCATAGAAAAGCGTGTATAAACCCAAGTTGCCGTAAGTAAAATTGCGTATACATTTGTTTTATGAATGATTAGGGTTGCAGTTGATTTTGTGTGTTGATGCAGAAGTCTGGGTTTAATTTTTTGGTCTGGTTACAGTGATCTCACTGTTCTGTTCAAATTTGGTTGATGGTTGTTTCTGTTGATCTACAAGTTGTGTTGAATTAAAGGTTGTTGGGTCCAGTGTGAAAATCTATGAAACACGGTCTGTAGTGGTTCTGAGGGTTGGAGCCTTCAGTGTGGAAGTCGAAGCTTCCTGCAAGTAGGAGTTGGTGATCAAATTAGGGGGTTGAAAATCCCTTCCAGTTGTGGCTGGTAAACGAGATCAGGGGGTTGGAGCTCCCTTCTAGTAGCAGTTGGAGAACAAGAGAAGGTTGCAGCCTTCTGCAGGTGGGTGCCTGTGTGTTGGTATGAGCCTACGCCAGTACAAGAATGTAAGAAGTTTTCTGTATAATAAATATTGAAGACAGAGACGACAACAGTAGTGGTTTTCTCCCGACTTGGTTTCCACCTTAAATCTTGGTGTTCATGTGTGTTTCTTATGTGTGATGATTTATTCTATTCTTGCTGCACATATTTACTTCTTACTAAATGTCTGATGAATAAATGATGAACTAGGCTAAGTAAAGTTTCTGAAGATTTATCTGAATAATAAGTTCTCTGGGTATACGCAAGTTTCCTTATAGAAAGCAGTGTGCATATGCTAGTTGGCTTAATTAAAGTCGCATATAGAAATCAGTGAAATAAAGAAAAGTATTGTGAGTTTTAAATACTGATTCACCCCCCCTCAGTATTTTTCCCAACAAGTACTAGAACACTTTCCTCGCTAAGAGGGAGTGTTAGTTTTTGTAGCATTGAATGTGTTCTAGCCTCGAGATTTGGCAGAGAGGTTAGGACACATGCATTCTCCAAAACCCAGAAATCGTTTTTGGAAATGCCATCTAGAGACAACTTCATTAAAATAATTCATGAGTTTTTAATATTTCCTAAAGTCTAAACTTAGGAAATATGATTAATTAAAAGGTATTAATTAAGTCATGATGTGAATATTCTAGAAAAAGGCATGGATCAAGTTCTAGTTAATCTTAGCCGTCAACTGAGTTTTAATTGTTGTTGTTGATGTCTCAACATGAGATTATAAGAAGAAACTCGAAAGGGCTTGGAGAACACACTTTCATAGATTGAATTCATTGGCAGATCGATTTCCTGAGTAGTAGCGCTGAGTTTCCAAAGAAAGAACGAGTGAGCTCGTTGCAGTGAGAGAGGGGCAGCGATAGTAAGGTCGGAGGAAGATTTCCCAAATCCGGTAAGTGCACAGTAGAGAGCCAGTAAGTGCCATAGAGAGGCAGCACAAAGACCATGCAGACGCAGCGCAGTACTTCAGAGGAGATACACATTTTTGTTGGAAAGCAGAGTTGATTCAGTGCCAGAAGCCGAAGGAAGAATCTAGAGGCCAAAAGGGTCCAGTTTCCAGACAGTAGTTGATAATTTAGCGAGAGGGAAGGATTTTCCTAGTTGTGGGGATGCAGTACTGCATACGCTGACGCAGTGACTGCGCAGAGGTAGTGCAGAGCAGCTCATCTTGAGCCAAGGTCAGTGCTGGATCACCAGTGGGAGTGATATTTTTCTCACTAGACTCTATTGTCTGATTTTTCTTTGTATGGCTTGCTAGATTTAAGCAACCATAGACTTGTACTCAGATTTACTACTGCATAATATACAAACCCTCAGCTGCTGCACCGGTTTTCCCGAGTTGGGTTTTTCCAGGACTTAGTCCAAAAATAACAGTGTTATTTGTGTGTGTGCATCTATCTTTCCAACGTTATTTTTTCCGCAGTATTTATTTTGTGAAGGCTGCAACGTATTAGTTTTGATATTTACCGTAGAACAAAGTAAATAATTTGTTCAGTTATATAACAAATAGAAGAAACTTAATCAATTGTTGCGGTAGGATTTTAATTTGTGGAATTATCACAGTGATAAATAAAGCAAAATTCCACATGCAACACATAAAATAAAACATGCAATGAGACACCCACAAATTTAGCCAAAAATTGTGCAGAACTGAGCCATTTTATTATAAATCAATGAGAGTACAATATATGCATGGAGTAGGTGCACCCGGGCTTGAAAAAGCAAGCTATACAAGTCCCAAGTGAGAAAATATGGTGCCCAGATGTTAGCAAGTAATTTTCCTCCAACCTTTGTGTTGTCCCTGGAATTCTGTTGTTGCTAGCTAGGAAGGAACTGGTGTTTTAGCCCTCTAGAGTGCTCAGAAAATTTTGTAAAATTAACCATGCGCTCTCCTCACCAAATACACAAAACCCAGAAAGGAATGGGCCTCATTCCTACCTCCCGAATTTCACCCAAATGGTGCAAGCTCCTCCTCTAGATGGGTATTCGCACCACCTGTGTCTCTTCTGCCAAAATGAGCCCCCAAATGTTGAGAAATTTCCCCAAAATTCCCTTATGCCTCCTGGGAAATCTTAGCCCCAAATCCTTGGTCAATCCTCCCACAACAAGATCACTCCTCAAGGAACTGCGCAAGCCCAATGAAACTACCTTTGCGCTTGCCTTGGAAGAAAAATTAAGCCTGAGGAATGGCCACCAAGTCTGCCCTCCAAACCCCTGCAAAATGCCAATGTAGTGGGCCCCCAAAGGGCCAGAACCAACACTACTTGGAAACTCCCTCTCCTCAAGGGTGTGTGTTCCCTTCTGCACCCATTCTTCTCCAATATCAACTCGAAATCACGTGTAAAATTCTCCCATATCAGCTCCCAAGTGTAGCAATAGCTCCCCTAGGGTAGTACTCATGGTCCACCGAAGGTGGAGGTGAGATCTCCCTGTGGAAATCGCTTGTGCTGAACAACATGGTGTATACTTGGCTCAAGAGCTCAAGCGTACAAGAGAGTTTGAATGTCAAATGATCAAAAATCCCCAAATGAAGGTTCTCTCCTCATACTTATACTTGTTGGCCCCACCTTCCTTCTCTCTCCTCCAATTCGCTTTGCTTCCTTTTTCTTTTTCCTCCCACCAGTGCGTACTAGCTTAAGGGGTATGAATTCCCCTTTTTGGGTGGTCCCCACTTCCCGCTAGCACTCTAATCTTTCCCTTTTTCTAATGTTTGGCTATGCTCTTTCCCACAAAATGAAGTGAGTCTCCCTTTTCCACCCACTTATCCTAAGTTGAGCCAAAATTAATATAACTTAGACAAAATTGCAAAATTGGTGTAGCTTCTATGTGAGCTTAAGTATATGGTACATCACAACTTATCTGTTAATTTAGCCTCTAACAACATTGTTCTTGATGTTTCTTGCACTGACTTGTTCTTTCTTTCTACAACTCTTTTCTGTTGTGGAGCTCTTGCAACTAAAAGTTGTCTCTCGATTCCATATTTCTCATAGAATTCATGAAAATCATCTAAGGTAAATTCACCTCCTTTATATGATCTTAAAGATTTGATTCTTAGATCACTTTCATATTCAACTAAGGCTTTGAATGATTTGAAATTATCTAGTGTCTTTTATTTTTCTTTAAGAAATGCAACCCAAACCATTCTAGTATAATCATCAATAAACAACATAAAATACCTTTCACCTTGCAGGGTTGGTGTTCTTGTTGGTTCACGGAGATTTGTGTGAACAAGATCTAGTGGTCTTGATTTTGAACGCTCCTTTGAATTCAAGCTCACTCGTATCTATTTCCCATGTTGGAAAGATTCATAGATGGCACTTGTTGGTATCAAGATTTTGGGCATATCTCTCACTACTTGTGTTTTGCTTATTTTTACCACGCTATCAAAGCTCAAGTGTCCTAGATTTTATGCCATAACCAACTCTCATATTTTTGCCCAATGTAGCATTTTTCTCCTTGAGTTTCATCAATAATATATACATTTCCTAGAGTCCTTATGGATTAGTCTTCCTTATTTCACAATATTTAGCACGAAAAGCAAGATCATAACCCGATTGCACATATGGATGACACTTAAAAGATTATGTTAGAGTCCTTCAATGTACAAAACATTTTTCACTTTATTCCTACCCTTTTCAAGGCTTACAATACCTTTTCCATTGATTTTCACATATCTATTGTCTCCAAAACTCACATTTCCTCCTTTTTCTTCTTTTAGAGTAATAAATTCCTTTTGATCTTTGATCACGTGTCTAAATCACTTGCTATCAACATACCACTGACTTTGATTGTTTCAAACATTACATAACTAGTTCACATTTTTCTATTGGTGGTTCTTCTTGATTTTTCTTCCAAAACCCTTGTCTTGATTTTGTAGGACATGTTATATATACAAAATTGTTGCATCTATAACACTCTATACTTGGATAATGGAGCAAAGGAATTATGATTTCTATTATTAAATCCATCATTATATTTGATTATGTTGTCTACAAGCTTATTCCTAGAGGTTTGATGAGAACCTATTTTATAAATATTATAATATTTACACTCTCTTGCTGGATGTCCAAAATTTTTGCATAAAATTTAGTGACCAAGAAAAATATTTTGATTCCTAGCTATGTATGATTGCTTTAATGGAACAGCTCTTTTGGAATTGATCTACTTTGGAGAAGACCGTTGGTCCTTGTCCCTTATCAGATTGCTTCCTGCATTGTGAATGGACTTCTTGAGAGCATCAACATAGTTTTTTAGTGTAGCAGTGTTTCTAGACTACTCCTTACTTTTGTCCTTGCTCTTGCCAAGATTGGAACTTTTAGACATTTCTTCAAATTCCTTTCTTGGTGACTTGGGATTTGAATCTTATTTGTATAATTACTCACCCATAAAACAAAGACTGGTCTTGTCATATGGTGGTCTTTGAATATTGAGAATCATATCCACGGTTTGAGAGCTTTCATGTTGTTCTTGAACTTATTTAGCTATTTCCTTAATGAGACATTTTTTGCTTCATGTTTCTCATAATTTTCTTCCTTTTCATTTAGCAAACTATTCAACACTTCTTCTGCGACTCTTTTTGCTTCCTCTTTTTCAGTCTCGATGAAGATGATTTCCTTGGATATATTTTGTTCTTCTTCCCGAGTTTATCGATATTTTCTAATGCATTGATGAGTCTTGCTGCAAGATCCACTATGCCTTCAACACCTTCTTCTTCTATTTTTTTTTGCTCTTCTAATTTTTCTATGTTCAAATTCTTAATTTGTAGCTAAATATAGGATCTCTCTTCTATCATCATTAGAAACATATTCTTCTTCTTCAGAGAAATCTTTTTTTTCTTTGGAGTAGAGAATATTCTTTTTTGGAGATTTTCTTTGAAGACCCTTTTTCTAGGTTCTTCCTCATCATCACTATCTTTCTTGAAAGGAAATTTAGCATAAAAATGTCTTATCTTACCAAAATTGAAATAGATGAGAGGTAAATTACCTTTGGATTTGGATCTCTTTTTTAGTTTTCTAATTATCTAAGCCATTTTTGTATTGGATTCATCACTGGAGCAGTAACTAGATTTGCATTTTCTTGACTTCTTAGATGCTTTAAATGTTACTTCCTTATGTGATGAGTTTCTCGTCCTCATTTGATATGCAATGAGAATTCCATGAAGCTTTTCCATTTTTAGATTCTCCAAATCTTTTAATTATTCTATGGCAGATACTTTGACATCAAAACACAGAAGAAGAGACCTCAAATTTTTTTGAACAACTGTTGTTTCTTCAATTTTTTCACCAAGTCCTTTGAGAAAATTAACCACATCATCTACTCGAATGAAAGAAGTAGCAATATCTTCTTCATCATTCATTTTCAGGCTTTCATGCTGTCTACGAAAAGTCTAAAGCTTTGCCTTCTTTACTTTTTCATATCCTTCATAGTTGCTTACAAGCTTGTTCCACATATCTTTAGCTGATTCACATTACACAAATTTAACAAATTATGAATCTAACAAGCCACTTAAAATGGAGTTCATAGCTTTTGCATTAGATATAAAGCCTTTCTTCCATTAGTTGGAGGAGAAGATGGAACCTTATATACATCTATAACATGTTGCCCAACCTCAGCACCATGAGACATCAAGTGGGTTTTCATTCTTATCTTCCAAAAGGAATAAATTGTTCCATCAAAGAAAGATATTTTGATTGATGCTTCTCGACTAGTCATGGCTCCTGTAAATATTCTTCTAGATGTTAGATTTTTCTTGAAGAAGCTTGCTTTGATACCAGTTATTGAAAATACACAGTGATACTGAGAGTGAGATGAATCAATATCACTTAGTTTTAAACATTTTCACTTTATTAATCTTAAAAATAAAATATCATTACATAATCAATCATCAACAGAATTCGTGAATACAAGAATTAAAGTGAAAATCCAAACTTGAAGAAGAAATGTTTTTCAAACAATTTTCAATTTATTACAACCAATTGTGAGGAAACCAAATCCTCTATAAGCATCAACTTATAAAAATAACAAGCTCCAACCTGTCAAGAAGATGAGGACACCAATCCTTAGTTAGCACCAAATTACAGTTGTCTTACTATTCAACAGATAGTTTTTAGGCTTAGAACTTGTTCAAAAGAAGGATTTCTCTCTTGTAAACTTATAGAAGTTTTCCTCCACAAGGACTATAGATTGGTCTCCAACACTCGGCCTCCAACCAAAACAAATCTTATAATTTGGCCTCTAACCAAGATTACAACTCAACCTAAAACAACAATAGAAACTCGACCTTAAGCTAGAATAGGTCCAAAAAAACTTGGTCCAACAATCCCTAAAATCATCCTCCTTCACACCAGAACTCGACTTCCTCAACAGAAACTAAACTTGGCCTCCTTAACAACAGAACTCGGCCTCAACAAGCCTTAAATAGAATGGAAACCCTTCTGAAGAATTATACCCAAAACCCTTCCAAATCAGCTTTACTTTACTTGGTTTATGATATATAAACCTCAGACCTATTTCTTCATTGACCTGAAAATAGAATCAAATTGATTGAGCGAATGAGTACCAAGGCTCCTCCACATAACACCTATTTGTAGTGTTCTCGGGGTTTAGAGTCAGGTCGACTTGTCCACTAGCTGGTCTGACTTGAGCAAAGGTAGGATATATATATATATATATATCTTCAAAAATTAATTTATCCTCAGTTGTGATGAGTTAGGAGGCATGCCACATATCGTCAGAAAGGTCTTGAAATATGTTATTTGACTATGTAATTTCCTCTTTCATTTGGACAACTTTTGGCATAAAAAACAACCATTTTCAACAAAAATTCAATATCAAGTTCTGAAATATAACAGTTATGAATATGAATCATTATCATTTAAATTTATTTTAATATGATATGCATATTATGAATTTTTAAATTTTACTAATAAAAACAAATTTATAAAATAACAAATTGAATTGAATGGATTTATTATTTTTATTACTTTGTAATTGAGTCCACATTTTATTTTATTATAATTATTCTTTGTTTATCTAATGTTTCATTTTAAGGATACTACAACATCTCCTCCATACTGGGTTGTAGAGTGCAATTAGACATCAAACTTATGTCTATGTTCTTCTAATGTGCTCTATGTCATTTTGCTATATTGACCTGTACAAATATTATATATACGAGAGTACCTTACATTTTAGAGTTTAATGGTTTGGGTTTGTATATAGATATATTAAATATTTTATGTATTTTTTGGTAAATTGGATTTTTCTAGGTTCTAATCTTTGAAGTAGGTCAATTTAATCTTGATTATAGGTTTTAGGGTGAATCGATTTTGATAGCATTTCCTCATACTATGATAATCTTGTACTATAATTTCATTAATAAGTAATGAATATAACCACAAATTTAATAATAAATAAGGCATTTATATGATCTTGTCCTTTGTTTAGGTTCCTACATACACAATCTACGAGTGCAATACTACCTTTGGAGGTGATGATGTGCCTTTATGCATAGAAAATGGGAGAAAAATATAAAATTAGGCTAGAGGAACTCTTAAGCTACAAGGTAGTTGTAGTCTAGTATATAAAGGAGTGCAAATGAGGTTGTTCTTCAAATGCATGTAGTTGTAGAAGTAGTGATGAAGTTTAAGAGTTGCAAGCTCTCTTAGCTCAATTGGCAATCAAATAGGTTTTACAATCTTATTTTTGAAACCTATATAAGATCCCCTTTTGAATTGCCTCTCATCAATGAAAAACTCTAAGGGATAAGCTTTCTGACATACAAGTTTGAATGTTGGAGGAGGCTCTAACATACAAACTATTTACAAACCCTTTTCCAACAAGTTTAATTTTAAGGGTTAGAAATTCTTTAGGCATAGCCAATGTGAGAAAAATCTAAAGTTAGGCTAGAGGAACTCTTAAGCTACAAGGTGGTTGTAGTCTACTATATATAGGAGTGCATGGGAGGTTGTCATTGAGATCCATGTAGTTGTGGAAATAGTGATGAAGTTTAAGATTTAAAGGCTATCGTAGATCAATGCATGTGGCATTAAAGTGGGTTTTATAGATCTTAGCTTTGAATCCTATATATAATATCCCCTTGTGAATTAACCTGCATTGATGAACAAATCTAAGGGATAAGATTTCCAATTTATCGATGTTTAAATGATGGAGGAGGCTCTAACATGCCAACTGTTTTTTTTTCCAAAGAAAAAATCGAACTTTCTATTGAGTATATAGAAGGTTACATAGTATATGCGCATGGCATTCGATGAACTGCATGTTTCCCCTTTTTTTGGAAAGGGAAAAAATGGAGTTGCGATTGTTTGAAGGGAAAAGGTTTTCGACCGCTCCCTCTAGCCCTTTCAAAAAAGGATCATATATGAGCGCATCTGCTTCTGGCCCCCGGGCTTTCCTACATATAGGAAGAACCGCCCTAAACAGGGGTGTAAAGCAGACCTGTTGCTGAGAGTTTCCCAAGCTGAACACCTGGATGGTAAACACCTTTCCAGATATATAGAGTTTTTTTAATCCAAAATGCAAAAGAAACCCACACCGCATCTCCCGGATCTCCTCTTAAGAGGAAAAAAATCCGAAACAGAGATGGTGGGATTTTTAAAGTATAGTTCAGTATTGTTGAAAGAATATACATAAAAAGTTGTAACAAAATGTTTATGACAGATTTCCATACTAACAAAAAACAAAAAGATGTAACTGGATGTAGTATCTTTTTAGCGAGCAAAATGAGGATGTTCCATGATTCGAACCAGCTCTCCGTCATACTCTTTTGCTATCCAGAACCCCATACCTTGTTGAACACCCTCCTTAGAAAGGACGTTTGCATCACAGTTTCGTTCCCTGTAAATGTGACAAGCAGAGATTTGATTAAAATAGGATTTTAAGACCAGGACCTCATCTAATAAAGGAATCAGAATGTAGTTTAGGCATCTTTGAGATTCGTTAAACCATTTTATGATATTCATAGAGTCGCCAAAAATCTGGGCTTCTCTCAGCTCAAAGGAGGAGAGCCAGCATAGAAGGAGATGAAGAGCTTTAATTTCTACAAAGTTATTTGTTCCAAGCCCAAGTCCAACCGAAGTTTTGTACACTTTCCCGGAGGGGAGGTGTATGGTGAGCCCTGCTCCACACCTGTTTTGTGGATCAGAGGCCCCATCAAAATAAGCCCACGGGATGTCTCCCATAATATCTTCCATTTAATGACTCTGAAGTGCTGGGATTCCGATGGAATGGGAATATATTCAAAGATAGATACCCCTTCTGCAGCTAGAAGGTTTATGGGGATCAGGACGTCTTGAAAGATGGCTCGGTTTCTTGAAATCCAGGTTCCCCATGCTACAAGAAGTAGGATGTTCCTCACCCTGTCATTTGGAGCTTCATTCCACCATCTAAGCCATGCCTTCGAGATGGTTTGACCTTCCCATTTTTGAGAAATTTTTAGGAGCCTCAAAGTTTCGGTCCAAAGACTGTTGTTAAAACCACAAGAGAGAAAAAGATTGGATGCAAACTCCCGGCTAGACTTGCATAGAGTGCACCAACAAGGATCTATCTTGCCCCTACGTTGAAGGAAATCCCAGGAGGGAACTTTGTTCTGTAGGATGCACCAAAAAAACAATTTTGATTTCGCCGGACCTTTTAGCTCCCACAAAGATTTATACCACCACTCCGGCTCCTCCCATCCCTTCTGTGACATTTTCCATTTGTAGCCAAATTTCGGTGTATACTAGCCCGAAGGGGAGTTAACCCACCTAAGCTCATCCGGTCTCTCCTGTATTCAGACATTTGGTCTGTGTAGCTCACTGATGAAACCCTGCCACTCCTCTTTCCACCTGTCTTCAAGATGCAGGGCCTCTCCTGACATCCATGCTTGTCTCCACATGGTTGACTGACCCAACTAAAAAATATGGCTCAGGGTGGGGTAGCCTCGATGATCCAGATACTCAAGTATTTATCTATAGAGAGCATAGCCCCCATTACACCCCACCCATGGATCACGACCCAACCTTACCTGAGCACCATCCTCGACATGCCAAGCCAGTCCATCTTCAATAATCTTGATCGAAGCCAACGTTGCTTTCCAGACGATCGAAGCAGTTTTCACTTTCTTTGAAGGGAGGCACAACCATTCGTTCATTGGCATTGGGTCAATGTATTTCATTTTTATCACTGACAACCATAGGTTCTCCAAGGTGATGAGTCTCCAACCTAGTTTTTCTGCCAGAGAGAGGGTGAAAGAAGTGAGTTCCTTGATTCCCCAGCCTCCTCAGGCTTTTGGTCGCGCGATTTTCTCCCATGCCACCCATGGCATTACTTGTTCGGACTTTGAGCTCGACCATAGGAACCTGCTGCAGAGTTTATTTATTGTAAAGAGGATGCTTTTTGAAACCCATGTTAGGGCTGCCCAATACACCAGGATGGCCATAGCAATGGATTTAATCAGCACAAGCCTCCCTGCTTGGGAGAGCCATTTAAAGCTCCAGTGTTTCATCCTTGACTCAATTTTTTCCACAAGCCAGTGCCAGTCCTGGATTCAATAAGAGTCCAACTTTAGATGCAAACCTACATATTTGAAACTGTCATGGAGGGTTTTTACTTCAAAGGGCAACACATTTGAGATTTTGTCCACTTCGGCTCGGGAGAGACCTTCCATGGTAATGGAGGATTTTTGGCTATTGATGCTTAAGCCGGTGGCCTTTAAGAAGAGGTCAAGCACCAGTTTGATCCTTCGAATATCTTCTATGCTTCCATTACTGAATAGAAGGATATCATCTACAAAGAGCAGATGGGTAATGGAGAGGTTGACATCTACCTCAATACCTTTCACTTCTCCCTTTCTTTTAGCATCATGCATCTTCTGACTGAGCCCTTCCGCAGCAAGGAGGAAGAGGAGAGGGGATAAAGGGCATCCCTGGCGAAGGCCTCTTTGAATTCGAAAAAAGGGCGTTGCAGCTCCATTGATCAAGATGGAAATACTGGTGGTTGTGATACACCCCATCACCCAGTTGATGAAATCAATCCTAAATCCAATATGAGTCAGGAGCAGATGGAGGTACATCTAGCCGATTCTGTCATATGCCTTGGAAAGATCAATTTTTACAATGGCTCCTTGTTTGAGGCTTCTTTTCAAGTTGTGAATAGTTTCTTGTGCCACCCCTACTGCCTCATGAATTTTCCTTCCATCCAGGAAACCAAATTGTTCCAACGAAATGTTTTTTGAGAGGAAAGGTTTTAGCTGGGTTGCTATCACCTTTGCAATAATTTTATATATGCATGAACAGAGAGATATAGGTCTGAAATCATCAAAGGATTTCGGGTCCTCCTTCTTGGGAATGAGGGCAAGGAAAGTGAAGTTGAAAGGCTGATAGATGGTACCCGTGCGCCTAGACTCTTCTATCACTGCTAGCAGGTCCTCTCCCAAAGATTAAAAGAAGTGTTGGAAGAATTCCACCGTCCATCCGTCAGGCCCTGAGCTCTTATCCTTCTGCATAGCCTTGAGAATCCCTTCCACCTCCTCTTTTGACACAGGATCCATTATATTGTCATTCCCTTCTTCTTCAATATATCTGGGGAAAAAATGGGCTACCCTAATCACTTCAGCTATAGAAACCTCCGAAGGGGCTTTAAATAGGGATTTGAAATGCTTACATCCCAAGGATGATAAGTCCTCGAAAGATCTAGCAGTACTCCCTTCCTCTGTTTGCATCCCCCAGATAGTATTAATATTTTTCCTTCCTTTAGCATAGTTTTGGAAAATTTTTGTGTTTTCATCCCCTGCTGCCAACTAAATGGCCCTGATTTTGAGGTGCCAGCTTTCTTCGTTTTCTAGCAAGATTTTCTTTCTTGATGTTTCAAGACTCTTTACTTTGTCCCTCGTTTCAATAGAGACATAACCTACACCCTCCGGCCTCTCAAGGAAATCTAGTTCTTCATTTATCTTCCGCAAATCTTCCTCCTCCCTAAGTTTTTTGGCCTTTGGCCATTCCAGGGAAGCTTTTTTCATTCTCTTGAGGTTCTCCATAAATAGCGAGCTCATACTACCCAGCCCATCCGCCCCTCCTTTCCTCCAGGTTGCATGGAACAACAGGTTGAAAGACTCATCTTTGAGCCATGATGAGTTGAACTTGAAAGGCGCCCCCAGTTTCTTATTAGGACCCTTAATCTCCGAAAGGATGGGCAAGTGGTCAAAGATACCCCCTTCCCCAACCCAATGCCGAAAAATAGAGGATCGAGCAATCAGATCTTCATTAAGGAGAAAACGGTCCAGCTTGTTTGCCACCCTATCCTCACCAACTCTTCTGTTCCTCCAAGTAGGCCTGGGTTTAATCAGGTTTGCATCGACCAGGTGCATGGATACCAGCTTGTTGAGGAAAAAATCAGTAAGAGGGTCCGCTCGGGCAGAGGGGCCCCAGGATTCAGATATGCCCAGGAAAAAATTAGATCTCCTCCCAGAATGAGGTTAGGGTTTTTCATACAAGACTTTGCAAAGAGATTGTTCCAGTATTGCACCCTATCCAAACATGGGCCATACACATTGAGAATCAGAAGTGAGTGACAACGATCATTTGAATAGACCTCCATAGCTAAGACATTTCGAAACTCCAGGAGGATATCTCCATCAATCTTCCAAATTTTATTCCCATTGCCAAACCCCAGACCTTCCTTGGGAATCCAGAGCCTAAAAGGTCCACCCTGGGAACATCCTGGATAGTGCTCCAACCACTTCCTCCCCCATCCCCAAAGTCTCCTGTAACATAAGGACCTCCGGCTCGTAGGACTTCATCAGAGCCCTAAGTGCTAGTTTTTTGGGTTGACTAGCAAAATTCCTGCAATTAAAAGAGAGTATGATCATCGATAACCCAGGGAGGGGGTCTGCGCTGCTCTAAGAACCCTAGATAAGGAAAGCTGCTTCCCATCCGCTATGTCAATTTTGGCCCTGACCTGGGCTTTGGAGAGGTTGGATTTCCTACCCCTCATTTTTCTAGGGTTTACTGAGATAGGTTGAGTCCCCAAACTTCCAATTACCTCCTCCTTCACGGGCTTCTTCACCAAGGATCTTAAATTATAAGGGGGCTTTTCAGGGATGCAAGACAGAGGAGGGGGAGACCCATGGCCTTGAATAGGGGGGCATCCAAGGGGATATCAGGGATGGAGGTTATGATACTGTCCAAAGACTTTATAACATCGTGCATTTGCATAGATTCCATTTGTTATGGCCTGGAAGGACCAGGCCTTGAATTAGCAAAAACAAAAGAACACAAAGAGGTGTAAGGAGAGGAGGAAGAGACCAAGATCGTACCCTCCTGAAGAGTTTCTGTAACCTTAGCTTCAAGGGGGGCAAAGGAGGCTGGAGGCTGCTCTGGATCTTGCTTCATAGCTATAGGACTGATTTGCTCGACCAGTAAGTCTATAGGGGCTTCTTCTGTCTGGTTGTCGCCTGCTCCTTTGACCCCTTCCATCAAATCCTCCTCAGACATTCTGGGCTCCTCTGGTACCGGGGGTCTATCTGGCCCTCAGTTTGCCCTCTTCTGTTTCCTTCTCCTTCGATGTCCAAGTGGACAATCCTTTGCCAAGTGGCCATATTTATGACAAAGGTAGCACCGAAAGGGCATATGTTCATAATCCAGCGTCTGAGTGAACTCTAGTTCCTTATATTTGAGGCGCATTTCTTCTGCTAGTCCTTCTTTTGGATTTATATTGACCAAAATTCTAGCGGCACTCAGGTCCATGGTCTGTAGAAGGACTGATCTTCTTCTAGGAACTGTCCCAGAATGTTCCCTATCGATCTGAAAGTCAAATCCGTCCACAAAGGAATCGGTAGCCCCAGAAGTTTTACCCATACTGGAGTTTGTTCGATTTTTTCCCTCTGTGCATCAAACAACAGCGTCCATTTCCTGAATAAAATAGGTCTTTTCCCGAAATTCCAGTTTTGTTCCATTACCCATTCCAAATGTTCCTTTTTTTCGAATTTGATCATGAACCAACCCCGGGCTAGGGTTTTGACTTCTGTAGGACTCCGTGGAGCATCCGTCCATGCCGAAGATACCCAGTCTGGAATGTAATTGGCCGAGTATTTCCTGCCTCTAACCCTGCCTACTAGGATAGTTTCTACCTCTTCCATTACTTCGTCAATGCAAATATCCACGCCAAAAACGCAACATGGGCTCTCCTCCTTTTTAATCAACTTGGTCTTCTTTCTCTTGTTTCCTGCAACCCCACTCCTTCCTCCTTCCTCACCCTCCAACGACCTTTCGTTAGCATCTGGTCCTTTAGGTTTGGGCAACACAGGTTGCCCTTCCAAAAACTGATGTGAATTCTCCCAAAGGGAGCCCCCTTCTTCTTGGATTCTAGCAGCCCCAGCTACCTCTTGCAGCTCCTCAACTAGGGTTGTAAAACATGTAATATCCTCAAAGGGAAATAACCGCACAAAATGTAAAAATGCACTAATACAGATATAAACTGAACCAGATCACTGAATCATGACACATGTAACACCAAAATCTGAGCCGTTTTATTAATCAGAAAGTACATAGAGAGGAGTACAATAAATCAGAGTAAGTGCACCTATCCCTGCCCTAGGCAGGTGGAGACCCTCTCAACAGAAAAGTGGCTGCAACAAGGACAGCGTCCTGGCTGCTCTGCAAGCTGAAGATGAA
Organism: Pinus albicaulis; assembly: GCA_034641835.2. Classification (NCBI taxonomy): domain Eukaryota; kingdom Viridiplantae; phylum Streptophyta; class Pinopsida; order Pinales; family Pinaceae; genus Pinus; species Pinus albicaulis. The sequence continues at coordinate 976,807,240 of CM076583.1, forward strand.
CTGCGCTGGGGCGGAAGTCTGCAAACCCTCTCAAATGGAAAACGCTGTCTCTGCCAGTGACAGCGCAAAAACAGATAAAGCACCAAGCCCTCAACTCTCCAGACAGATGAAGCTGCTACAGGATCCTGGAAAACGCTGTTAAGCACTCCTCACAATGATCTGCTCCTCAGATCTGCGTCCCACCTGATGGATCTGAAGCCTCCTATCACAACTGCGTCCTCCCTTTCCTGATCTGCGTCCTCCAAAACCCAATCTGCTGCCAAACCCCCAGATCTGTGCTAGATCTGGAACTATCTCCTCAGATCTACAGCCTCTAGGGCTAGATCTGGTGTTTCCCCTTCAGATCTGGACTAGATCTGTCAATATCTCCTCAGATCTGTCCCTCCTCAAGCTGGATCTACTGCAAAACCCTCAGATCTGCAACATACAAGGCTAGATCTGCAACATACAGGACTAGATCTGCAAGATCTACCCTTCACAAAGCTAGATCTGACAAGAAACCTTCAGATCTGCAATCCTCACCTCCAAGAATGGACAGCGTCCTCACTCTGGGCTTGATCAGCGTCCTTCTGCCCCTCAAACAGCGTTTTCTCTGCCAGCCTGGAACTGCGTCCTCTTGGACAGCGTCCTACCTCTCCTGCAAGGGACAGCGTCCTCTCTTCAGATAAAACAACGTCCTTCTCTTCAAAGATTCAGCGTCCTCCCTTCTCTTGCTCTGCGCAGCCACAAGAGGGCTTTCCTCCTCCTCAGATGTGCTTCAGAAATGCTGCTGCTTTGCTACTGAAAAACCTTGCTAGGGCGGGCACTCGAAGTCCCCCGAAGCTAAGGGTGAAACCAGAAAAACCTTATCAGGGCAGGCACTCGAAGTCCCCCGAGGCTAAGGGTGAGATCTCCGACCGGAGACACTCGTGCACTAAGCAGTGCTGCAGACCGACTAAACAACCGGCGTGCTGAAGCAGACAAAGTCTAGCTATCAATAAGAATATCAAAATCATGGATGATCCAAATGAGGTGAGAACCTCTCCTTTTATAATGCCAAACTCCCTCCAAAACTTAACTCTCCTTTGACCTGCGCAGTTTACTTTGGGTCAGCCTGATGCCTCCCCCATCATACTCATGTGGACCCCCAAGGCCCCTCTCTTAAGTTACAACGTCAATCTACTAGGAAAAGAACACTTTATTATAAAGTGAGGTGACTAAAGTGAGGTGACCCCTCTTATTTCTCACTTTATTTATTATGTCTAGCTAAAGCGGCAAAATAACGCAAAAATGAAATATTCCAATTAGCAAGGCTAATTGGGAATATTACAGTCTCCCCCGGCAAAACGTTGCTTGTCCTCAAGCAACTGAAGTGATGGATGCTGTAAAGTCCGCTTGCTCTCCCAAGTGGCATCCTCATCCGGCAAAAATTGCTTGTTCTCAAGCAATGCTTGAACAAGCCTACTCTCTAGCTGATGCTCCCTGCCGATACTGCAAAATGTGCCTGGGTCCCACTGAAACCTCTCTGTCTCCTGCATCACCCTGACATGAAGGGATATCTCAATGCCAGGATCCCAAACTGGCCTCTCATGGTACCAGCCCATCAATAGTCCTCCCGGATCCCATCGCCACTGTGGCCAATAATCGTACAAGCCCCATGGCTCGGACTGCTCACTGCCTCTAGCTATGACTGAAGACCATGACCGCTGCTGCTCTGCATCTATGGCGGTGTAAGTTGTCCCATCGACTGTGCACCAGCTCATCATCTCTCTCCCATCAAGGCATGGAGTCGAAAATATAATGAGGAATATCTCCCTCCTGTGGATCCTCCATCTCCAAGCAATCATCCAGACAAAATGAGCCACCTCCCAACAAGGCAACTCCTGAAAATCTCCTTCCACCTCAAGCTCTGGTAATGAAGGTGGGCTGAAAATATGGACTTGGCAAGCATCATAGCTTACCCCATGCTGTCCCTCTCTCCACTCATGACAAGTGTAGAGTCTATGCTGATCCTGGGCTGCAAAATCGTTGCCCTCCAATGGCAAAGTGAAAAACAATCCACCATAGAAGGTTCCTCCATCAATGAAGAACAAGCTGGCCCAAAACAAACCATCCATGAAGAATATGACATGGTCATCATGGATCACCCTAATGAGATGTTTGCTGAAGGTTTTATATGAGGATACATAGTGCAAACAATCTCTCACAAGGATACAACGCAGTCTCATCCACTGCAACCTCAGAAAATCACATGGCAAGCAACGTACAAGATCCATCACATCTACTAATGGATAGTAAATGGCTGAATATGATAGCAACATAGGTCCAAACACTTGCCCATGGATGTACAATGGATGAACATCTATCTCATGGCCCATATCAAAAGAGAACGCATACATAGTAGTGGTGGCCATGCCTCCTCCCATGCTCCCATTAGAACATGTAGTGCAGAAAATACTCAAAGGCACATTCAGCTCATGTGTCTCTTTCATAATCAAGCCTCCCATACAAATCTGACCATATGCTGGAAGTAAGATGGCACATGGATCCATAAATGAGTCCTCCATAGTGTTTTGGCATGTTATGAAGAAGAATGAACCATGTGCTGCAAGAAGATAATCCTCCTCATGCTTGGAAACCCAAGTCAAGAAGAATATGCCGTAGATGTCTCTATCATCATTACCTCCTCTTTGTGCAACAAATATGTAGTGATCCTGGGACCCATGGGTTATCGATCCACCATATCTCTGCTGCGCACACTCCATCCATAATGTTCTGCTCCAAGGTGACAACGCTGTGAGCTCATGTAAGTAAACTCTTGTTAATACAAGACTCTGTTCCTTGACATGCTCCTTGTCAAAGACTCTAATAATGCTGCAACAAATATGGAATACTTCCCAAGATGGAAGTGCTTCCCAATCAAAGACCATGGAGATAGTGCCATCTCCTCCTCCTGCAACATCATGCAAAGTGTGGGAGCAAATCTGCCCTTGCTCTCCCAAGCAAAGCAACAAGAAATTGTGTTGCCTCCCCATACCTCCATCATGCAACTCATGTGATGAAGACACAATGAATGATATGAGTAACACATCAACACCATGCATCCATACTCTATGCTGCTCAATGATGCAAGTATTCATCCATCTTTTCCCCATCCTCCTACTCTTAGGAAGAGTGTTTGCCAAGTGATGGCCAAACTCTTTCAAGAGTAACCAGCGCAGCCAAGCCTCCTGCTGCCTGGTGTCATAGATCTGCAAGTAGCCTCCTAGCTCCTTGCTCATCATCCCCATCCACTCAATCACTTGTGGACGCCTCCTTCTCCTCATCCCGGTACTCCTCCCATGAGGGCTACCATCCTCCCAGATTAAATTTCTGATTTTGCACTTCATGGGATTTTGGAATATAAACTTCTCAAGGATCAATGAGACCCTGTCAAGACTCAAATAGGTGGTAGGCAAAAACCTCCCATCATGATGTGTATGGCTCAAGGGATGTCCAACACAAGCATGAGAGATGTTATCCATCCGAAGATGTCCCCCATCTTCTATCTGCTCTTGTGAGAAGGGAAGAAAGTCATTGCACCCCATGGTGTGTCGAAGTGCATCTCTAGTAAGATCTCTCCTTGAGACCTCCCCTTCATCCACAGTCTGCTCCACCGAGTACCAACTCAAAATCTCTCGCCATCCAATCTCAACACGTGGCTGTTGTACCCTGTGCAACTCTGATCGTCTCATACCACTATCCAAGTCAACATATGAGACCTGACTAGGTGGCTCTTCCTCTCTATCTCCAACGGGAAGAGATGATCCAACAATACTGCTAGTCCCATCCATGCATGCCTGAAGGGGAATGATCTGATGCTGCAATGTGCCCTCAGGTTGTACCATCAGGGAATCCAGTTGTTCCCCAATGTGGACCAACTTGGCCGCCGACTTGGTACAAGTCACTCTCATACCCTCCAGCTCCTGATCCTGCAACAAAATGGTCTCCCATACTGACGCGGCCTTCTCCCTCAGAACTCGAAGGTCTGTCCGAAGCCGATGATACCGCTGTCTGCGACCATCATCCAATATCTCTGTATCCCCTAGTGCCTCATCGATAGTGGATATATCTCCTGATACCTCACCCATCTGTCGTGTGCTGCTACCACCTGAAGACTCGGGCATCTCCTCAGTGGATGGCTCTACCGGGGTAGGCTCTACCTCCTCCACTACGATATCAACCGGCACGGTCAAGGAGGTCTCTAATGATGGTGAGTCCTGTGTCACACTAGGTGTATCCTCGAACTCCCTGCAATCCTGTGTGTCCTCATCCTCCAAGTGTGAGGTAACCATTTTAATGGTTTCCCTCTCCGATACTCGGTCAAGCTGGAAAGAGGTATCCAACTTGTCCACTGTGCGCTGTAGGTCCCTATCATGTGAGTGCTTGTTCCCTCTCTGAAAGTTGTGAGGTCTACTATCACGCTGGAGTTGATCATAATCTCTGCTAGCTGTGCGGTGGTGGTCTCCACCATGATGATGCCGGTGCCCCGGGTGTTGACCATGGAGTCTAATGCCATAACAGATCTGGGTATATTCCTCGAAGGGGAGAGCATCCATGAATGCCTGTCCGAGAGCATGATAGTTTGCAAGAATGTCAGCCATCCGAGCCGGATCTACCTCTCGCTGTACTGTTATTCCTGTGTCCTCTGGCAAGAATGTGGGCATAGTGGGACGTGTGGGTGTACATGAATCCATATGCCGAGTGGCATCATACCGAACGATCTGAAAACCCCTAGGGAGTTCTCTCTGACTGACCTCTACGGCTGCAAATCTCTTGGTTACATCCTGCATGAATGCATCCATCTTTGCATCCATCTTCTCAGTCAACTTCTCAGTCAACTTCGCAAACATGGCCTCCATTGGATTCCGCTGATCTGTCTCCCTAAATCTCCTCTTATCCACATCACCCGCCATCAGCTCCTTCTGCTATATGTCTACAGGCTCCTCAGAAACTGCACGGCTGCTGCAAAACCATAATGTGGCTTAACTTCAACCTCCGATTTATCCACTGAAAACTATTCAGAAAATTCCAGGAATTTGGGAAAGTGATCCTCGCCCAAAACCCAGAAAACGTTTTTCCTAATTCCAAAATTCAAAATTTGACCCTTTTCATTTTGGCCCTTTTTCCAACTGCGTTTCTGGAATTGCAACTGCTATTGCTCTGTATGATTTCTTTTCGGATGTCATAGACCACAGGCTGAGCCAGAATTATGCTTTGATACCACTGTAATATCCCCAATGGGAAATAACCAGTAATAAACAGAAATGCACTAATACAGATATAAACTGAACCAGATCACTAAATCATGACACATGTAACACCAAAATCTGAGCCATTTTATTAATCAGAAAGTACATAGAGAGGAGTACAATAAATCAGAGTAAGTGCACCTATCCTTGCCGTAGGCAAGTGGAGACCCTCTCAACAGAAAAGTGGCTGCCCCAAGGACAGCGTCCTGGCTGCTCTGCAACTGAAGATGAACTGCGCTGGGGCTGAAGACTGCAAACCCTCTCAAATGGAAAAACGCTGTCTCTGCCAGTGACAGCGCAGAAACAGATAAAGCACCAAGCCCTCAACTCTCCAGACAGATGAAGCTGCTACAGGATCCTGGAAAACGCTGTTAAGCACTCCTCACAATGATCTGCTCCTCAGATCTGCGTCCCACCTGATGGATCTGAAGCCTCCTATCACAACTGCGTCCTCCCTTTCCTGATCTGCGTCCTCCAAAACCCAATCTGCTGCCAATCTCTCAGATCTATGCTAGATCTGGAACTATCTCCTCAGATCTACAGCCTCTAGGGCTAGATCTGGTGTTTCCCCTTCAGATCTGGACTAGATCTGTCAATATCTCCTCAGATCTGTCACTCCTCAAGCTGGATCTACTGCAAAACCCTCAGATCTGCAATATACAAGGCTAGATCTGCAACATACAAGACTAGATCTGTAAGATCTATCCTTCACCAAGCTAGATCTGACAAGAAACCTTCAGATCTGCAACCCTCACCTCCAAGAATGGACAGCGTCCTCACTCTGGGCTTGATCAGCGTCCTTCTGCCCCTCAAACAGCGTTTTCACTGCCAGTCTGGAACTGCGTCCTCTTGGACAGCGTCCTACCTCTCCTGCAAGGGACAGCGTCCTCTCTTCAGATAAAACAACGTCCTTCTCTTCAAAGATTCAGCGTCCTCCCTTCTCTTGCTCTGCGCAGCCACAAGAGGGCTTTCCTCCTCCTCAGATGTGCTTCAGAAATGCTGCTGCTTTGCTACTGAAAAACCTTGCTAGGGCGGGCACTCGAAGTCCCCCGAAGCTAAGGGTGAAACCAAAAAACCTTACCAGGGCAGGCACTCGAAGTCCCCCGAGGCTAAGGGTGAGATCTCCGACCGGAGACACTCGTGCACTAAGCAGTGCTGCAGACCGACTAAACAACCGGCGTGCTGAAGCAGACAAAGTCTAGCTATCAATAAGAATATCAAAATCATGGATGATCCAAATGAGGTGAGAACCTCTCCTTTTATAATGCCAAACTCCCTCCAAAACTTAACTCTCCTTTGACCTGCGCAGTTTACTTTGGGTCAGCCTGATGCCTCCCCCATCATACTCATGTGGACCCCCAAGGCCCCCTCTCTTAAGTTACAACGTCAATCTAATAGGAAAAGAACACTTTATTATAAAGTGAGGTGACTAAAGTGAGGTGACCCCTCTTATTTCTCACTTTATTTATTATGTCTAGCTAAAGCGGCAAAATAAAGAAAAAAATGAAATATTCCAATTAGCAAGGCTAATTGGGAATATTACAAAACTTCCTTGCTCCTCGGCTTGAGGATCAGGATGTTGTAACCGCGCAGGTCCCAACACAGGCAAACACAAACAACGAGGGTTTGGGGAAAAACTTTTTCCTACCTTGGTCCAAGATCCCGTCGCTTCACTCCCCTGCGAAAAGAGCAGATTTTCGAGAAATTTTGTTCCTTGCCACTGATGGTGGTTTTTGTGGGCACTAGGAGCATCCAAATGGGTTCCTCTGCCCAGATCCTGGAATCTGTGGCTCCCTCCCAAGAAACCCTTAAGACCTACATTACTTTGAATGCCACAGTTTGCTACAATGTCTTCCAGCCCCCCTGAAAAAAAGGGATCGAAAAATTACCTAGCATAAGAGGACTTACAAGGTTTGTTGAAACTTCTACTATTCCTTCCTTTCCAAGGTTTGTGAGCTACTAGAAAAACCCTAGATCTTTCTATTCCTTCAGGCACAATTGAAAGTACTACGTAAACTTTCCTCTAAGAGTGTTGTGTCATTCGCAGTGCCCTAGGCCCCTCCTAAATATTTGTTTTTCAGTCCTGCTTCATAGAATGCCGGAATATACCACTCCAAGTTCTTCGCCGACACTTTGTGTCCCCAAACAGCTAACAGGTCTTTCGGCGTCGAGTCTAAATCTACCGAATCCCATTCATTAACAATGGTTCCTGTGAACGTCAGTGACGAACCAACATACCAACTATTTACAAACCACTTTCCAACAAATTTGAATAAAGATAAAAAGTTCTACCATGCATCAAATCCATGATACCTATTACTCTGAAAATTCCAAACCGGAATCCTATTGTAGAAACTAGAATTTATTCTCCTAATTGTTAATTTAATGTAACAATTTATTTGTTGTTTTCTACAAAAAAATACCAAATAAATCACACTACAATCTACACAAATAAAACCACAGAAGAATAAACATTGGAAGAAATGCTAGCACACACAAAATTAACACAATTATTTTTGGAAAAAAGTTCCCGGAAAAACCCAACTCAGGAAAACCGGTGCAACAACTGAGGGTTTTATTATTATGTAGTAGTGAGAAAATATGAGTACAACTAGATGCTGAAATACTGGCAATCCTACAAAGAATAAATATGGCAAAAATCTAGTGAGGAATTTTCCTCACCCCACAAGTAATCTCCTGGCATGGCTTGCTTTTAGAAATATGGCCCTCTGATTCTCTGCATCAGCCTTTGCGCAGCTCTGTGTAGCTGGCAGGACGTCTAGCCTCACATTGATATATGATGAAGTCTCTTTGCCTTTTTCTGACTGGAAATATGCTTCTCTGGCACTCTAGGACTCCTTCCCGACCTCTGGAACTGAAAATGTCTCTCCTCCACATCAAATCGATTTTCCTCTAGATACTACTGCGTTGCCCCAACGTCAGCCTCTTTGTGGCTCTTCTGCCTCTCTGCAAATGCACTCGCTAGATCTAGAATGCCTCCTCCAGCCTCACTCTCTCAGGCCCTCTCTCACTGCTTTGATCTCTCTAGCTCTCTCTTCGACAACTGACTACTACTACTCTGGAAATCGATTTTCCAATGAAATCGAACTCTCCAAGTGTCTTCTCCATCACCACATCAAATCCTCTTATAATGCATTGTTGGAGCACTAACAACAAATATTAAAACTTAATCAATGGCTAGGATCATCTCTGGATTGATCCGTGTGAGTTTATAGACTATTATTGCCTTATCTCAATTAATACTAATTAATTAACCATATTCCCTAAGTTTAGACTTAAGAAATATTTAAAATTTGGTTAATAATCTAACTGAGGTACTTCTAGGCGGAAACAAATCCGATGCTACAAAAACTAACACTTCCTCTTAGCGAGGAATGTGTTCTATCATTGTTGCACTCCTGGTAGCAACATTTTGTTCTACACCATATCCTGTCACGTTGTTGATGTCTGGTTGCTGCTTCCCACCAACCACTACGTAACACTGATATGCATTCCATCTGTGTTTCTGTTGATGCTGTTGTATTGCTACCAACACTACAACTTTGTTACTGTTGCTACTGCAACATCTACAACTGAAAAACATACAAAACTGAACCAACTGTGTTCAGTATGATGCATTTGTCACTTGAGTCCTGACTAGTACTAGCATTTTCACTGTCACTAAGGAATCTATGCTGCTGCTGACTCTGCACTGTGCCATATGCATTGCTACCAACTCTGCACTGCGCTCCCCAGCATTTGACTACTACTAGTTTCTACAATTGTCACTCTGGCATCTGACTGCACCAACTGCCACTAGTCCATCCTGCTACTGAATACGGTGGGTCCCCGTAGCCAGGTACTGATCCAAGAGGTGGAATCCTCAAGGATCCTACCCATTTGTAGCGCTCTGGTGCTACAACACCGAGTCACCCCACCTCACTCCTGGAGGTATATAAATTAACATAGCGAAGTCTTCCTCCATCCTAGAGGAAAGCCTCTCGATCTCTGCAAAAGCTACATGTTGGTCCTGCTTCTCCTCTTTTTCATTCTTTCTGAGAGGACACTGGGTACTATAGTGGTCAAGCTCACCAAATTAGAAGCACTCGACCTTAGACATGTCTTTCTTCTTCTTCCTCTGCTCCCCCTGTCCCTTAGATGCAAGGGCCACATTCTCCTCCTCCTTCACCATCTTCTTCCTTTTTCCACTACTGCCACTGATGGAGCTCTTCAGAAGAGCTCGTCTCAACTCCTCTTGCTACAAATCAGACCACATCTTGTCACATCCTGGTAGCGTGTCTCTGCCCAATATACTTTGGACAAAGACCTGCCACTCCTCTGAGATGCTATTGAGAGCTAATCGTACTAGCTCTGACGATTGAGGTGCTACCCCAATAGCCGCTAGCTAGTCTCGGACTTCCTGAATCCTGGTGAGGTAGGGGTCTATGCCTTCCCCTTTCTGCATTCGGATGAGCCTCAGCTTCTCCTCTAGGTACATCTTCCGCTGCTTGGAAGTACCCTGGTATAGCGTGGCAAGAGCATACCACATCTACTTGGCAGTGTCCTTGCCAGCTATATGTGAGACTACATGATACCAGACTCCATCTAGGATCAATCGCTTCGCCTGTGCCATCTCTTTTCTGTACTCCTTTAGCTGATCTGCATCTATAGGGATCACCACCACATTATCGATGTACGCCTTTAGGCCAAATTCATCCAGAAGGAAGGAGATCCTTTCCTTCCGGATGACATAGTTGGAAGCACCATCCAACCTATCCTATTCTCTAAGCCCTGTAGTGGCCATCTCTAACAATGTCGAAAACTCCCTCTTCCCTATGCTCGTTGTTAATTTTTGTAGCATCAGATGTGATCTAGCCTCGAGATTTTGCAGAGAGGCTAAGACACATACTTTCTACAACACCTAGAAATCGTTTGGTGAAATTCCACCTAGAGATGATTTAATTAAAATAATTAATCATTTTTAATGTATTCCTAAGTCTAAACTTAGGAACTGTGATTAATTAAAGGGTACTAATTAAAGCAGGCATGAATCTTCTAGATAAAGACGAGGATCGAGTCCAAGTTAATATTAGCCATTGATTAAGATCTTATAATGGCCGTTGATATCTCAACGAGAGATTATAAGAAGGAAATCGATGGGCACTTGGAGAACACACTTGAGATTTGCAGAGATCAAATTTACTGGGAGATCGAATACTCAGAGTAGCAGCGCTGAGTTGCCAGAGAAAGATCCAATGATTTCGTTGCAGTGAGAGTTAGAGATAGTAAGACTGGAGGAAGGTTTCCATATCCGGGGAGTGCAAGGAAGAGAAGACATCAAGAGCCAAAGAGAGGTAGCACAGTGCCACGCAGAGGCAACACAGAGCTTCAGAGGAGTTCGCTATTTTGCTGGGAGACAGTCGAGATCCAGTGCCAGTAGCCGGGGTGTGAGTCCGAAAGGCTAGGGAGTCGAGTTTCAAGTTCGAAGAAGGTTAGAAGGAGAGGGTGACGCAGTTCCTTGATCTGTGATGCAGTGACTGCGTAGGCTAACACAATAGTAGTGCAGACACAATGTAGGGCAGCTCATCCAAAGCCCAGATCAGTGTCGGATCACCAGTGACAATGTGAGATTCTTCTCAATATCTTCCTATCAGTTTTTCTTTGTATTGGATAGCCAATTTGGGCATCCAATGTTTTGTACTCAGATTACTACTGCATAATAATAAAACCCTCAACTGTTGCACCGATTTTCCCAAGTTGGGTTTTTCCGGGGACGATTGTCCAAAAATAACAGTGTATTTTTTTGTGTGGTTCTATCCTTTCCGCATTGTATTTTCCGCAGTATTTTATTTTGTGTAGGCTACAGTGTATTTGATTTCAATATTTACTGTTTAACACTGTAAATAATTTGTTCAGTAATTAACAAATAGGATAAATCTAATCAGTTGCTGCAATAGGATTCAGGGTATCTGAATTTTCACATGGTATCAGACCATAGATAAAAGTGGAGGAGCTCAGTTGCAGAAAGAAAGAGGGTCATCGAGGCACTGTGTAGGCATCTGCTCGAAACCCTAGAAGGTTGTGCAGTCCATTAGCCAACATGGCAGTTTTTGAGGAAAAATTTGCTTCTCTGAGTGAGTCAACAAAGAAAATTTTTTCCAAATCGAGAATTGTCAAAGGCAGAGGGAGAAACAACAACAGTTTCCACGTAGAGCAGATATTCAGATGGGACGCAGTTTTTCTACAACAGTTTGCTAGAGCAGAATAGCGTTAGAAGGAAAGAAGAGCACACACTAAGGGAATTTTGACCTCAGAGAATTTGTTTCTAGGAAATTCTAATTTTCCATGCAGAGCAGCAGTAGCCAAGGGAAGATTTGCTCACTCCAGCAAGGAGTGCATAGAGCCAGTCAGTAGCTGCGTAGAGGGATAGAGGCTGAGTTTGACTTTGGTTAGCGAGATGGCATTAGATGGGTTGAGAGATCAAGATCGGTTGGATAGTGCTTCGAACTACGTGATCTGGAAGGTTAGAATCACTTGGCTTTTAGATGAGTATGATCTCAAAAATTATAAAAGTTCAGTGGTAGTTGTACCCACAGACCCAGATCAGAAGAAGGCGTACAAGAAGGAAATGGCGAAGGCCAAGAGGATGATCCTTGACGGAGTTCGGGATCATTTGGTATCTCACATAGCGGTCAAGGATACTGCCAAATAAATGTGGGATGCATTGGCCAAACTATATCAGGGATCTTCCAAGCAGCGCAAGATGTACTTGGAGGAGAAGTTGAGGGTGACCAGGATGTAGAAGGGGGAACACATATATCCCTTCCTAGCGAGACTTCAGGATATCCAAGATTAGATATCATCTATAGGAGCAGCACCACAGTCTACAGAGTTTGTACGGCTAGCCCTCAACAACATTTCGGAGGACTTGCAAGTCTTTGTCGAGAGTATCCTGAACAGAGAGAAGTTGTCGAATTGCGAAAGAGTTTGGGCTAATCTAGAACAAGAATAGATGAGGCGAGACTTGGTGAAGAGCACCATAAGTGCCAGTAGCAGCAGTGGGGTGAAGCTCGAGAAGGAGGAGGAGAATGCAACCCTTGCATCAAAGGGGCAGCAGGAACAATGCAAAAGAAAGAAGGATGTTTCAAAGATCAAATGCTTCAGATGTGGCAAGTTAGGCCACTATAGTTCTCAATGTCCTCTCAGGAAGAAGGACAAAGAGGAGAAGCAGGATCAACAAACTGCATCGGCTGAGATAGATAGGTTGTCCTCCAGGCTAGAGGAAGAGTTTTCCATGATCACCGAGATACCTCTAGGAGAGAGGTGGGGTGATTTCGTTTTGTAGCTCAAGAGAGCTACAGATGGGCAGGATCCTTGAGGAGTCCACCCCTTGGATCAATACTTGCTACGGGAGCCCATAGTAGTAGTAGCAGGATGGACCAGTGACAGTTGGTGCAGTCAGGTGCCAAAGTGACAGATGCAGTAGCTAGTAACGGTTCGAGACTGAGCAACCTAGAGCAGAGTTGGAAGCAATGCATATGGCATAGTTCAGAGTCAATAGCAGCGCAGTGGCATCAGTGACAGCGCAGTTATTAGCAACAGTCAGGACTCGGGTGACAGATGCATCTCACTGAACACAGTTGGTTTAGTATGATGGACATCTCTCAGTTGCAGCGACAACAAATGTTGCAGTGGTAGCAACAACAAAGTTGCAGTGTAGATGCAGTAGTTGGCAACAGTATGCAGGGTCAGCAGCAAGACAGATGCATCACAAAATCGGAGTTGCACAGTGGTTGGTGGGCATAGAGGCCAGACATCAACAGTAGAGCAGGAGATGGTGCAAAATCATAGTGGTGCTTCAGTAGGTTGTAGCACTAGAGCACATTCCTTGCTAAGAGGGAGTGCTGATTTTTGTAGCATCGGATGTGCTCTAGCCTCAAGATTTTGCAGAGAGGCTAAGACACATGCATTATACAAGACCCAGAAATCGCTTGGTGAAATTCCACCTAGAGGTGATTTAATTAAAATAAATAATCATTTTTAATGTATTCCTAAGTCTAAACTTTGGAAATGTGATTAATTAAAGGGTATTAATTAAATCATGTTCGAATCTTCTATATAAAGACGAGGATCAAGTCCAAGTTAATATTAGCAATTGATTAAGATCTAATCATAGTCGTTGATGTCTCAACGAGAGATTATAATAAGGAACTCGATGGGCACTTGGAGAACACATTTGAGATTTGCAGAGATCGAATTTACTGCGAGATCGAATTCTCAGAGTAGCAGTGTTGAGTTTCTAGAGAGAGATCCAGTGATTTCGTTGCAGTGAGGGGCAAAGATAATAAGACCGGAGGAAAGTTTCTAGATCTGAGGAGTGCAAGGCAAAGAAGACATCGAGAGCCACAGAGAGGCAGCGCAGAGCTTCAGAGGGAGTCTGCTATTTTGTTGGGAAACAGTCGAGATCCAGTGCTAGTAGTCAGGGTGTGAGTCCGGAAGGCCAGGGAGTCAAGTTTCCAGTTGGCAGAAGGTCAAAAGGAGAGGGTGACGTAGTTCCTCAAGTTGTGACGCAGTGACTGCGTAGGCTGACACAATAGCTGCGTAGAGACAACGTAGGGCAGCTCATCCAGAGCCCGGATCAATGTCAAATCGCTAGTGACAGTGTGAGATTTTTCTCACTATCTCCTTGTCAGTTTTTCTTTGTATCAGATAGCCAGTTTGGGCATCCAACAATTTGTACTCATATTACTACTGCATAATAATACAACCCTCAGCTGCTGCACTAGTTTTCCCAAGTTTGGTTTTTCCAGGGACGATTGTCCAAAAATAATAGTGTATTTTTTGTTTGTGGTTCTATCCTTTCTACGTTGTAGTTTCCGCAGTATTTTATGTTGTGTAGGTTGTAGTGTATTTGATTTTGATGTTTACTATGTAACAGTGTAAATAATTTGTTCAGTAATTAACAAATAGGAAAAATCTAATTAGTGGTTGCAATAGGATTTGTGGTATCTAAATTTTCAGACTCGGCTGCTGTTTTGCTACTCACACTCTCTCCTAGAATGTGTGGCTTTGCTAGTTTCTATTGCAGATCTGCAACTGTAAATTCGAACTTCGGAGACTAGAAGTTCCCTAAGAGAAATTTTCCTTCAATGTGTGCTCTTCTTCCTCCCAACGCAGGTTCTGCTCTAGCGAACTGCTACAGAAACCCTCCGCGTCCAGCTATAGATCTTCCCAATGAAAATACTGAGATATTCCATCTGCCTCTGGAATCACTCGATTTGGAGAGATCGAATTTTTCTGCCCATCACCCAAAAAAATTGAATCTCTTCAAGTAACTCAGCCTCCTGATAGAGTGATTACGCTATCGTTGGGAATTTTGATCTAGTGCCCACACTGACCAATGAAATTACTTCTTTTCGCCTCTGATCTCTCCAGCTGATCAATTGCATGTTGATACCATGTGAAAATTCCAAACCAGAGTCCTATTGCAACAACTGGAATTTATTCTCCTAATTGTTAATATAATGTAACAATTTATTTGTTGTTTTCTACAACAAATATTGAATAAATCACACTGCAATCTACACAAATAAAAATGCAGAAGAATAAGTGTTGTAAGAAATGTGAGCACACACACATAAAATTAACACAATTATTTTTGGACAAAATTTCCCAGAAAAAACCCAACTTGGGAAAATCGGTGAAGCAGCTGAGGGTTTTATTATTATGCAACAGTGAGAAAATCTAAGTACAGATGGATGTCGAAATAATGGCAATCCTATAGAGAATAAATCTGGCAAAAATCTAGTGACGAATTTTCCTCACCCCAAAAGAAATCTCCCAACACGTCTTGCCTTTAGAAATACGGCCCTCTAACCCTCTACGTCAGCCTCTACGAAGCTGGCTGGACATCTAGCCTCAAACTTATCTATGATGAAGTCGTTTGCCTTCTGATGACTGGAAAGATGCTTCTCCGACACTCTGGGACTCCTTCCCGGCCTTTGGAACTATAAATGTCTCTCCTCCATAGCAAATCAATTTTCCTCTAGAGACTATTGTGTTGCCCTAGCGTTAGCCTCTCTGTGGCTCTTCTTCCTCTCTGAAAATGCACTCACTAGATCTGGAATGCCTCCTCCAGCCTCATTGTCTCTGCCCCTCTCTCACTGCTACAATCTCTCTGGCTCTCTCTCTGGCAAATAACTACTACTACTCTGGAAATCAATTTGCCAATGAAATCAAACTCTGCAAGTGTCTTCTCCATCACCACATCGACCTCCTCTTATAATCCACTGTTGGAGCACCAACGAACAAGATTAAAACTTAATAAATGGCTAGTATCATCTCTGGATCGATTCGTGTGAGTTTCTAGACTATTCTCACCTTATCTCAATTAATACTGATTAATTAACCATATTCGCTAAGTTTAGACTTAGGAAATATTTAAAATTGGTTAGAAATCTAATTGAGGTACTTCTAGGCGGAATTTCCAGAAACGATTTCTAGGTTTTGGATATCTCATGTATTCTAGCCTCTCCACAAAATTTCGGGGCTAGAAGACATTCGATGCTACAAAACTAATAGTTACAACTTGAGTGAAAGTCCACCATGCATCAAATCCATGATTTAATCAAGATAATATTGACAACTTGAGTGAAAGTTCACCACGCATCAAATCTTTTGTATCACGGTGAGAGCATGGAAAAGCATGGATGTGAGGAGTGGGCCTAAAAAAATGTCAACCTAGATGCTAGATTGTAGAACTATTTTCTTTGCATTTATATGCTTATAAAATATACTAATGAGTACACTCTTTATGTGTCTCTAACCTAGTGTAATGACCCAACTCGAGTTATAGGGAACATAGAAATATTAGCATGCATATGAGACTTGCATATGATAGCTACATATGCATGTATCACGTGTACTGCACTAGTATATGCACTAATCAATTATGAAAAGTCTCAGTGTAGGGTAATGCGTGAATTATTGAAGTATTGAGTAAATACCTAACTTGCCAGAAAATAATGAATGTATTATGAGGTAAAAGTTATACCTACCACTATCATAATATAACTAATATATTGTTCAAAGGAAAGTAAAAGCATTGACTTATGCAAGGAAAAGATAATATTTTAATAAAATCCAAGATATTTACTAAATGATGATATTTAATAATAAATCCAAGATATTTTAGGAATTCAAGATATTTATTAAATGATGATATTTAAATAAATCCAAGATAATTTAGGAATCCAAGATATTTATGAAATAATAATATTTTAATATTAATTTAAGATATTTTAAAAGAAGATATTTTAATAAATATCTTGAAAGGAAATTTGACTAAGATATTTATTAAAAGAGGATATTTTAATAAATATCTTGAAAGGGGATTTGTGTATAAAAGGAGAAGGGGGGGAACTTGATGGGCATGGGTTAGTGAGGTGGGAAAACTGACCCAGATGCTGTCAGAGGAGTTCTAACTATGGGAGACATGAGCAGTGAGTTCTAAAAGGGTCATAGAGTGCTCTTGATTGTTATTGGAGTTTTGGGCACAGGGGCCAGAAGACTTGTCTTTTGGATTTGGAGGACCGGAGAGGTTGACCCTGGATAGGCCGGGAGGAAAATGACGACTTGGTAATGGGAGCGGGAGCCATGGTGGGTCAGGAACATCTTCAAACACGGTTCCAGGTAAGTATTCAATAGTGAATTGATATATTCTGCTTCAAAAATTTCACGCTGGATTGTGTAGTATCAATTTTGTTAATGATTGTTAATTGAGAAAATTAAGGGCTCTACACCTAGGAATGGGATATAAACCTCACAATTGTAAAGGAGGAAAAGCATCACTATAGTGTGAAAGAGGAGAATCTTAGCCCACATATCTTAACGTTGAAGCTAGAAACATTGTTTCTCCAAGGTTATTAATGTCACATAACCCCGACTCATTCTTTATTCTACTCCTAATGTCATGAAGGATGGGCTAAAGAGTACAACTCCAAGGTAAGTGTAGGGCATCAAAAATTCTATGCCTTGTTCTTTTCTTTGAGATGTTAATGGCCATAAGGTTTGCCTAAGTAAGGTTGAATCAAATTCCATGACTATCCCAAAATGATCTTAAAGAATATAATTGTTGTTTGTTGGAGTCCCTAAGTCCTGTGGGATATGACAATTTATAAGTGCATGTGAGAGAACAATAGCAGTGAAATTGCAAAAAGAGAAAGCACACAATGAGACACAAGTATGAAGTATCAAACTTGTATATTTAATTGGTGCCAAAATTTGGACTTCAAGGATTAAACTGGACAAAAGAAATAACTTAGGCTATAACAATGTGACTGAAAGATAATCCCTATCCTCACTTTCATGGCATAGCAAATCTTAATCCTTGAAGTCCACTCTTTCGGAGCCTGTAACAACTGCAAACTCTTTGTAAGTATCAATTGAGCAAAGTTCAAGGTATTGCAATATTGTCCATGTTTTGATTCAAATTTAAATTTACATCATTGTGAGTTGGTGTCATTTGGAATAATATTAATAGCTTAAAAGATGATCCTATGGGTGTTGATGACTATCTATTAGCCTATGTCCAAAATGTTAAAGAATAATCTCTCTTCTTTGAAGTAGTTGGACACTTAGTTGTGAGTCCAATTCATTTTAGAAAATTATTTTAGACACTATCAATCAGAAGATTCTTAGAAAATTCATGCAAATCCTAGATATCTTTAGAAGTGGTTAATTTTATGTGATTTTGGAAAATTCCTGGTCTATGTAAAATCTGTTTAATAATTAGAAGGGTGTGTAATGCCGTAAGGGTGTATGAAGGCTTTTTCCTCCACTTCTTACTTCCATGTAAAAATTTTCATAGTATCAAAGCCAATATAAAACTCTTCACAGAGTGGAACAAATTTCAGAGCAGGTCTAAGACTCTTTGCAAAGTGGAGAGCAAATGATGAAGATCGTGAAATAGCAGATTTGAGTTTCTAAGTGTGAGGTCTACATAAAAAGGTTGACAGTTTTTTTGGTGAGTGATCCCTATGGCCTTTGTTGTAGTAGAACCATTGTTTCCCAGCTACCACTACTACTCTGCAAAGCTGCCATATGCCATAAAGCAGCCGTCGTACGTAGGTACAGGAATTTTCCCTGGTCGCTGTCGTGAGCCATCATTCATCGCTTTAAGAACTATCTCTGTTTGTGATATATATATATATATATATATATATATATATAGTTTGGAAAGTCCGCAGGAGGTACGCCCATTATTTCAAAGTAGCCAACGTAAAGAGTTAATGGTGCATTAGGGATGTAATGGATTTCTTTTGGATTTAGGCAGCCGTTAAAATTTTGCATACACTAAGTAGTCGTGCAAATATTTGTCATGTATTGAGGTTATGGAATTATTATTCAGTTAGTTTAAAATTTCAGAACCTTTTAGAATATGTTCAAGAAAGGATAAACAAGAAAAAGTGAAATCTCAAGAAATTGTTCTCAGGAAATTGTTTTTGATTCAGGGATTTTTTCTAGTCATTTTTAATTATTATCTAAAAAATATAATGAAAAAGGGTAATTGAGGATTACAAAAAAGTTTTGGAAGGTATTTGAGTTTCTTGAGAAAGATCAATATGGATTTTCTTAGTGGTTCTTATCTGCCAAAACTTATTAATATGAATTTGCTCAATATTTTTATCTCCTATCACCTATTTTCATTGGTAAAACTTATGAATTTTGGGCTTATTAAAATGAGAACTAGATTACAAATATATAATTTATGGAACATTATTTCAAATGGGTTTGAGGAACCCTCGAGTCAGGTAGCCCGTGAAGCTATGACACAAGATCAAAAGGATCAACTCTTTGTGAACAACAAGTATGATGCAACAACATTGTTTCTCATTCAGCAAAGTTTGGATGAAAGTATTCTTCCTAAGATTACAGCAGCAACCACATCCCAAGAAGCTTGGAATATTCTGGAAATGACATATAGTGAAAGGGGGAGCAACATTGATCAACATGAAGCTGAGTTGCAAAACATTACAATTGTTAATGAATTTCCCATTGTAATGGGAGAAGCAAGAGATTTTGATATTGTAGAAGTAACAAGAGAGACTATGGAAGAGTTTTCCGGCATAGAAGAAGGTATACAACACATGGAGACTACAATTGTCCCAAACAATATAGTTGAAGAAATTGCAGAAGCAAAAGGTGATTTTGTACAAGATGTTGTGCATGAACATGGTAAAAATAGTGAAGTTAAGTGTGTAGATACACATGTCAAGGATGAAATTAAAATTGTCTTTACAGTAGCAGTAACAAGTGAGGATAATCTAGTAGTGAAACTTGAATTTGATTATGAAGTTGAGTTAGCATTTCTTGAAGAGTGACTATCAAACACCAAGTATGATAAAGATGGAAGTGATAATGGAAAAACTGCAATAACTACAACAAAAAAATTAGTAGAAGAAATCAAAGCAACCATCAGAGTGCTTGAAGACACTGTGGTAGTGGAAGAGAAGATGAAATAACATGAATATGCTGTTTTTGATCTTATAGTAATTGACAAAAGAACCACATAAAGATGACTTCACTTCAAGTACAACATTGATAGTGAAAGGGGAGCAACATTGATCAACATCAAGCTGAGTTGCAAAACATTACAATTGTTAATGAATTTCCCATTGTAATGGGAGAAGCAAGAGATTTTGATATTGTAGAAGTAACAGAGACTATGGAAGAGTTTTCCGGCATAGAAGAGAAGGTATACAACAGTGACACATGGAGACTACAGTGTCTAAAACAATATAGTTGAAGAAATTGCAGAAGCAAAAGGTGATTTTGTACAAGATGTTGTGCATGAACATGGTAAAAATAGTGAAGTTAAGTGTGTAGATACACATGTCAAGGATGAAATTAAAATTGTCTTTACAGTAGCAGTAACAAGTGAGGATAATCTAGTAGTGAAACTTGAATTTGATTATGAAGTTGAGTTAGCATTTCTTGAAGAGTGACTATCAAACACCAAGTATGATAAAGATGGAAGTGATAATGGAAAAACTGCAATAACTACAACAAAAAAATTAGTAGAAGAAATCAAAGCAACCATCAGAGTGCTTGAAGACACTGTGGTAGTGGAAGAGAAGATGAAATAACATGAATATGCTGTTTTTGATCTTATAGTAATTGACAAAAAAGTTTATTCAATGGTAGCCAAGGTACAAGTAGATGAGACAAAGAACCAGATAAAGATGACAGTAAAGACAAGGAAATATTAAAGAAGAGTAAAAAGTATGTGGAATACAAAGTTTGGAGCAAAAGGAAGAAAAAACTTGTGCAAGGTAGCGTTGTGCATCAAAATGCAGAAATAAAATAATTTTTTGAAATGGTATAAGTATTGTACGTTTAGTTGAGACCAACACCCAGTAGTGGTCGTAATTAAGAGGGAGTTGTTAGTGCTAGTGAATGTAACAGTTGAGATTAAGAGGGAGTGTTAAAGAATAATATCTCCGGTTAACTGTAGTCAGATAGTTAGTTGTCATTCCGAGTCATTTTTAGACACTATTAGTCAAGATAATTTTAAAAAAATCATGCAAATCCTAGATATATTTAGAAATGGTTCATTTTAGGTGACTTTGGAAAATTCCCAACTTATGTAAAATTTATTTAATGATGAGAAAGGTGTGTAATTCCCCAAGGGTGTATGAAGCATTTTCCTCGTTCTCTCTTCCTCTCTATACATATTTCCACAAAATATAGCGGAGTGACTAAGTTTTAGAAAAACATCTTAAATAAATGGCATCACTAATGACCAAAGGGAAGGTTCTCCTATGTAGGAATCATTAGGGAAGAGTCTTATTGCTGGTATCTATTACCAACATTAACATGTGAACATATAAGACAAGGATAGGGCTATAACAAAATTAATTATGGCCACGGGTAAAGCTATCAAAATGGAGGACAATTCTGAAAATTGTATCGAATTCTGCAAACAGCTCATTGTTGAATCTTCTCAATGGAGACCAACAAGGAAGATCAAAGGTTTAATGGGCCATGGGAAGAACATATTCACTATGTTGGATTATAAAAGGTAATTTTATAAGTAAAAGCAACATGAATTTGAAAACATAGCACAAACGAAAATGAGAAAATGAAAACCTTAAAGTTGTTGCATTCATTAATAAGGCCCACTTTACATTAATAGTTACCCCCAATTTGCAGGTGCAGGATCCGATATACACACACTACTGCATAGGAATAAAGCAAATGACCCTATGTGAAATGCATCTTTTGTACTAAAAAAGGAAGCAGTTAAAATAACTCACAACGTGGAGCTCCATTGCAAGGAAAGGTCCGTTGGAGGCAACCTAATCCTCTCCCAGGAAATCTGTGAGAGCGAAGTTGTTAGTAATTACCAATTATAATGATTATTCACAATGATTATAGTCGAAAAGAAACACCACTTAATATTTTTATAGCTGATAAAAATTCAGGATATTAGGACACAGGTTTTAGACTCATGCCCATTTGCTTATATCTTGAATAAATATTAGACCGGTGATTTTGTGTAGTCTATTAAATTCTAGCATTTTCCTCTTTAGTCAGTGAAATCAAACAATAATTCTCAATATTAACTCAATATTTTTCATCTGTCTTTGCTCTTAAATAAAATAAGAGATGGAAAGAGGGCATGGCTACCTATTATCTGTTTCATTTGTTGCGAAGTAATTTCCTACCAGATTCCTGCATGTCATGATATAACATATTATAAATGGTACAGTGTAGTTGATAGAAAAAGGCTTGTTGATTGGCCAACGATAGACAGTGACATTTACTAGTAAAGAAGGAAGCTACTAATAATAACAGACAATTATATCAAATTAGCTTAAAAAGTCAACTGATGAATTCATATCAGAAATTACTCCTATTTGCATACACTGTCAAACTGTTCAGCCATCCTGGAAGAGCTCCTGAAAACTGGTTGTAAGATAGATCTCTGCATACATATGACATTAGCAGTATGGTAAGACAAAATTGTTAATAAGATTAAGATTCCATAAACAATAACATATTATCTTAGAATATATGCATATCAGCGTAATGATGCGTACAGATAATATACTTTATGTAATCATGTAATTATCGGTACCTCATGTAGTCTTTAGAGCTTTATGTTTGTTGTATGTACTTTATTCTAGTTGTTTGTATGTCATTTAGTCATTAAGGTTTTAGCTATGTCATGGTTGGTGGGACATTAATTGCCTTAAATTCATTTTAAAGTAAGTTATAAAAGAAATTGATACACAAGTATCAATTGGAATTGTCTAGATGGTCAAATGTTAAAGATAATGCATGCATGTAAATCCACTTATCCCATATGCAAGGATCAAAGGGGTAAGAGAGACAAGAAATTATAAATAACACATAAGTCTCAAAAACTGTTATGTTGTTCAGATGTTTTGTTGTAGGTAGTTTAAAAATTGACTTTTTGGTCGAGCGCAACGACATTTTTTTAGAAAATTAATATCATATGCTGTTGAAGAGTACCTTTATCAACAAAATTGTTGTATGTGGAATATTAACATTGTCTATTACATTTAGTTGCATAGTTTTTAGAATGGTTGTCAGAATACTCTAAATTGTGATAAGTAAATCATTAGATAATATAAACATCATGTACTAGTCCACTGCTATAATTGCATGACAGTACATGTTATTACATGTTGCACTTAAAACCTTTTCAAGTTCGTTGTCACAACTGCATGTCATTGCATGCTACTAGCTGAATCTTTTAAGCTCTTCTTGGCTCTTCATTTGAACAAAAATTGTTCATTTTTTCTACTCTTTCCTTGTTTATCAATTGTGTTCAAGTTAAGATTATCATAATGGTATCAAAGAACTTTATTTGCTTCATGCGCAAACACCAGCAATGGCTTCTTTTTTAGCTCTTGAAAATAGTTGAAAATCAAATAATTCACTGGCTGCAGAAGAAGCCATAAAAATCACATGTATGAATAAGAGACACTGTGGAAAAAACCAATCAGGCCATTTATTCAATGATTTTAACCATGGATAGAAGGGAATTATGAGATGAAAGTAGTGGTGAACAAGGCCATCGAAGACACTGAAATTAGAGAAGAGAGGATGGCCATCATGACCAAGATTTAATGCCTTTTGCAAACAACTATACAAAACAAATGGGCAATCATATGAATCAATCTGATTGAGAAAACCATGAACCAAGAGTTACATCCCCATTCCTATGTTTGGCCATATTAGCATGTTTGGCCATATTAGCAATGATATCAAACCAACGGCTTGGATAGAGTAACTCTCTAATCTTTTCAAATTGAACCCTATGGTTAATAACAAAAAAAAAAATATTTTACAAGTTTCACCTTGAAGGGCTTGAACTTTGTATTTGATTCACGGGATGAGAAAGGTCAACAAAAGATAACCACTTGGAACCAATTTGTAACTACATTTTATTACTGTTTTGCGTCCTACTTGGCCCTTAAAACATGAATCAACAAGGCACCATAAGATACTACTATAGAGTTCCATTAAGCTATCTTGTTTGTAGATAATATTTCTCCTGGGCATGAAGTTTCCATGTATATCTACATATTAAAGAACCCATTTGGGTGTATGTCAAAGTTTTCCAGCCTCTTGAGTAGGGAATTCAACAAGCAAAAGGCTATTTATAGGTTCCCAGAAACTACCTGTCAAGAGAATCCTCCTCTGAAAATGAAGGTAGAGCTCAAAGGTAAAGTGGAACCTAAATTTTCTCCTAGTCTGCATATTGTTGGAAAGTTTAAAGGTATAGTAGTAGGCTCTACTATCATTGCTAATTTACATTAAAAGCAACTTTGTTTTAACTGCAAAGAGAAGTGGTTCAAAGGGCACAAGGATAGAGCTATTAGCATGATCCACATGATAGAATGTATAGCCAAAGAACAACCAAAGGTAGTTGGGAATGATCAACAAGAGGTAGCAGAAATTCAAGAGAAAAAACAAAAAGAGGACCCAATTTTGCCTCTTTTTGTCCATTGGGATTTATTTAGTATTAGATTTTTAGGTTAAAAAGAAATTTAAAAGGAAAGAATTGTGGTTATTCTTATTGATTCTAGCAGCACCAATGTTATCATAACCGGACCGTACTAGTCAAAACCAACAAGTCTTACCAGTTGGAGAGGAAAAGCAATTCGGACCAGTAAACTAGACCGTTTTTAGCCGGTTTAGTAGTGAACTTGCATTTTTCCACTAAACTCTTTTGGTAGTGAACTATGTTTATTTTTGGGTAGCATCGGATGTGCTCTAGCTCGGAAACTTTGTGGAGGGGCTAGGACACATGAGATCTCCAAGACCCAGAAATCGTTTGGAGAAATTCCACCTACAGCTTAAGTTATTCAAATAATTAATTATTTTAATGGGGACCCTAATTCTAAACTTAGGAAAATTAAATAATTAAAGTGAATTAATTTAAACATGTGGATGAGAATGTTCTAAGTGACGAGGATCAAGTCTTTTCTAATCTTAGCCGTTGATTAGAGATTAGATCACCAGTGGATTGATTCGTCAACTAGAAAGTATTAAAGGAAGGCTTGGGGTCGATTAGAGAACACACGCAGAGTAGCAACACTTGAGGTAAGGCAGAAGTGCAGGGGGGGCGTTCTTGCTGAGAATTTAGAGTGAGCTTGCAGTGCGGCAAGCTTGATTCGATAAGTAGGATTTATTCAAATATTATCAGTGATAACAAAAGGAGCAAAAAAGGGCTTGACACAATTATCATTAAGGACAAAGGCAATTCAGGATCGAATTTAGATAAAGGATCTATAAAGGCAAAGAGGAAAAATTAATATTCCTAATTAGCACCGCTAATTGGAATATTTCATTTTTGTATAGTTTTGCCGCCTATAGTTAAATTAATAAATAAAAGTGAGAAAGAGGGGGTCAACTCACTTTAATAAAATAAAGTGCTTCCTAGTAGATGAACGTTGTCACTTAAAGGGAAAGCCTTGGGGGTCCACACGTTACATGTGAGAGGCCTCACGTAGGGACTAAAGGCAACTGCGCAGGCATAGGAGGAGCTCAAGGACGCAGTTAGGGTTTTGAGGGAGCTAGCACTATAAAAGGTGGGGGTTTCACTCCATTTGGCATTATTGATATGTTGATGATATTGTGAGCTAGACTTCTGTCTACTTGAGCACGTTGGTTGTTTAGTCGGTCTGCAGCACTGTTTAGTGCGAACTGAGTGTCTCCGGTCGGAGATCTCGCCCTTGGCTCCGGGGGACTTCGAGTGCCTGCTCGGGCAAGGTTTTCCTTCAGTTTCAGCAGTTGATTTGCAGGAGATTTTGGTGGACGTTTTGCAGAGGAGCTGGGCCCATAGAGTGACTGGGCAGTCCAGGAGGGAGGACACAGTTCAGGAGGGAGGACGCAGTTGGTGTTGGTGCAGCGCTGTTGTGGGGGATTTTCGTGGAGTCCTCAGCGTATTTCAGCTTGGAGGGATTGTTGATTCAGTTGGAGAGTTTTGCAGGGGGATTTGTGGCCCTTTTCCAGCATTTTTCTTGAGCCTCTGCGCTGTGCTTGGGAGAGACAGCGTTTTTCTTGAGGAGGGCTTCAGTGGTGGTTTTTCGGAGGTGGTGCATTTGCTTCATGGTTTCTGGGTTTTGTCCGGAGCAGTGAGTACAGGCAGCTTACCGATTTTTAGCTCATTCCGGTGAGGGGATCAGCCCCTAGTTCCAGTTCATTGCAGCAGCAGCTTTCTACGGCAGATTTCTCTAGCAGCTAGGACGCAGTCTCTATTGTAGCCATTTCCTATTCTGAGAGGGTTCTTCACTTGCCTTGTGCAAGGATAGGTGCACTTATTCTGATTATCTCTTGTACCCATATATGTATTCTCAGATTAATAAAATGGCTTAGTGTTCTGGTATTTTATGTGTACTTGCTCCATATTCTAGTTCCGGCATTTTGTTCTATATAGTTGCTTGTTTGTATTTCTGTGTATTACTGTCTATTTCCCGTTGGGGATATTACAGTGGTATCAGAGCATAGTTCTGGCTCAGCCTGTGGAGCTAGCAGTCTATGACGCCCGGGGATAAACCCTACATTGGTCAGAGGAGATACAGAGACGTTGAGAGTAGGTGGGAGAACCCCTATAGAGAGGGGGAGCCTGTGACGGATTCCGATCAGGAGCCGCTTGAGACAGATTCAGAGCAGGAGCAGCCTGTGAGGGACGCAGAGCAGCAGGGCCCTATGGCAGACGAGGAGGGTTCGAGGAGATGGGAGACACTCCTCCAACACATGCAGGATATGACACAGAGACTCACGGCATTAGAGGTCAGGCAGAGGGAACCCCCCAGGGGTTTTCAGATTGGTGAGGGGTCGGGTATGTCCCACCACGTGCCAGTGCATGATGCTATCCCCATCATGGCATCGCATGCACCCACGCGATCCACTATGCCCACATTCTTAGCAGAAGACGCAGGGGCAGGAGTACAGAGGGGAGCACAGAGGGATATTCCAGCACCCACGCGATCCACCATGCCTACCTTCCTAGCAGAGGACGCAGGGGCAGCAGCACAGCGAGAGCCGGAGCCGGGTCACATGGGTGACTATTTTGCAGAGTACCAGGCGTACGGGCAGGAGTTCCGAGATTCTATCACATTCAGGAACTTTGTCCAGCTCCAGCGTGACATTAGACCCCGTGATCATCACAGAGGGCACAGGCATCATCATGATGACCACCACGTAGCTAGCAGATTTCATTTGCCCACGTTTGATGGCTCATCAAACAGTTCGGCAAAGTCTTGGGTGGAGAAGTTGGACATCTATTTCCAGCTTAACCAGATGTCATAGTCAGAGGCCATTAAGGTGGCAACATTACATCTGGATGGTGAGGCCCAGGACTGGTGGTTTCATGGGATGATGACACTCGGACATTCTACAGTGACGACATTTCTTGAGGGTTTCGGTGATGGTACCTGATTTATCTGCGGCTCGGATGGTTTACATGTTTGTGGAGGGATTGTCAGAGCCACTTCGTGGCCTAGTCCGGTCGACTAGACCAGCTACCCTTCAAGATGCCATCAGCAGGACTCGGGATTTACAGGATGTCTTACCCAGGACTCGGACACCTTATCCCCAGAGACAGGCCTTCCAGCCTAAGGGGAAGGACACGAGGATTCCGCCTCCCAAGGCGAATCCTGGGCGAGGGCAGTTTGATGACGAGGCCAAGAGAGAGCTGAGGAGGAAGCGGTTGTGCTTCACTTGCCAGGAGCCATGGGCACCAGGACATAGGTGTGCTGCAGGGAAAGCACATTTCATTGAGGTCTTCTCCGAGAGCAGCGGGGAAGAGGATGAGGGGGATGACGTGGAGGCAGGAGATTGTTATGCAGCGCAGGGTACCTTACCACCTCCACCACCCGCAACAGGTGGGGCATCATTTGCACCTACTGGAGGAGCTCTAGCCGCATTGCGGGGAGTTCCCAAGTACTTGACGCTGCGCGTACGGGGGACAGTACGCGGACAGCGGGTCTCAGTCTTGGTAGATAGTGGGGCAACCCACAATTTTATTGATGCACAGATGGTTGAGAGGAGAGGCATACAGACTGAGGGTTTTGATGGATTTTTCGTCTTGGTCCCAGGGGATCAGACTATGGCATGTGCTCGATATGTCCCAGAGTTATCAGTAACGATGGGCACTTACACATTGACAGATCATTTCTTTGTGGTGGATATTCCGGACACCAACCTGATATTGGGTGTTCAGTGGCTCATTACTCTGGGGAAGGTCACGACAGATTGGAAGGCCCTAGAGATGGAGTGGGATGATCCCAAGACAAGGAGGCATGAGAAGATACGGGGACAGCACACATACCCGCCTCAGACAGTGTCGGCACATAGGATGGAGGCGACCTTCCGCAAGGGAGACATAGAGTGGGCCGTAGAGTTGCGAGCTTCAGAGGCAGTGGATACAGGTCAGACAGTGCATCCTAAGCTACAGTCTATTCTCGACAGGTATGCCGCAGTATTTGGGGATATTCCACCAGGGCAGCCACCGGATCGGGGGTTTGAGCATACTATCGAGCTTGAGCAGGGGATACAGGCAGTGATCACCACACCGTATAAGCATCCCAAGGCCTATCGGGATGAGATAGAGCGTGCTATTCAGGAGTTGCTGGCCCTTGGTCACATTCGGCCGAGCACGAGTCCTTTTGCTTCTTCCGTGGTGTTGGTGAAGAAGAAGGACGGCACATTGCGGATGTGCATTGACTACAGGGCTCTGAATAAGAAGACCCTGAAGAACAGGTACCCCATCCCCAGGATCGATGAGCTGATGGACGAGTTGAGAGGAGCACGGTTCTTCTCAAAGATTGACTTGAGATCTGGGTACCATCAGACACGCGTGAGGGAACAGGACATTCCCAAGACCGCCTTCAGGTGTCATTATGGGCACTTCGAGTTTCTGGTCATGCCTTTTGGGCTGACCAATGCACCCGCTACCTTTCAGTCGTGCATGAACCACATTTTCAGGGGTCATCTGAGGAAGTTTGTGCTGGTCTTCTTCGATGACATACTTATATATAGCAGGACTTGGGAGGAGCACCTCCAACACATTGAGACAGTTTTGCGCATCTTGGAGGAGCAGCAGTTCTATGCCAAGCTCTCCAAGTGTGAGTTCGGCTTGACAGAGATGCTGTACTTGGGGCACATTATAGGAGTGGACGGGGTGAGAGTCCACGAGGAGAAGATCAGGGCCATCAGAGACTGGCCAGAGCCGAGGAATGTGACTGAGCTTCGGGGATTTATTGGCATTTGCACATACTACAGAAAGTTCGTCAAGGGCTTCTCACAGCTTGCTGCACCCCTCACAAATTTGACGAGGAAGGGGCATTCAGTTGGTCGGACACAGCACAGCGAGCTTTTGATAAGCTCAAGGAGGTGATGAGCAGCTGCCCCGTGCTGGCATTGCCAGATTTCACACAGCCATTTGTCCTCGAGTGTGATGCATCAGGAGAGGGGATTGGTGCAGTTTTGATGCAGGGTGGTCACCCGATAGCTTTTGAGAGCCAGAAGCTCCTTCCGCATGAGAGGTTGTATTCCATATACGACAAGGAGATGTTGGCAATCATGCATGCATTGGCCAAATACCGACAGTATCTAGTGGGCAGCAGATTCAGGGTGAGATCAGATCACAACAGCCTGAGGTACTTTCTGGAGCAGAAGCAGTTGCAGGAGAGACAGCAGAAGTGGATCAGTAAGATCCAAGCCTATGACTTTGACATAGAGTACGTCAAAGGCAAGAATAACGTGGTGGTTGATGCCCTTTCTCGTAGACTGGCCACGTTATCTCTTATGAGCTTGGACGCTGATTGGAGGGCTCGACTGCTGGTAGAGTACTCCAAGGACAGGTTTGCGTGTGAGGTGTTGGATGGGCAGGTAGCAGATGACAGGGACAGGGTGGTCGACGAGATCATCTATTACAGGGACAGGATCTTCTTGACTGAGGGATCTCAGCTCAAGAAGAAGATACTCCAGGCTTCACACGATTCTCCATTGGCAGGCCATCAGGGGTTCACCAAGACTTACAGGGCTATCCGGGAGAGGTTCTCATGGAAGGGCCTCAAGGAGGACGTACTCCAGCATGTTAGGGAGTGCGATGTTTGCCAGAGAAACAAGGGAGAGATGAGCCATCCTGCAGGGTTGTTGCAGCCTCTTCCCATTCCCGAGGGGAAATGGGAGAGCATATCGATGGACTTCATCACAGGGTTGCCCATGGTGCAGGGCAAGGACTGCATCTTTGTCGTCGTTGACCGACTGACGAAGTATGCTCATTTTTTTGCCATATCCGCACACCACACAGCAGCGCAGGTGGCTGAGCTGTTCTTCAGGGAGATTTTCAGGTTACATGGTCTACCCAAGACCATCGTTAGCGACAGGGACAATCGCTTCATGGGCGGATTCTGGCAGGAGCTCTTCCGGCTAGTGGGGACGGAGTTGACACCGAGCACTAGTTATCACCCCCAGACGGACGGGCAGACAGAGATAGTTAACAAGTGGCTGGAGGGCTACTTGCGTAACTATGTCAGTGGGCAGCAGAGGGCATGGCTGAAGTGGCTGCATCTGGGCGAGTACTGCTACAACACAATGTATCACATGTCCATTGGTATGTCACCTTTCTATGCTTTATATGGATATCATCCCTTATCTTTTGTGGACATGATGTTTGGTGCTAGCAGGGCTCCGAGAGCCAGGATATCCTCCGAACTCTCAAGGATAACATAGCCACAGCCCAGAATCAGCAGAAGCTGTATGCTGATAAGGGTCGGATGGAGAGACACTTTGAGGTAGGGGACTTGGTCTACCTGCGACTACAGCCATACCGACAGTCTTCGCTTAAGCAAAAAGGGGCGGAGAAGCTTAAGCCCCGCTTTTATGGGCCATACAGGGTGATACGCAGGATTGGGCAGGTTGCATATGAGTTGGAGCTGCCCCAAGGCAGCAAGATTCATAACATCTTTCATGTATCATGCCTGAAAAAGGCATTGGGCCAGCAGGTGACAGTCACAGAGGAGCTACCACCCACGGATGATGAGGGGCATTTGGTGTTGCAGCCGGAGGCTATTATTGATACTAGGGAGAGGCAATTGCGGAGCAGGACGAACCGGGAGTTCTTGGTGAGGTGGAAGAACTTGCCGGATGAGGATGCCACTTGGGAGGATGAGAAGATATTGCAGCATCCATCACTTCAGTTGCTTGAGGACAAGCAACGTTCTGCCGGGGGAGACTGTAATATTCCTAATTAGCACTGCTAATTGGAATATTTCATTTTTGTATAGTTTTGCCGCCTATAGTTAAATTAATAAATAAAAGTGAGAAAGAGGGGGTCAACTCACTTTAATAAAATAAAGTGCTTCCTAGTAGATGAACGTTGTCACTTAAAGGGAAAGCCTTGGGGGTCCACACGTTACATGAGAGAGGCCTCACGTAGGGACTAAAGGCAACTGCGCAGGCATAGGAGGAGCTCAAGGACGCAGTTAGGGTTTTGAGGGAGCTAGCACTATAAAAGGTGGGGGTTTCACTCCATTTGGCATTATTGATATGTTGATGATATTGTGAGCTAGACTTCTGTCTACTTGAGCACGCCGGTTGTTTAGTCGGTCTGCAGCACTGTTTAGTGCGAATTGAGTGTCTCCGGTCGGAGATCTCGCCCTTAGCCCCGGGGGACTTCGAGTGCCTGCTCGGGCAAGGTGTTCCTTCAGTTTTAGCAGTTGATTTGTGGGAGATTTTGGTGGACGTTTTGCAGAGGAGCTGGCCTCATAGAGTGACTGCGTAGTCCAGGAGGGAGGACGCAGTTGGTGTTGGTGCAGCGTTGTTGTGGGGGATTTTCGTGGAGTCCTCAGCGTATTTCAGCTTGGAGGGATTGTTGATTCAGTTGGAGAGTTTTGTAGGGGGATTGGTGGCCCTTTTCCAGCATTTTTCTTGAGCCTCTGCGCTGTGCTTGGGAGAGACAGCGTTTTTCTTGAGGAGGGCTTCAGTGGTGGTTTTTCAGAGGTGGTGCATTTGCTTCATGGTTTCTGGGTTTTGTCCGGAGCAGTGAGTATAGGCAGCTTACCGATTTTTAGCTCATTCTGGTGAGGGGATCAGCCCCTAGTTCCAGTTCATTGCAGCAGTAGCTTTCTACAGTAGATTTCTCCAGCAGCTAGGACGCAGTCTCTATTGTAGCCATTTCCTATTCTGAGAGGGTTCTTCACTTGCCTTGTGCAAGGATAGGTGCACTTATTCTTATTATCTCTTGTACCCATATATGTATTCTCAGATTAATAAAATGGCTTAGCGTTCTGGTATTTTATGTGTACTTGCTCCATATTCTAGTTCCGACATTTTTCCTATATAGTTGCATGTTTGTATTTCTGTGTATTGCTGTCTATTTCCCGTTGGGGATATTACATACAGTGGAGGAGAAGAAAAGGGGAAGAGGAGAAACAAAGTGCCAAAGGAGCAGCATTAGAGGCAAAGGAGCAAGGCAGAGGAGCAGCAAAGAGGCATGGATCAACACCAAATTATCATTAAGGCAAAGGAGTAGAGAGGAGTAGCAAAGAGGAAAGGAGTAGCATTAGAATCATTTTCTAAAGCAAAGAAGCAAAGAGGAGCAGCAAAGAGGCATGGAGCAGCTTCAGAATTATTACTTAAGGCAAAGGAGCATCTTTAGAATTATTACTTAAGGCAAAGGAGTAGCAAAGAAGCAAGGAGCAGCAAAAGAGGCAAAAGACAGCGTCATGCATCAAAGAAGAAAATTGTGCAGTGCAGGGTCAAGTCGGGTGTATGCGTACAAAATACGTGCAACAAAGAAGAAATGAATGGGTGCAACCAAAGAAGCAAAGGCATGAAGGAGTGAACGAGCGGGTCGAGTCATGCAAATACATGTTCATAACAGTGTTGGCGGATCGCATATCGCAATCAGAGCAGGAGGAATATTGCACAAACACAGAAGTCACAGAAAATGCAAAGTGTGATATGATGTCGTGGCATGATGACATGGCAGCTGACGTGGCAGATGATGTGGCCCCGACCCCACATATCACAATGAAAGTTTGATGACGTGGCAGTAACGTGGCACCCTCGGTGGGACCCAAACCCTTTATCGCATATTGCAAGTCGCAAAGCTCAGAAGGGATAGTGCTTATGTACCACGTTGAAACGCTGAAATGTGAAGAGCGACGAGAGCGCAGATGCGATAAGCTTCAAAGCTAAAATCTAAAGGATTTAAAGTCCGACTGTGGGACCCAATCGCATATCACACATCGCAAGCTCAGAAGGGATAACACCCATGAACCACGGTGAAAGGCTGACTTGCCGAAGTGTGATAAAAGGAGTCGTATGCGATGGAGTTTCAAACCTAAAGACCAAAGCATTTCAAATCCGGATGTAAGGCCTTTTGTTAAGAAATCGCATTGGAGGTGGAATAGGTGAATATAACGTAGAAGTTCAAGGAATGTCGAAATGTGATAAAGGGACCAGATGCGATGCAGCTTAGAGCTATTATTTAATAGATTTCAAGTTCGGGTGTATGTGGTTTTCCTTTGTTAAATCGCATCGTAGAACAAAGGAGGTTTATAACATAGAACGTTAGAATGCCAAAATGCAATAGAAAAGAGGACGCGATACAGTCTTCAAAGGTAATGAAATATATTTTAAAGTCTAGTCTTACAGAAATTACAAAGGAAAGTCTGAATGCGGAGTAGACTCGGGTTGCACGGGTGTAAGAGCGGTTACGTTTTGATAATAGAAAAAGACTAAACGCGGAGGAGACTCGGGTAAGTGACCCGACACAAAGCAAAAGGCAAAGAAAGTTGAACGTCATGGTAATGAGGAGATAGGCACCATGGGTCGAGTTGGGCTCATTAAAACCTCCGAGGCAAAGTCGAGTGTTGAGACAAGGAGAAGGCTAAACGCTACGGGCAAGAGAAGGAAGGCAAATAGGTAGAGTTGGGCAAAAGGAGCATATGGTGGCATTGTTGGAATGTGCAAGTTGGGTCGAGTAGGGAAAAAGGCATTTGTGCAGAACTATTATAATATAACAGCAGAAACAGAAAAGACAGTGACAGCAGCAGAAAGGACAAATGCACAGCAAGCCAAGAGCTGAAAGGGTTGAGTGAAATATATTTGTTGTAACTGTAAATGTAAATGAATTAATTATTTTTTATTGTATGTAATGCAAAGGCAAGTCTCCGTAGGCATAGGAAAAACTCCAATGAGTGTTGTAATGATTATTTCTGATGTAATAACCTGAACTGAAGTGTAAGGAATCGAATGGGTGGAAGGCATAGGGTCGGGCCTGTTCACTTCGAATTCCCTGTAGAATGCAAACAATCATGTAGTTATCGGTATAAAACATGTAATATCAATGTGCATAGATAGGTTAGAGAGTAGCAGAATGGAAGAGAGCTGAAGAGTGTCAGAGAGCTGTAGAATGGAAGAGAGCTGAAGAATGTAAGAGAGCTG
Source organism: Pinus albicaulis (assembly GCA_034641835.2). Lineage (NCBI taxonomy): Eukaryota > Viridiplantae > Streptophyta > Pinopsida > Pinales > Pinaceae > Pinus > Pinus albicaulis. The sequence goes on from CM076583.1 coordinate 976,841,508, forward strand.
CAAAATTAGGAGGGAGAGAGCAGAAGAATCAGAAAGAGTTGATAAAGATGTTGTGCACATCAGGAGTTGATATGAAGCAGAAATGAAGGCAGAAAAGGCAGCAGTGAAGAATGAGGATAACAAAGCTGATATCCAGGGAAACTAGCATATGATTTTCATGTTGAGTGAGAGGATTGTAGTCTCCTTTCAAGTTGTAGCTTGATAAATTTTCAGTTGGAGTTGGGTGAGGTAGGAGCCTCCTGTAGGTTGTAGCCTGCAGAAAATATTTGGGAGTTGGAGCTTCCTTGCAAATTGTAGCTTGCAAAATTTGAGGTAGTAGCCTCCTGTAGGCTGGAGCCTACAAAAAATCAGTTGTGAATCGTGAGAGGGAGTTGGAGCTTGCCTTTGCATCACAACAATAATAAGATGTGGTTTTCTCCCTTATGGGTTTCCACTTATATTTGTTGTCTATGGGCTTGATGAGTATGTGTTGATGTGATGTTTTAATATGCCTAATTACTTGTTGTCCACACATTCAGTTTGTTGATTCATTATGTATTATGATGCTTATAAAATGTAGTTAATGGGTGTAAAGAAAATAGTTTTAATGTCCATCAATGTACTAAACTGATTCACCCTCCCTCTTAGTTTAGCTAAAGGTTCATCAATTGGTATCAGAGCCAGTTCCTTCTGTACCAGTTTAACCACTGGAAGGAGATCCTTAGTCCCCAAAATGGCTAGCCTAGAATGAAGCACTACAAATTAATCCCCTTTGTTTACTGGTACAAACTATGCTTTCTGGAAAATAAGAATGAGGACATACTTAATGTCTCTTGGAGTAGGAGTCTGGGTTGCTGTGGAAGAAAAATATGCACCAAAGGATACAGACACTGAGGAAGAAGCCAAACAAAATTTCATAGCTAATGCAAAAGCAATGAATGCACTCTTGATCGGTTTAAGTGAGTCAGAATTTATCAAAGTAATGCACAGTAAGACTACCAAAGAAATCTGGGATACATTAGAAAATATTCATGAGGGAGATACAAAGGTGAAGATGGCCAAACTACAAGCACATAGATCTCAGTTTGAAAACTTAAAAATGAAAGAAGATGAAGATATAGCTTCATTCTTCTTAAGATTTGCAAATGTTGTGAATATCATGATAGGCCTAAGAGAAGAAATTAAAGAAAGTGTTGTAGTACAAAAATTATTGAGATCACTATCACCCAAGTTTAATCCTAAGGTTTTTGCGATAAAAGAAACAACAAACTGGGAAACCTTGACCGGGAACCAATTACTTGGCAACCTAACAACATTTGAGATGAGACTTCCTAAAGGGAAGTCAAACATGAGGGAGGCTGCCTTTAAAGCAGACAAGTGCATAGAAGAGAAGGAAGGTACATGCTTATGCTCTGATGAAGAAGAAGCCAAATTTGTTAGAAGATTGGATAGAGACACAGGTAAGTACAAAGGTAAACTTCCATTTAAGTGCTTTAATTATGGAAGAGTGGGGCATTATGCTTCAAAATGTCCTTATAAGAAGATAGAGAATCAGTCAAAAGGGAAAGAGAAAAGCAAATTCAGCAATAGGCAGAAAGGGAATAGATTTAATAGAAGAGAATTCTATGCTCAACGACACAACAGTGCATCTGAGAGCTCAAATGAATCCCCAATGAAGAAGGAACATCAAAATTCATTTTGATGGCCAAGGGAGAGTTGGAGGAATATTTCCTGGAATTTGAAGAAGAAGGTGAGGTAGATCTTGAGGGGGAGTTGGTGAGTGCCCTAAAGGAAATAGATAGACTCAAGCTCAAGACTAGAAAACAGAAGGCAATCCTTCTGAAATATGTAAAGAAAGAAACAAACTCTGAAGATTTTATTAAGTTGAAAATTGAACTAGAAGAAGCAAGGAAAGTAGAAGACATTCTGTTGCAGCAATTAAGAGAGAAAAGTCAGGAATGTGGAAGATTGGAAGAAGAGGTGGTGAGTCTGAGGAAGAAATTGGAAAAGGCTCACACTGATTTAATAATGAACATTCAGCAGTTAAAAGGTGTTGAACTATTGGATAGGATATTAAATGCACAAAGATCTCCTCTTGTAAAGGCTGGGATAGGATATGAAGGAGAATCTAGCAAGTTGAAGGCAGAGGATAAGAAATATATCACTTTTGTAAAAGTTGTCATAGGAGACAATGATAATTCTCATCAAGCTGAGAACAAAAATTTGGGCAACACTTCAACATCAGATGAACAACCGCAAAGAAACAATACCGAGAAAAACTAGGAGTCAAAAGGAGTAAACAATCAAACAACAAACGAGCATAGATCCTACTGCTTCAAAAGACGGAATTTTCAAATATCTAGATGGTTATATCCCCAAACATCACCCTCTACCAGATACAGATATTTCTTCTACGGGTACTTCTACTACTGTAAGAAATTTGAAGATAAAGCCATGAACTGTAGAGCTTGTGTAAAAATATTTGATTTTGGGAATTCAAAAAGAATTAAGGATAACAATGGATTCACACATGCATATACTCCTCTCCATAACTCTATCGGATGTTTTTATTGTCACAAGATTGGACACAAGTCATATGAATGTCATCTTAGGGACAATAAACCTTCATTTCAGAATAACTATATAACAAACAGATGCATGCAATGGAGAAAGAAGATTAATAAGTGTGATCTAGTTCTATATGCTCAAGATCAAAATAGTCAATGGTATGTGGATAGTCGTTGCTCTAGACATATGACCGGAGACATAAGCAAGCTTGTAACCTTGGATGAAAAGAAATCTAGTAATGTCACATTCTGTAATGATAAAGCAGGGAGAATTAAAGGAAAAGGAACAGTCATTCTGAATAATGGAAGAGGAAAGGCTCAAGATGCATTGTTTGTAGATGGTCTAAAACACAATCTACTAAGTGTAAGTCAAATGTGCGACAAATTTTGTGAGGTCCTCTTCAGATCTCAAGATTGTGAAGTTAGGTCAATCACTACAGGAAAAACTTTGGTTAAGGGGGTTCGAACAGAGAGTAATGTATATATCATGAAAGATGAGAGTGAAGGGTTCTACATCAGCAAACTTGATGAATCTTGGCTATGGCATAGAAGATTGGGACATCTCAATTTTGACCGCATCATTAAACTGAGCAAAAAGAAAGTTGTCAGAGATTTGCCTACAATAAAGAAGCCACCAAATACCATAAGTAAGTCCTTCCAATTGGGCAAACAAAATCGCACATCATTCAAAGCCAAAGACCAACTGTCTACTAGTAAACCTCTCCAGCTTGTACACATGGACCTGTGCGGACCTTCGAGAACAAATGCACCAGGTGGAGAATCGTATTTCATGCTGATAATTGACGATTTTTCCAGATTAACATGGGTGGAATTTCTCAGATACAAATCTAAAGCGTTTGAGAAATTTAAGACATTCAAGGCACTGGTAGAAATCAAACTGGATGTAAACTAAATGCGTCAGATCAGACAGAGGAGGTGAATTCACAGATGATGAGTTTGCGGACCTGTGCAATGAATGTGGGATAAAGCAACAATTGACTATTGCAGATACACCTCAACAGAATGGAGTGGCAGAGAGGCAAAACAGGCCTGTACAGCAGATTTCCAAAGCCAAGATGCAAGAAAGAAACATTCCCCAAACCTACTGGGCAGAAGCAGTACCCACAGCTATTCATATCCTCAACAAAGCTCATCTCATACCAAATTGTGACAAGAATCCATATGAACTGTGGCATGGGAAACCAGCATCAATTAAGTAATTTAGAGTCTTTGGCAACAAAAGTTTCATAAAGAATAATGATGAGAAATTGGGGAAGTATGATGCAAGAGCCGATGAAGGAATATTTTTGGGATATGCATCAAAGAGTAAGGGTCACAGTTGCTACAATAAAAGACTGCATAAAATTGTGGAAAGCATTGATGTGAGATTCGATGAAGAACTACCAGACAAAACCAGAAGTACAAACTGTGTCAATCCTCCAGATCATCATCATGATGAGAATCAAGAAAATAAAGAACAGAATGAGACAACAAAAGATACAGAAATAAACTCAAAAGGACCCTTGAGACACACTCAAAAGAACCATCCAGAAGATCAAATCATTGGAGACAAGAGTGCAAGAGTCCAAACAAGAAGACAGCTAGCTGAACAGACCGAGGAAGTGTATCTAGTCATGATATCATAGATAGAACCAAAGAATTTCAATAAATGCTATGAACGAAGAATTAGACCAGATTTAGAAGAACAAGACCTGGGAGTTAATACCAAGACCTGTTGGGAAAAATGTCATTGGCACAAAGTGGATAATCAAGAATAAGATGAATGAACAAGGTCAGGTAATTAGAAATAAAGCCAGAATTGTATGTAAGGGATACACTCAAATCGAAGGACTTGACTATGATGAAAGTTTCCTGTAGCAAGAATGGAAGCAATTAGAATGTTTCTGGCTTTTGCATGCTATCATGATTCCAAGGTATATCAAATGGATGTGAAGTCTTCATTCTTAAATGGAGATCTAGAGGAAGAAGTCTACATTGAACAACCTGAAGGTTTTTCCTTAGCAGATAAGCACAACTATGTTTCAGATTAAAGAAAGCCCTATATGGTCTCAAACAAGCACCACATGCATGGTATTCTAGGTTGGACAAGTACTTTCAAAAACAAGGATTCAAGAAGGGAGAAGTAGACAACAATTTGTATATAAAGGCTGATGAAAATGAACTTTTAATTGTAGTGGTATATGTAGATGACATCATGTTTGGCAGCAACAAGGATGAGTTAGTAAAAGGATTTTCAGAAGAGATGAAGTTAGAATTTGAGATGTATATGATTTGAGAGCTTACCTCCTACCTAGGACTTCAAATTCTACAGAAGAACAAAGGCATATTCATTTCACAAGAAAAATACTTAAGAGACATGTTAAAAAGATTCCAAATGGAAGACTGCAAACTTGTGTCAACTCCCATGATCACTGGATGCAAGTTATGTGTTGATGATGGATCTGCAGATGTAGATCAAAGACTTTACATATCTATGATAGGAAGTCTGCTATACCTAACAACCTCTAGATCAGACATTATGTTGGCAGTAGGACTTGTGGCAAGATATCAAGCAGCACCAAAACAAAATCAAATGCTAGCAATCAAGAGGATATTTAGATACCTGCAAGGAACTACACATTATGGCCTATGGTATCCAAAAGGCAAATATTTCACATTGACAGCATATACAGATGCAGATTGGGCCAGCTGTGTGGATGACAAGAAAAGCACAAGTGGAGGTGCATTCTAATTGGGAGAAAGTCTGGTGGCATGGTTAAGCAAGAAGCAAACATCTTTCTCTCTATCTACAGCAGAAGCGGAATACATAGCAGCAGCAGTTTGTTGCACACAATTGATGTGGATGAAACAAACTCTTCAAGACATGAAGGTAAGCATCACTGAACCTATTTCTATCAAATGTGACAATACAAGTGCAATAAGCATATAAAAAAATCCTGTGCTTCATTCGAAAACCAACCACATCCCAATAAAGTACCACTTCATCAGAGAACAAGTAGCAGAGAAAATAGTAAAGATGGAATACGTCCCAACAAAGGAACAGACAACAGACATATTTACAAAACCTCTTGCTAGAGAACCATTCGAATATCTAAGAGACAAACTAGGGATAGTGTCTGCAAATGATACCCTCTGATATGATAAAAAAAAAAACAAAAAAAAATGAAAAAATGCACCAGCAAAGGCTACAATATCAGGAACGGAAACAGTTCAGTCGCCCAGCCAGTATCAAACAAGAAGCACCATTCCAAGGGGAGAGCAGCCATCAGCCATGAACATATAAGTAAAGAGGAACCTCAAATGTTGCTAAAGATAACTACTAATGAAGAACTTCTCCTGATTTTAGCCAAAAAGTTCAGCAGTCTAGCACATTTCAGCACTATACATGCAAGTGCAATGACTCCCATGTTGAGATTTTGTATAAGTTGGTGTAGCATCGGGTGTGCTCTAGCCCTGAAATTTTGTGGAGGGGTTAGAACAAACTTGATCTCCAAAACCCAGAAAGGGATTTGAGAAATTTCAGTTGGTGTTCAAGTTATTCAAATAATTAATTATTTTTAATGGATTTCCTGAGTCTAACTTAAGAAAATAAAATAATTAAAGTGAATTAATTAACAAATGTGTTGAAATTGACTTAAGTCACATGGATCAAGCAGTGTTTTAATCTCAACCGTTGATGGATGATTTAATCTCGACCGTTGAAGGGTTCAACGAAAAAGTATAAGAGAAAGGCTTGGGGCCAGTTGGAGACACACACACAGTTGCATAGCTGAGGAATAGATCTGGAATTCTAGGGCGGGTTTTCTAAGAATTTCCAGAGGAATTTCCTACAGCGAGGGGTAGTATTGGCTAAGGGGATGATCTAATCCCAAGAGCCAAAAGACAGTAAGAGGCAGAGGAGCAGCAACAAGGACAACGCAGAGAAGTAGAGCAGCAGCTACGCAGGTGCTGCACAGTCGCTATGCAGGACAGTGCAGAGGCTTCAGGGAGCTTCAAAAATTACGCAGAGGGCCTCTAGGCCAGTGTAAGGGCTCCGTCACCCTTCCAGGGGTTACGCAGTCCCTCTCTGGGCAGTGCAGTGGCATTCTGAGGCTAGCAGGGCTAACGCTAGGGCTTCAGGGGTAGCGTTGAGGGTTTCTAGGGCCAGATCCGGGTCAAGTCTTGTAAATCCCATTTGAGGGTGTGGATCAATCAAATATTTGGCACTAGAACTTCAGGTTGATTGCAGATTTGATTTCTTTTATACTATGTCGTGTTTTCTAGATCTGGAACCCAGATTTACTGTACTTAGAACTACTTAATAATAAACCCTCATATCTGCTGCACCGGTTTTCCCTCTTTGGGTTTTTCCAGGGACTTATTTCCAAAAATCCATGTGTCACTTTGTTGCATGAGCGTATTATTCAGTAAATGGTTTGCATGCGTAGGCTGTAGTTGTGCCTATTTCGGTATTTTCTTAATCTAATTTCTGAAAATAGCTTGTATTAATCTAAATCAAGTAGGAGAAATAAACCAAGATATTGTAGTAGAATTTTCACATCCCAAAGTATTCTCCCAACATTACTTACACATCAAATGGAGCAGTAGTCCCAGCTAGGTATGTGGACAAAATGAAGAATGCTTATGCAGAAATCTAGTAATGCAATGATGGACAATACACTGGAAAAAGGTGTAACCCTTTGCCATTGATGTCAAAGGGGGAGGAAAAGCAAGCAGAGGAAGATAGACACTTCTCAGAATGAAAGGGGTAGGAAGTGTTGAAGGAAGTGTTACCATCATTGGCAAAGGGGGAGATTGTTGGAAATATTGTCATTGGTGGCAAAGGAGCAGAAAGGAGCAGCACTAGAATTATCATTAAGAACAAAGGAGCAGATTAAGATCAGCTAGAGTATAAAGGAGCTATAAGGCAAAGAAGGCAAAAGTACAGTGGAGGAGAAGAAAAGAGGAAGAGGAGCAGCAAAGTGCCAAAGGAGCAACATTAGAGGCAAAGGAGAAAGGCAGAGGAGCAGAAAAGAGGCATGAATCAACACCAAAATTATCATTAAGGCAAAGGAGTAGAGAGGAGCAGCAAAGAGGAAAGGAGCAACATTAGAATCATTTTCTAAGGCAAAGGAGCAAAGAGGCATGGAGCAGCTTTATAATTATTACTTAAGGCAAAGGAGCAGCAAAGAAGCAAGGAGTAGCAAAAGAGGCAAAAGACAACGTCATGCATCAAAGAAGAAAATTGTGCAGTGCAGGGTCAAGTCGGGCTATTCACGCTCAGAACAATAAGCAAAGGAAAATTGTGCAGCAAAGGTCAAGTTAGGTGTATGTGTACAGAATGCATGCAACAAAGAAAAGCAATGAACGAGCGGGCCAAGTCGGGTTGGTTGTAAAACACGTGCAGAACAGTGGTTCTGCAGTCAGAAGATCGTGAACGAGCCGGGTATTCTACGTGCAGCAAAGAAGAAATGAACGGGCGCAACTAAAGAAGCAAAGGTGTGAAGGAGTGAACAAGCAGGTTGAGTCGTGCACATACACATTCATAATAGTGTTGGCAGATCGCATATCACAAACATAGTAGGAGGAATATCGCACAAACACAGAAGTCACAGAAAATGCAAAGTGCGATATGATGTCGTGGCATGATGACGTGGCTACTGACATGGCAAGTGACATGGCAGCTGACATGGCAGATGACGTGGCCCCGACCCCACATATCACAATAAAAGTTTGATGATGTGGCAAGATGACGTGGCACCCCCGATGGGACCTGAACCCTTTATCGCATATCGCAAGTCGCAAAGCTCAGAAGGGATAGTGCTTATGTACCATGTCGAAACGAAGAAATGCGTAGAGCGACGAGAGCCCAGATGTGATAAGCTTCAAAGCTAAAATCTAAAGGATTTAAAGTCCGATTGTGGGACCCAATCGCATATCACACGTCGCAAGCTCAGAAGGGATAGCACCCATGAACCACGGTGAAAGGTCAACTTGCCGAAGTGCGATAAAAGGAGCCAGATGCGATGGAGTTTCAAAGCTAAAGACCAAAGCATTTCAAATCCGGATGTAAGGCCTTTTGTTAAGAAATCACATCGGAGGTGGAACAGGTGAATATAACGTAGAAGTACCAAGGAATGCCGAAATGCAATAAAGGGACCAGACGCGATGCAGCTCAGAGCTATTATTTAATAGATTTCAAGTTCGGGTGTATGTGGTATTCCTTTGTTAAATCGCATCGGAGAACAGAGGAGGTTTATAACATAGAATGTTGGAATGTCGAAATGCGTGTAGAAAAGCGGACGTGATACAAACTTCAAAGGTAATGGAATATATTTTAAAGTCCAATCTTATGACAGTTACAAAGGAAAGTCTAAACGCGGAGTAGACTCGGGTGAAGAATAAGACCCGACACTACGTGCACAGGTGTAAGAGTGGTTACACCTTGATAATAGAAAAAGATTGAACGCGGAGGAGACTCGAGTAAGTGACTCAACACAGAGCAAAAGGCAGAGAAAGTTGAACATTGCGGTAATGAGGAGATAGACACCATGGGTCAAGTCAGGCTCAGCAAAACCTTCGAGGCAGAGTTAGGTGTTGAGACAAGGAGAAGGTTGAATGCTGCAGGCAAGAGAAGGAAGGCAGATAGGCAGAGTCGGGCAAAAGGAGCATATGGTGGCACTGTTGGAAACGTGCCAGCTAGGTCGAGTCAGGCAAAAGGCGTTTGTGCAGAACTGTTATAATATAACAGCAGAAACAGAGAAGACAGTGACAGCAGCAGAAAGGAAAAATGCACATCGAGCCAAGCACTGAAAGGGTTGAGTGAAATATATTTGTTGTAACTGTAGATGTAAATGTATTAATTATCTTTTATTGTATGTCATGCAAAGGCAAGTCTCCATAGGCATAGGAAAAACTAAAATGAGTGTTGTAATGATTATTTCTGATGTAATAACCTGAACTGAAGTGTAAGGAGTTGAATGGGTGGAAAGCATAGGGTCAGGCCTGTTCACCTCGAATTCCTTGTAGAATGCAAAAAATCATGTAGTTATTTGTATAAAACATGTAGTATTAGTGCGCATAGATAAGTTACAGAGAATGAGAATGGAAGAGAGCTGAAGAGTGTCAGAGAGCTGCATAATGGAAGAGAGCTGCAGAATTAGAGGGGAGAGAGAAAAATAATCAGAGAGAGTTGATAGAGATGTTGTGCACATTAGGAATTGATAATAAGTAGAAATGAAGGTAGAAAAGGCAACAGTGAAGAAGGAGGATAAAAGAGTTGATATCCAGGTAAATCAACATATGATTTTCATGTTGAGTGAGGGGATTGTAGTCTCCTTTCAAGTTGTAGCTTGATAAATTTCCAGTTGGAGTTGGGTAAGGTAGGATCCTCCTGTAGGTTGTAGCCTGCAGAAAATATTTGGGAGTTGGAGCTTCCTTGCAATTTGTATCTTGTGGAATATGAGGTAGTAGCCTCCTGTAGGCTAGACCCTACAAAAAATCAGTTGTGAGAGGGAGTTGGAACTTGCCTTTGCATCACAACAATAATAAGATTTGGTTTTCTCTCTTATGGGTTTCCACTTATATCTATTGTCTATGGGCTTGATGAGTATGTGTTGATGTGATGTTTTAATTTGCTTTACTTTCTGTCCACACATTCAGTTTGTTGATTCATTATGTATTATGCTGCTTATAAAATGAAGTAGTTAATGGGTGTAAAGAAAAGAGTTTTAATGTCCATGAATGTACTAAACTGATTCACCCCCCCTCTCAGTTTAGCTAAGGGTTCATCAGGATTTTCATCCAAGGCCGAGAATGCAATAGCAAAGATGCAAATCAGCACTAGAGAGGCAACGCAGGCCCAGGAGGGGTGATGCAGAGCCAGCAAGGCTCACGCAGAAGGAAGTAGAGCCAAAAAGGGTGACACAATCACTCAGAGAGCTGCGCCGGATTTCTGTGGGGCAGATCGGGCAACCATCCAATGTTTTTATTTCTGAGCCGGGAAGGCTCACGGAGAGGTTGACACAGATCCTGGAGAAGGTGACGCAGTACAGCTTATTGTACCATCGCTCAACAGCACTTGGAGATTACACAATCACCTGTGGGGTTTCTTCATCCAGTTGTTGGATCAACCATAATATTTGTCTCCGGATAAAGGTACTTCTACCGAGGATTTTCTCTATTGGGTGAGCCATATTGGCACCCTAGTTTGTATTCAGAAATCTGCTTAATAATAAAACCCTCAAGAGCAGCCACACCAGTTTTCCCTCATTGGGTTTTTTCCAAGGACATTTTTCCGAAAAATTTGTGTCCTTTCTCTACATGATTGCTTATTCTTTAGTACTTGATCTGTATATTTGTGTAGGCTGCAGTGTATTTACTTCGATATTTTCATGAATAATTCATAAAATAACTTGTTAAGTTAAATAAACAAGTGGGATAAGTAAATTAAATTTACTGCAGTAGGATTTTTGTTTAGAGGATTCAGAAATTTTCACATGGTATCAGAACAATTGTAGATCAGGTAGAGCTGAAGCCTTTAGCGAAGAGACGAAGAGAAAAATATTTGCTGCAAGAAGGCAACTGTCCCGAGTGACAGCACAAATCCAGAAAGAGGCAGGGAAGGGTGACGCAGTCACCAGAGGGACTCACGTAGAGCCTGCGTCAGCCAGCTAGGATGACATTGTAGCTGCGCAGAGGCAGCGCAGTGCTTACTGGGCCAACACTGAAATTTTGAGCCTCCGTCTTTCTGGTTATTGGGGCTGGAAGAGCAATTCAGTTTTTCTTCAGGAGTTGTTGGTGGGGCATTCTTTCTGTTGGTGCAGAACAGTGTCTAGTGGGGCGTGGCAAAGTAGAGGGAAGCAGTTCCTTAGCAGACTTCTTGCCAAGAAGTCTAGATCTAGTGCTGATCAAAAGCAAAGAGTGATTGGAGAGGACTGATTCGACATCAGTTGGCGGAGGATTTACGTGAGGGAAATCCTTTTTCAGAGGGAGCGAGCTCCTTCGAGAGTTTCTAGCGCCAAGAAACTCAAATTCGAGTTTTGCTGGGGTAGCAGCAAAAGAGGGAGAAGTGAACCAGTTTGACCACACATGGACTGAGGGATCAAGACAGGTTGGATGGAGCATCCATCTTTGTCATCTGGAAGGCTAGAATCCTATCAATACTGGATGATCCGCTGAAGAAGTATGAGGAAGCTAAAGCGAAGGATAAGCGCTTGATCATGGATGGAGTCAAGGATCATGTGGTCCCACACATTGCTGAGAAGGAAATGGTATATGAGATGTGGACTTCTTTGACCGCATTGTATCAGGGGACTTCTATTCAGAGGAGGATGCTTCTTGAGAATCATCTTCGATTATTCCAGATGCTGAAGGGAGAAGAGAGTGATCCCTTCCTCATTATATTGAAGGCGATTGGTGATCAGATGGTTGCCGTGGGAGGCACACCTGATGAAGGTCTTATGGTAAGGACTGCTCTGAATGCAATTTCCGATGAGTGGGAGAACTTTGTCCAAGGCATTTTGGGCAGAGCAGCGCTTCCAAGTTGGGAAAAGATGTGGGCAGCTCTTCGACAAGAAGAGATCAGGAGGATTACCAAGGCGGGCATGAGTAGGGGACGGATCAAGATCAAGAAGGAGGAGGAGGAAGATGCAGCTCTCGCATCTAAAGGAAAACATGGGTAGCAGAGGAAGAAGAAGAAAGACCTTTCAAAGGTTAGGTGCTTCAGGTGTAGTGAATTAGGACATTTGCCACACAATGCGGTCAGAAGAAGAAGGGTGAAGACAAGTCCGATTCAAACGTTTCCGTAGCTAAGGACGATGATGGATATGATGACGATGTGGCCATGAGTGCTCATGTGCCTCGGGAGAAGAGGTGGGGCGACATTGATCTATAGTTCTTTCGAACTGCAGTGAGAGGGGTAGGATCCTTGAGGTGTCCCAAACACTTGGATCACATACGAGCTACAGGAGCCCTTAATTGCAGTAGCAGGATGAATGGAATCAGTTTATGCGGAGGATGATGGAGTAGCATTAGTAGAGCTAGGACGTTGAAGTCTTGAGCAGCGCAGAGCAGAGGCAGCAACAACGCAGAGGTTGATGGATTTCAAAAGCACAAAGGCAGTGCTTACGCAGTGCAGAGCAGCAACAACGCAAAGTTCTAGAGGCTCAGCACAGATTAGCAGCAAAGTGTGCTTCAGTATCGAGGTGCAATCTAACTGACTTGTATGTCAAGTCTTTGGGATGTTTCAATTGTTTACTTCTCAACAACTGAGTTACAGTGCAGCAGTTAGCAGTGGTAGTACTATGGGTAGCATGATGCAGCATTTTGAGAGGGAGCTCCAGTACAGATGAGGCAGTGTCAGTGGCAGTGACATGGGAAACGGTACAGAAAGCAACAGCGTAGTAGATGAGGGGCAGCAGCCAAGCATCAACAGCGCAGAGGACCGATGTCGTGGACCAGGGTGATGCTTCAGGTTGAAGTGTTGCTAGAGCACATTCCTTGCTAAGAGGGAGTGTTGATTTTTGGGTAGCATTGGATGTGCTATAGGTCCGAAAATTTGTGGAGCGGCTAGGAAACATGAGATCTCCAAGACCCAAAAATCGTTTGGAGAAATTCCACCTGGAGTTTAAGTTATTCAAATAATTAATTATTTTAATGGGGACCCTAAGTCTAAATTTAGAGAAATTAAATAATTAAAGCGAATTAATTTAAACATGTGGGTGAGAATGTTCTAAGTGACAAGGATCAAGTATTTTCTAATCTTGGTTGTCGATTAGAGATTAAATCACGTCCGTTTATTCGTCAACTGCGAAAGTATTAAAGGAAGGCTTGGGGTCAGTTCGAGAACACACACACAGAGTAGTAGCACTTGAGCTAAGTTGAAATTCTGAAGAGCGGTTTGATGAGAATTTCGGAGTGAGCTTGCAGTACAACGAGGGGCAGTTCGGCAGCGAGAATTTCATCCAAGGCCGAGAATACAATAGTAGAGAGGCAGATCATCACCAGAGAGACAGCGTAGGCCCAGAAGGGGTGACGCAGAGCCAGCAAGGCTCAAGCAGAGGGACGCATTGCCAAAAAGGGTGACACAGTCACTCAAAGAGCTGTGATGGGGTTTTCGTGGGGCCTATCAGGCAGACATCAAGCGTTTTGATTTCTGAGCCGGGAAGGCTCACGGAGAGGGTGATGCAGCTCCTGGAGAAGGTGATGCAGTCTAGCTTACTGTAGCCATCGCTCAGCAGTACTTGGAGACTGTGCAGTCACTCGTGGGGTTTCTTCATCTAGTTGTTGGATCAACCATAATATCTGTCTCCGAATAGAGGTACTTTTGCCAAGGATTTTCTCTGTTGGGTGAGCCATATTGGCAACCTAGTTTGCATTCAGAAATCTTCTTAATAATAAAACCCTCAAGAGCTGCTGCACCGATTTTCCAGCATTGGGTTTTTCTGGGGACATTTTTCTGAAAAATTTGTGTCCTTTGTTTGCATGATTCTTATTCTTCAGTACTTGATCTGTATATTTGTATAGCCTGCAGTGTTTTTACTTCGATGTTTTCATAAATAATTTAAAAAATAACTTGTTAAGTTAAATAAACAAATAGGAGAAGTAAATCAGATTTACTACAGTTGGATTTCTGTTTAGAGGATTCATAAATTTTCACAAACTGGTCTTTTTTCACTAAACCGACTAATTTGGTACCGAACCAACTAGTTTCGTACATTGCCATGAAGGACCCTTTGAATGCAATTTTTTTTTTAAAAGCAATGATTTATGAGTGGGGAAGCCTACTATTTGACCATATTCCCCTACTAATTCTATGCAATTAATGGTAATGTTAAATTCTTGATGTAAAGGGATGAAAATGAGAATGTCACTTTTACTTAAATTTGTAACATTAACATTAATTGAGTTAGGATGTTTGAGAGTAGTTCTGAACTGATTGGCTTTCATATGGAGGAAGTATAATTTTAAATCCCACTCAAAATCCAATAGTATTAACTATTTTTTAAGATTTTAGGATTGGGGGGATTGCAATGTTTCCATTGGATTTAGTCATATACGAGGGTATAGAACTAGCATTTAATCAATATCTCCAACCCCTCTATGTACCTTGGTGTTAGTGGCATTGGTTATTGAACTCCTGTATCATGATCCTACTAAAATTGTGCTCATCACTCAAACAAAATCTTGACTTGACATGCTAAGCTTTTTCTATCTTATTTTAATTCTTAGAGGGTGATATTGATGGTGAATATCCCAATATAGAAAAAAAATTTGATGATATGTCTGTATTTGTTGTGGCATGATTTTTTTTTATGCTAGAGGCCATCTAGGGCCTATTTGTTGATGTATTTTTGGTCCAGAGATGGATTGCACTCAATGTTATTTTGGTTATGTGCACCCTTACATACTACATAAATGAGAGTTTTCACTTATTTGTGTATAAATAGTTTGGAATCTTGGATTCATATGGACGCACATGAATATACATGTTTTTCTTTAAAATTTGAATATTTTATGTGTTTTTGGTTGATTGATTTTTTGTTCCATTTTTTTTACCAGTTATGGTCCAATTTTGACTAGTTTCCGATTTGGGGGGTCTACCACTTCGATGACCAGTCTGCTTCTGATAACATTGAGTAGCACTCATAGCTTCATAGAGCCCAAGTTAATGCTATTGGTGAATTATAGATGGAATTTAATGAGTTGTACATGAAATTTGGAAAAGGACAACAATTGATCACAATTAGAGGGATACAACTAAGTGCATATCGATTGATTTCAATATACAATAGCCAAATATCTTACTCAAAGTGACTTTTGTTTAATTTTTCGATGTAATTCCATGAAGAGATTGCATTTCAAGGTAGAGGCATAAAAAAAAGAAAGACAAAAAGCTCAGTGCAATAATCAATTAATGAGTTTGTTGACCTATTTTGGGACCCACCTCCAATTGCCACTACATTGGGGACAAAACCACATCATTAAGTTGTTATCAAGGTTGAAACTAGCCATTGCTCTTCCTTTTAGATATCCTAATCTATTCAATGTGAAAACTTCTGAATCCTCTAAACTAAAACCCTACTGCAAAAATCTAGTTTACTTCTCCTACTTGTTTTTTTAAATTAACAAGTTATTTTCATAAATATTCAGAAACATTGAAGTAAACACACTGCAGCCTACACATACATATAGATCAAGTACTGAAGAATTAAGCACATTCAACAAAGGACACACAAGATTTTTTGGACAAATGTCCCCAGAAAAACCCAATGCAGGAAAACCGGTGCAGTAGCTCTTGAGGGTTTTATTATTATGTAGAATTTTGAATACAATCTAGGGACCAGTAGTGGTTTACCCAATAGAGAAAATCCTGGCAGAAGTACCTCTATCTCCGGAGACAGAAAATATGGCTGATTCAGCTGAGGATGAAGAACCCCACAGGTCCCTACGCAGTCACTGCGTCACCCTTCAGTGTGGTTGCATCACCCCTTCTGGATCTGCTAAATATGATCCCTTTCTAGCCCACTGAAACCCCAACGCTACCCTTCCTGGCTCTGCGTCAACCCCTCTTGGCCTACGTCACCCTTCATGACTGTGTCAGCCTCGGCATTGGCTCTGCATGAGCCTAGTTGGGTTTGCATCACCCCTGCTAGGCCTACACTGCCTCTGCATCACCCCTCCTAAACTACGCTACCTCTCTAGTACGGATTTGCCTCTCTGCAATTGTATTCTCGGCCTTGTATCTGAAATCCCTCCTAAAATTCTCAGCAAACTGCGCCCCAGAATTTTGACTTAGCTCAAGTGCTACCGCTATGTGTGTATTCTCCAACTGACCCTAAGCCTTCCTTTAATAATTTTCTCGTTGAAGAATCAACGACCGTGATCTAATCTCTAATCGATAGCTAAGATTAGAAAAGACTTGATCCTTGTCACTTAGAACATTCTCACCTACATGTTTAAAATAATTCCCTTTAATTATTTAATTTCCCTAAGTTAGACTTAGGGTCTCCATTAAAATAATTAATTATTGGAATAACTTAAGTTTCGGGTGGAATATCTCCAAATGATTTCTGGGTCTTGGATATCTCATATGTCCTAGCCCCTCCAAAAATTTTCGTAGTTAGAGCACATCCGATGCTACCCCAAAAATCAACACTCCATCTTAGCAATGAATGTGCTCTAGCAACACTTCAACCTGAAGCATCACTCTGATCCACGGCATCGGTCCTCTACGTTGTTGATACTTGACTGTTGCCCGTCATCCACTACACTAGTGCTATCTGTACCGATGCCCATGTCACTGCCACTAACACTGCCTCATCTGTACTGTAGCTCCCTCTCAAATGCTGCATCATGTTGCCCATAGCACTACCACTACTAACTACTGCACTGCAACTTAGTTGCTAAGAAGTAAGCAACTGAAGGACATCACCCAAAATCCTGACAGACAAGTCAGTCTGGCTGCATCTCGATCTGAAACACCCTCTACTGCTAATATATGTTGTCTCTCTGGTGCCTCTACGTTGTTGCTACTCTGCACTGCGTAAGCATTGCCTCTACGCTACTGAAATCCCATCAGCCTCTGCGTTGTTGCTTCTATGTTGCCGCTGCCTTTTCTCTGCGCTGCTCCAGTCTTCAGCGTCCTAGCACTGCCAATGTGTCTCCATAATCCTCTCCATCAATTGACTCTAGTCATCCTGCTGCTATCATTAAGGGCTCTCATAGCTCGTATGTGATCCAAGATTTTGGGCACCTCAAGGATCTTGCCCCCCACCGCTATCCGTAGATCAATCTACAGATCTATGTCACCCCACCTCTTCTCTCGAGGCACATGAGAACTCATAGCCACATCATCGTCACTCCCATCATCACCCTTCGCTGATGTGGCCTTAGAATCTGAATCTTCCTTTCCCTTCTTCTTCTAAGGATAGGTAGAGGCGAAATATCCCAATTCATCACATTTGAAGCAACAGACCTTAGAAATGTCTCTCTTCTTCTTCCCTCGTTGCCCCTGTTGTCCCTTAGATGCAAGATCCGCATCTTCCTCCTCCTCCTTCTTGATCTTGGCTCCTCCACTGCTGCTGCCCATCTTGGACATTCTCTTGATATCTTCTTGACGAAGAGTTGCCCACATGTCCTCCCAATTTGGAAGTGTTGCTCTACCCAAAATGCCTTGGACAAAGGTCTCTCACTCTTCAGACACTGCATTCAGGGCAGTCCTCACCATAAGACCATCATCAAGAATGGCCCCCATAGCAACCAGTTGATCTCGAATCACCTTCAATCTAAAGAGGAAGGGGTTGATTTCCTCTCCCTTATGCATCTGAAATAATCGCAGCTGATTCTCCAGAAGCATCTTCCTCTGGACAGAAGTACCTTGATACAATGTGGTCAAGGTCGTCCACATCTCATTTGTCGTATTCTTCTCGGCAATGTGTGGGACCACATGATCCTTTACCCCATCCATAATCAAATGCTTGGCTCTAGCTTGATTTTCCTCATACTTCTTCAAAGGATCAGCGTCAATAGGAACAACTACAACCTTCTTGCATGATCTTTGATGCGATATTCGTCAAGGACTGACAGGATTCTAGCCTTCCAGATGACGATGTTAGATGCCCCATCTAACCTGTCCTGATCCCTCAATCCATGAGAGGCCATCTCTGCTCAACAATGTCGAAACGGATACTCTTCTCCCTTCTTCTGTTGTTGCTCTCAGCTACAAACTTAGATCTGGGTTTCTTGGCGATAG
This sequence comes from Pinus albicaulis, assembly GCA_034641835.2. Lineage (NCBI taxonomy): Eukaryota > Viridiplantae > Streptophyta > Pinopsida > Pinales > Pinaceae > Pinus > Pinus albicaulis. The sequence continues at coordinate 976,859,808 of CM076583.1, forward strand.
AAACCCTTTAGAGAATACGCTCCCCCTGACAAGTGATTTCCCTCCCAGAAATCCTCCGCCAATTTTGTCGAATCAACTCTATCCAATCACTCCGTTGATCAGATTTCAGACTTTTTGGCTAGAAAGTCTGTTGAGGAACTGTTTCCCCTACTTTGTCAACCCTGCTAGATACTGTTTTGCATCGGCAGAAACAATGCCCCACCAACAACTTCGATGAATCAGACTGCACTTCCATCCAAGGCAACTGGCACAGCGTCACCCTCCTTGGCCTGCATGAGCCTCTGCATTAGCTCTGCATGGGCTAGACTAGCTCTGTGCCACCCCTTTGGGTTCTGCATTGTCCCTTTAGTGTTGCGCTGCCTTTTTCTGGATCTGTATTGTCACAGTTGTCTACCTGTAGCAAAAACTTTGCCTCTTTGTTGATTGCTTCAACTCTCCTTGATCTGCAATCGCTCTGATACCATGTGAAAATTTCTGAATCCTCTAAACAGAAACCCTACTGCAGAAATCTGGTTTACTTCTCCTACTTGTGTTTTTAAATTAATAAGTTATCTTCATAAATATTCAGAAAACATTGAAGTAAACGCGCTGCAGCCTACATATACATACAAATCAAGTACTGAAGAATTAAGCACATTTGACAAAGGACACAAAAGATTTTTCGGACAAATGTCCCCGGAAAACCCAATCTGGGAAAATAGGTGCAGTAGCTCTTGAGGGTTTTATTATTATGCAAAATTCTGAATACAATCTAGGGTACGAATAGTGGTTTACCCAACAAAGAAAATCCCGACAGAAGTATTTCTATCTCCGGTTATGGTTGATTCAGCTAAGATGAATAACCCTATAGGTGCCTACGCAGTCACTGCATCACCCTTCAGTGTGGTTGTGTCACCCCTTCTGGATCTGCTGAATACGAGCCCTTTCTGGCCCACTGAAACCCCAGTGCTGCCTTTCCCGACTTTGCGTAAACCCCTCTTGGCCTACGCCACCCTTTTGTGACTGCGTCAGCCTTGGCGCTGGCTTTGCGTGAGCCTGACTGGGTCTGCATCACCCCTGCTGGGCCTACGCTGCCTCTGCGTCACCCCTCCTAGACTGCGTTGCCTCTCTGGTACAGATCTGCCTCTCTGCAATTGTATTCTCGACCTTGGATCTGAAATCCCTCTGCCAATCTGCCCCTCTCTGCACTGCAATCTCACTCGAAAATTTTCAGCAAACCGTGCCCCAAAATTTCGACTTAGCTCAAGTGCTACTGCTGTGTGTATTCTTCAACTGACCCCAATCCTTCCTTTAATACTTTTCTCGTTGAAGAATCAATGGTCGTGATCTAATCTCTAATCGATGACTAAGATTAGAAAAGACATGATCCTCGTCACTTAGAACATTTTCACCCACATGTTTAAATTAATTCCCTTTAATTATTTAATTTCCGTAAGTTAGACTTAGGGTCTCCATTAAAATAATTAATTATTGGAATAACTTAAGTTCCGGGTGGAATTTCTCCAAACGATTGCTGGGTCTTGGAGATCTCATGTGTCATAGCCCCTCCACAAAGTTTCAGATCTAGAGCACATTTGATGCTACCCCAAAAATCAACATTCAAGAATGAGATATAAGAAATAGTCCAAGAAATATTGGATATGTGTCATATAGTTAAACCTTCGTAATATTGAATTGTAAATTTTTTAATCTTAGAGAAAATGAAGAGTCTCAGGTGAATAGGAACAAGCATCCTCAAACTTGTGGGTAGATGAAACAAAAGGTAATTTCTTTGTATCTATTTGTCTCATTTTAATAAAATTACCATGCATGGAGTTATCGAATCCGCAACCTGTCAGTGGTATAAGAGCTTAGTGCCTTTTTGATAACTTTGTTGTCTTAGGATCATCATAGTCCTCATGTTGTGCAATATGAGTGCATCAATTATTCATATTCTCCTTTTTCTTTGTAAGCTACCTCTCAATTCCTCCTCGTGAGCCTTCCCAGCTCAGAAATTGAACTGCTGAATTGATGCCTGATCTGCCTCACAAAAACCCCAGTGTTGCCTCCTCAGTGACTGTGTCACCTCTCTTAGGCTCTGCGTCACCCTCCCAGGTGTTGCGATGCCTCTCTGCAATGTATTCTTGGCCTTTGACATAAGTCCCACTGCTGAATTGCCCCTCTCTGCACTAGAAGCTCACTCCGAAATTCTCAGTAAACCGCGCCCCAGAATTTCAACTTAGCTCAAGTGCTTCTCTCCGTGTGTGTGTCTCTTCCAACTGACCCTAAAGCCTTCCTTTATACTTTTTCTATTGATAGATCAATGATGATGATCAAATCTTTAATCAACAGCTAAGATTAAAGCAGACTTGATTCTCATCACTTAGAAGCTTTTTACCCACATTTACATCAATTCACTTTAAATATTTTAATTTCCTTAGTTTTAACTTAGGCTCGATTAAAAATAATTAATTATTTGAATAAAATGCACTCCGGGCAGAATTTCTCCAAATGATTTATGGGTCTTGGAGATCGCATGTTTTCTATCCCCTCCACAAAATTTCAGAGCTAGAGCACATCTGATGCTACCCAAAATCAACACGGAAGATGTACTTAGAGCAAAAATTGAGGATGATTCAGATGCAGAAAAGGGAGCGCACTGTTCTGTTCCTGTCTAGGCTTAAGGAAACTCATGATCAGCTAGTAGTTGTGGGGTCCACACCTCAGCTTACTGCAATTGTAAGGCTGGCCCTCAATGCAGTCACAGAAAAATGGCAAGTTTTCGTCCAAAGTATCCTAGGCAGAGAAACCTTGCCGGGCTGGGAAGCGATGTGGGCTGCTCTTCAACAAGAAGAGCTAAGGAGGGACCTAGTCAAGTGTAAACTTGCTGGCAGCAGGGACAGTGGGTCGAAGGCTAAGGAGGAGGAGGAAAATGCAACCCTTGCATCCAAGGGGCAGCAGGAGCAGTAAAGACGGAAGAAGGATGTCTCAAAGATAAAATGCTTCAGGTGTGGTGAACTTGGTCATTAAGAAAAAGGATAATGACGAGAAGCATGATCTGAAGGCTACGTCTGCAAAGATCGAAGAAGACGAGTATGCCATGAGTGCCCACGCATCTCCAGGAGGGAGATGGGGTGACATTGAACTGTAATATCGCAAGAACTTCAATTGGGCAAGATCCTTGAGGAGTCCACCTCGACCTTGCTACGGGAGCCCAAGATCAGTAGTAGCAGGCTGGAGGAATTTTCAGTTGGTGCAAAGGAGTGTTGGAGCAAAAGATGCAGTAGTTAGTAGTGCCAGAATTTGAGCAGCGCAGTGCAGAGTTGCAATAGTGTAGAGAGGAACATTGCAGAGTAGAAACAACGCAGTGATTCAAAGGGACAGTGTGGGACTAGCAGCAGTTAGAGTTTCAGCATCGAGATGTATCCATACTAAACACTAGTTGATATTTTGGATGCTTTTCAGTTTGCTTCTCTCAGCAATTGAGTTGCGGTGCAGAGTTAGCAATGGCAGTGCTAGTAGTAGATGCATCATTTCAGAGGGAGTTGTAGTACAGATGCAGTGTTGATCATGGCAGGGTTAGCAGTGTTGTAAATTGTAACTAGGTTCGATCATCATTTAATGTATTTGAGTCATCATGTAATGTACTTGTCAAAAAAATAAAGAAAATAATAGGTATTATTATTATTGTGACATATTAAAGCATGGGTTTCATGCTTGGGTCACCATGTTATAGGTCAAAGTCCCCATTGAGGACTTCTAGGATTTATTCTAAATTAATAGAGTCATTGTACATTTAAGGAGACCCTTCTTGGGCTTTCGAATCAGGTAAAAAGGTTTATTATTGAGTCAAATATGAATTATGTGACCTCCACACCAAGTCGGCCTAGAAGAGATCATGTCGGCTCATGTAGGCCCAAGAGACACCTATTCGACCTCACCTGGAGCCTATAAAAGGAAGAAATTTGAATTCATTTGGAGCACATTCTCTCAAGCAGTTCGATATCTATGGTAGTCATGAAGAAGTTCGAAGTCTATTGCTGGGAAGTCGAAAGAAGTGTGAGTTTTGGGAAGTCTAAGAAGAAGAAGAAAAAAGAAATTTTGGTGCCTCTCTCTCTGTTTCAGGCTCTAGATTGGGAGATTGAAGTATTCTAAGTTTTGCTATTTCCGGAAGCCATATGATGTTGGAACTGCTACATGAAGTCTGTTTTCGGGAAGCCGAAAGAAGTGCGAGTTTTGGGAAGTCTAAGGAGAAGAAGAAAAACGAAATTTTTTCTTTCTTCTGCCAAGTGATATTTCCTTTACTAGATAGCCAGTAAGGAATACGAAGATTGTATTCAGATATAACTGTTGCTTAATAATAAAACCTTCAAATCTGCTACACCAGTTTTCCTGCATTGTCTTTTTTCGGGGACATTTGTTCAAAAACAATGGTGTCCTATGTGATGTTTTTCTCTTGCTCAGTTTCTTGTTACGCGTATTAATTTAATTATGTGAAGTTTTCTTCAGTAATTTCTTCAGTATTTACAGAAGCAATCTACAAATAACTTGTTAATGTAATTTACAAGTAGGTGAAGTCAATTTAGTTTTCTGCAGTAGGATTCCAGATCTAGGACTTAGAAATTTCACAAGGTATCATATCGTTGAAAGTGAAACGAGAAGAGCAGACCCAACGCTGAGCAGGAGGCTGGATAGCTGCAGAAAGCACAAGTTCGAATCCCTAGAGGGATTATGCAGTCCAGGCCAGAAGAATTCAAGTTTCGCAAAAAGTCTCTCTCTGAGTGAGTCGACAGAGAGATAGGACTTCTAGATCGAGATTTTGTTGAGCCAAAGGGAGCACCATAGAGCCTCAGCGCAGGGCTGGTGGGATGCAGTTTTTCTGCAGGCAATTTTTGCGGGGTAGAGAGTCGTCAGAAGAGAAAGAAGAAGAACAATGAGGGAATTTTCTTCCTCAGGGAGTTCCTAGCCAGGGAATTCCATTTTTCGTGATCTGAGAAGCAAATCCGAGTGGCAGATCTACAAGCTCCAACAAGGAGTGCATAAGACAGTCCAGTGTTGCGCAGATGGAGAACAGAGGGTGCAGATTCGACATTTTATTTTCCGCAGAAATGGCAGCTCATGGGCTTCGAGATCAAGACCGGTTGGAGGGAGCCTCCAACTATGTAATCTAGAAGGTGAGAATTACATGCCTTCTAGATGAATATGATCTCAAGATTTTCGTGATGAGTACAGTAGTTGTCCCTGCAGATCTAGATCTGCTGAAGAAGTACCATGCAGATATGGCAAAGGCTAAAAGGCTCCTCCTTGATGAAGTCAAAGATCACATTGTGTCCCACATAGTCGGCAAGGACAAAGCTAGGCAGATGTGGGAAGCCTTGGCAGCGTTGTATGAAGGATCTTTCGAGCAGCAAAAGATGTACTTGGAGAAGAAACTGGGGATGGTGCAGATGCAGAAAGGGGAGCGCATTGTTCCGTTCCTGACTAGGCTTCAGGAAACTCATGATCAACTTGCAGCAATGGGGTCCACCACTTATCCTACAGCAATGGTGAGACTGACTCTTAACACAATCACTGAAGAATGGCAGGTTTTTGTCCAGAGCATCATGGGCAAAGCAACTTTTCCAAGCTGGGAAGAGATGTGGATTGCTCTTTAGCAAGAAGAGCTAAGGAGGGACCTAGTCAAGTGTAAACTTGATGGTAGCAGTGGCAGTGGGTCGAAGACGAAGGAGGAGGAGAAAAATGCAGCCCTTGCATCGAAAGGGCAGCAGGAGCAACAGAGACAGAAGAAGGACATCTTGAAGAGAAAGTGCTGGAGGTGTGGTGAACTTGGTCACTACACTAACCAGTGTCCTCTGAAGAAAAAGGACAAGGATGAGAAGCACGATCCGAAGACTGCATCTGCAAAGATCGAGGAGGATGAGTATGCCATGAGTGCCCACGCATCTCCAAGAAGGAGATGGGGTGATATTGAGCTGTAAGTTCGCAAGAACTTCAGTTGGGTAGGATCCTTGAGGAGTCCACCTCTTGGATCATGACCTTGCTACGGGTGCCCAAGATTAGAGTAGCAGGCTAGTTTAGTTTTCAGTTGGTGTAGAGGAGTGTTGGAGAGACAGATGTAGTGGTTAGCAATGCCAGAATCTGAGCAGCTCAGTGCAGAGTTGCAACAGTGTAGAGTGACGTAGTGCAGGAGTAACAACAGCACAGTCCTTCAGAGGGACAACGTGGGACTAGCAGCAGTCATAGTTTCAACATCGAGAAGCATCCTGAACACGTGTTCATATTTTTGGATGTTTTTTCAGTTGATTCTCTTAGCAACTGAGTTGCAGTGCAGAGTTAGCGGTGGCAGTGCTAGCAGCAGATGCAACATTTGAGAGGGAGTTGCAGTATAGATGTAGTGTTGATCGTGGCAAGGTCAGCAACTGTACATTTGTAGCAGCAGTGCAGTAATTCGTGGACAGCATGTCAGACATCAGCAGCGCAAAGGGAGATGCTTCAGAGTCAGAGCAGTGTGTAGCAGGGCATATTTGCTAGAGAACATTCCTCGCTAAGAGGGAGTGTTGATTTGAAATAGCATCAGATGTGCTCTAAGTCTCAAACTTTGTGGAGAGGCATATACACATGTATTCCAGATAACCCATAAATTGTTTGGGGAAATTCCACTAGGATTGTATTTTATTAAGAAAATTAATTATTTTAAAGTGACCCTAAGTCTAAACTTAAGAAATAAAATAATTAAAGTGAATTAGTAGAATATGGGTGTGAATGTTCTAAAAAAAGCAGATCAAGTCAAAAGGTAATCTTAGTCATTGATTGGAGATCTAATCTCGGCCGTTGAAGTCTCAATGAGAAGACTATAAAGAAGGCTTGAGGGTCATTTGGAAAAACACACCGAGAGATCAAGATATCGAATTTTCTGAAGGAGCAGTGCTCAAAAGAAAACTTTGATCAAGAGATTCTCATGCATTTGAGGGGCAGAAGCAGTTTTGGTCGGAGGATCTTCTCTGGGGCCAAGAATGCTCAGTAGAGAGGCAGAGAAAGATGCAGAGGAAGCAACGCAGAGCCCAAAGAGGGTGACGCAGGGCCACATAGGCCACATGCAGAGGCAACACAACATTCCTGAGCATAAGTCTGAAATTCAGTTGGGAGATCAAGATTCTGAGCCGAGAGAGCTGGAATTCAATTTCCTGAGGGCTGGAATTCAATTTCCTAAGCGCTGAACAATTCAGCAGAGGAGGTGACGCAGTCCATTAGAGGTCCCCATGCAAGCCTACACAATAACTGTGCAGAGGCAGCGCAGAGGGTGTTGGGGTTTCGTCAGTGCAGCTACTGGATCAACTGGGACTACCAGAGTGAGGTAATCTCACAATTTTTCTTTCTTCTGCCAAGTGATATTTTTTGTACTTGATAGCCAGCAAGGCATCTAGAGATTGTATTCAGATATAACTCTTGCTTAATAATAAAGCCCTCAGATCTGCTGCACCGGTTTTCCCGCATTGGGTTTTTTCGGGGACATTTGTCCGAAAACAATGGTGTCCTATGTGATGTTTTTCTCTTACTCAGTTTCTTGTTTCACATATTAATTTAATTAAGTGAAGGTTGCTTCAGTATCTACAAAATAAATCTGTAAATAACTTGTTTATGTAATTTACAAGTAGGTGAAGTCAATTCAATTTGCGGCAGTAGGATTCCAGGTCTAGGAATTGGAATTTTCACATGGAAAAATTAGGGTTAGGGCACCTTATGTACCACGATTGCTCCGTCCTACACATTATATACCCAAGTGTGGGCTTCCCCTTTTCGAGATACCCTTGTGCCCCGATGTGTGGCTCAGGATTGCCCCTCTCATTCCCTATTCCATTTCACCTCTTTATCACATGCCACCACCATTTGAGGGATGTACCTTGGACATACTATCCCCTCTAATGGTAGAAACCACCTAATAAGGTACTTGGCTAACTCCCTTTGGATCTTGGAGACATTAGCACATGCCAAAGCCCACTATAGAAGGGCAGGCTATTGTGAAGTGTCCACTTGTTGTCCATGGTTTGTAAGCTCTTTTACCTGATTACTTTAATGGCTTGTTGCGTTGGAAGGATAGGGGGTGCATTGGATCTTATGCAAGATTTCAGATGGTGTCCATTCTAGGTTTGGTCTCCCTATACGGGGTCCTGACCCTCCAAAGGGATACATTGGCACATTTAGGGTGTGTGTAGAGAGCCATGGGCCTCCATAATAGTAGACAACACTCCATGGATTGCTAGAGATGTTCAGAGATTGCTCGAGATCTACCTTTTAGACGAGGAAGATGTATCTGATACACTATGCCCAACTGGCCCCAAAGGTGCACCACACACTTGGCAGGTGTCCCAGGACTTGTACGTTGACATGGCATCATTCATTCCATCATCTAATCCCTTACAGATGGTCTACAAACATCCTCGACTCACTTGGAGACCCATGAGGTCATTGGTGTGCCCCCACCCCCACTAGGAGCACCATAGGTTTATTGTTTGGAGAACAAGGGGCCACCCCCTTGTCCATCACTTTTGACTGTCCTATTCATGATTATGGCACTTATGGACCTCATTACTGTTAGTTTTTTAAGCATCAGATGTGTTCTAGCCACGAGATTTGGCAGAGAGGCTAGAATACATCTATTCTCCACTACCCAGAAATCGTTTCTAGAAATTCTACCTAGAGATGACTTAATTAAATTAATTAGTCAGTTTTTAATATTTCCTAAGTGTAAACTTAGGAAATATTATTAATTAAAAGGAATTAATTAAGTTATGGTGAGAATGTTCGAGAAAAGTGCATGGATTGATTTCTAGTTAATCCTAGCCATCGATTAAGATTTAATCGTGGTCATTGAAGTCTCAACGGAGGATTATAAGAAGTCGATAGGGCTTGGAGAAGATACACCAAATCAGTTGAGCATTTGATTTTCCTGAGAAATTGATCTCTAGAGTCGCATCATTCAGTTGTCGGAGGTGATTCAGTGAGGTTGAAGTAGTGAGAGAGGGGCAAAGATAGTGAGGCCAGAGGAATAGTTTTCCAAGTCCGGTGAGTACATTGCAAAGAGGTAGTGATTTCCACAGAGAGGCAACGCAAAGCCCACTTGGGGCAATTTTTGTTTTGCTAGGGAGAAGGAGAGATTCCGAGCTAGAAGCTGGGCAGAGGGTCCAGAGGAAAAGAGTATCAATTTCCTAGATAGTAGTTGACGAGACAATGAGAGGAGACGCAATTATGAGCTTGTGGGATGCAGTGACTACGCAGAGGGAGCAAGGAGCAGCTCAATTCGCGCTGAGGTCAGTGTCGGATTGCCTGTGGAGTGAGATCATTTTATCACTAGTTATTTTTGCTAGTATTTCTTTGCTTGGATTGCCAGCTCGGGCATCCATAGTTTGTACTCATATTTTCACTACTGCTTAATATCAAAACCCTCAGCTGCTACACTTGTTTTCCCGAGTTGGGTTTTTCCGGGGACTTAGTCCAAAAATAATGGTGTATTTTGTGCGTGTGCATCTATTTCTTCCAACGTTTTTATTTAATTCACAGTATTTATTTTGTGAAGGTTGCAGTGAATTTAATTCGATATTTTCTGTATCACACAGTAAGTAAATTGTTTAATTGATTTAACTATTAGAAGAATTAACATCAGTTGTTGCAATAGGATTCGGGATTCTCAAATTTTCACATGGTATTAGAGCGTAGATTGTAGGCTAGAGAGCTCAGTAGAAGAAGGGAAGAGGAATTTTGTAGCTCCGCGTAAGCAGCAATTCGAAACCCTCAGAGGCAGCGCAGTCCTTTGGCCAGGAGGGTCAATTTCTTGAGGAAAAATCGATTTCTCTGAGAGAGCAACAAAGAAATCAGATTTCTCCATTTAGAGGATTACCAGAGGTAGAAGGAGAAACCAGTATTTTCCTTGCAGAGAAGATCTCTAGCTGGACAAAGTATTTTGCAGCGGTTTCTTGTGCAAAATAACGCCAGGAAGAAGAAAGAGCACACACTAAGCGAAAATTTTCCTCATGGAACTTCTAGCTTCAGAAGTTCGATTTCTCTTGCTGATCAACAGTCGTTGCAAGAAAAGTTACTCGCTCCAGCAGGGAGTGCATAGATCCTAGTAGTGGCTGAGCAGAAGAGAGGAGGAGGTTTTCGACTTATTTTTTGAGATGGAATCAGCCAGGATGAGAGATCAGGATAGGTTGGACAAAGCATCCAACTATGTGATCTGGAAGGCAAGGATTTCCTTCCTTCTGGATGAATACGATCTCAAAGCATACATCGATAACATGGTGGCTATCCCCATGGATCCAGATCAGTTGAAGGCGTACAAGAAGGAGATGGCGAAAGCGAAGAGATTGATTCTTGATGAAGTTCGAGATGATGTGGTTTCTCACATAGCAGGGCTAGAAACGACCAAGGAAATGTGGGACTCCCTTTCCATTCTATTCCAGGTATCTTCTGAGCAGTGGAAGATGTACTTAGAGGGGAATCTGAGACATACCTGTATGTAGAAGGGGGGGCGCATAGACCCCTTCCTCACCAAGATTTAGGAGATCCGAGATTTGTTGGAAGTTGTAGGGTCAGTGCCTCAGCCTTCAAAGATGGCGCGTATAGCTCTCAACTTTGTTTTCGAGGAGTGGCAAGTGTTCGTCCAAAGCATTTTGGGCAGAGAAACATTGCCAATATGGGATAGAATGTGGGCATATTTGCAGCAGGAGGAGTTGAGGCAAGATCTGGTGAAGAGCACCATCAGTGGGTCGAAGACAGTGAAGGAGGAGGAGAATGTGGCCCTCGCATCAAAGGGGCAGGGGGAGCAACGTAGGAAGAATAAGGACATGTCAAAGGTCAAGTGCTTCAGGTGTGGCAAGTTAGGCCACTATAACACTCAGTGTCCTCTCAGGAAGAAGGACAAGGAGGAGAAGCAATACCAGCAGGCAACTTCTGCCGAGATTGATAGGTTGTCCTCCAAGCTGGAGGAAGACTTTGCCATGATAGAAGACATCCCTCCAGGAGTGAGGTGGGGTGACTTGGTTTTGTAGCCCAGAGTTCAACAGGTTGGGGAGTTGAATCAATACCTTGCTACGGGATCCCACAGTACGCAGTAGCAATATGGACCAGTGGAAGTTTATGCATTCAGATGCCTGAGTGACGGATGCGGTAGCTAGTACTAGTCAAATACTAGGAAATACAGTGAAGAGTTGGCGGCAGTGTAGTTGGCACATTTGCAGAGTCAGTGCAGAGGCTTTAGTGACAACGAAGAGACTAGTAGCAGTCAGGACTCGGGTGACAGATGCATCATGCTGAACACAGATGGTTCAGTGTTTTGGATAGTTCTTAGTTGCAGCAAAAACAAATGAGTGGGAGTTGCAGATGTTGCAGTAGCAGCAACAACAAAATTGTTGTTCAGATGCAGAGTTGGTAATAGTTCAGCAGGGTCATCAACAGCACAGATGCAACACATATCAGAGTTGTGCAATGGTTGGTGGGCAACAATAGCCAGACATCAGCAGTGTGACAGGAGATGGTACAGAAGCAGTGTATTGTAGCAACAGTTGCAGTACTAGAACACTTTCCTCACTAAGAGGGAGTGTTAGTTTTTGTAGCATCGGATGTGTTCTAGCCACGAGATTTGGTAGAGAGGCTATAATACATGTATTCTCCAATACCCATAATCGTTTCTAGAAATTCCACATAGAGACAACTTAATTAAATTAATTAGTTAGTTTTTAATATTTCCTAAGTGTCAACTTAGGAAATATGATTAATTAAAACGAATTAATAAATTCATGGTGAGAATGTTCAAGAAAAGTGCATGGATCGATTTGTAGTTAATCCTAGCCATCGATTAAGATTTAATCGTGGTCGTTGAAGAACCAACGGAGGATTATAAGAAGAGGTCTATGGGGCTTGGAGAAGATACACAAAAAAAGTTGAGCATTTGATTTTAAAGAGAAATCAATCTCCAGAGTAGCAACAATCAGTTGCCGAAGGTGATTCTGTGAGGTTGAAGCAGTGACAGAGGGGCAGAGATAGTGACGCCGGAGGAATATTTTTCCAGTTCCGGTGAGTACATTGCAAAGAGGCAGTGATTTCCACAGAGAGGCAGCGCATAGCCCTCTTGAGGAGATTTTTATTTTGCCAGGGAGAAGGAGAGATTCTGAGCCAGAAGCTGGGAAGAGGGCCCAGAGGCAAAGAGTATCAGTTTCCCAGACAACAACTGACGAGACAGTGAGAGGAGACCCAATTCCGAGATTGTGGGACACAGTAACTGCGTAGGCTGACACAGTGACTGTGCAATGGGAGCAAGTGTTGATTTTTGTAGCATCAGAAAGTGATTTAAGTCTCAAATTTGGTGAGGAGGCTTAGACACCAGTATTCCAAAGAACCTAGAAACCGTTTGTGGAAATTCCACTCGGTTCATGTTTTATTAAAATAATTAATTATTTTAATGGGGAGTTAACGGATATTAATAAAACAGAGTGTGAATCTTCTAGAGAACGAAGATCAAGTCAAGTTTTAATCTTAGCCATTGATTAGGCTTTTAATCTGGGTCGTTGATTCATCAATGAGAAGATTATAAAATAAGGCTTGAGGGTCATTTAGAAAGCAAGCAAGGCAAACATTCAGCAACCCAAGGGAAGTCGATTCTGAAGAAAGAGAATTCGATTTCAGAAGGAGATTCGCAGGGTGGAGGAAGCAGAGGGCATCAGCCCTGTCAGGGTTCAAGGAAAGAAGGATGCAGAAGGGCAGAGAGGTAGCACTTAGGAGTAGCGCAGAGGCCTCACACAGTTTTGATGCAGTCTCACACTGGATTTGCGTAGAGAGGTATGCAGGAGTGATGCAGAGTGACGCAGGGAGGGCCAGTGAGTTCCTCAAGTGTCGGAAGTTCTCCGGAGGTCCAGAGAAAATTTATCTCAGGTGTATCTCAAGAAGTTTCTCAGTTATTTCTGCCAATATTTTCTTGTAAAGAATTCCTACTGAATATTAATATATAAACCCTCATTTGCTACACTAGTTTGCCCACATTGGGTTTTCCTGGGGAAAGTTGTCCAAAAATAACTGTCATTGTGATTGGTTCTTATGCTTGCATTTTACTGTTCTTTTCTCTATATGTACTTAAGTGATACCTGTAGTAGTGTTTATTTCGAAATTTGCTAAAAGGTTTTTGCAAATAACTTATCGTGGAAATAAGTAGGAAATAAATATATAACTGTTGTAGAAATTCAGAATTGAATATTTGACATGGTATCAGAGCTGAGTTGAGTAATAGGATTGGAGACTCTACGTTGGAATGAAGTCTAGAAGTTGCTGTAGCAGCAACTCGAATGAGTTCACGCAGCTCTCCAGAGAAAAGGGAAAGCATGGAAGAACAGAGGGATCACAACATCTCTGTATTGGCCTCCAGAGTGGAAGAAGAATTTGTTTGCGTATCAAGCTCTGCTTCTCCTAAAGTCTAGTATATTGATAGTGGAGCTTCTACACATATGGCGGGAGAGTGAAATTTTCAATCTAAAAATGCTACTGCAGTGATTGATTTATTTCGCCTACTTATTTAAATAAGTTATTTACAGATGCTTCAGTAAATTTTGAAATAAATACAACTGCAACATTCACTTTAATATTAAAGCAGAAGAACAAATATAACAAGTATATCACAATAGAAACAACCACATGAACACAGTTATTTTTGGACAATTGTCTCTAGAAAAACCCAATGTGGAAAAACTAGTGCAAAAGATGAGAGTTAATATTAATCTTCAACAGTGAAAAGATCGTTTACAGAATATATGACGAGCAGATATTTAGCATACACCTGAGATGAGTTTTTTGAACACCTCGGAAGAATTCCCGACACACGGTAGGTACTTCTCCTCCCTCTGCGTCACTCTGTGTGGCCCCTCTACGCAGTCACTGCGCTAGACTGCATCACTCTGCATGGAGGGCTAGTGCTGCTGCTCAGCACTTCCTCCTCTGCATCTTCTTCCTTCCTTCTCTTCATCTTCGTTGACCTCTCCCTCCTCCTTCTGTCTCTGCAACCTAGCCCCTAAAACCTCACCCTCTGAAATCAAATTCTCTTACTTCAGAATCGATTTCCTTTGGGTACTGAGAATGTGCCCGGCTTGCTTTCCAAATGACCCTCAAGCCTTCTCTTATAGTCTTCTCGTTGATGAATCAACAACCCAGATTATATCCTTAATCAATGGCTCAAATTAAAAGATGACTTGATCTTCATTTTCTAGAAGATTCACACTCTGCTTTATTAATACCCTTTAATTATTTAATTTCCCTAAGTTTAGAGTTAGGGATCATTTTAAAATAATTAATTATTTTAATAAAGCATGATCCGAGTGGAATTTCCACAAACGATTTCTGGGTTATCTGGAATACTAATGTCCAAGCCTCTTCCCAAAATATGAGGCTTGGAACACTTTCCAATGCTACAAAATCAACAGGGAGTACAAGAATGCTTCTCAAGCTACCAGGAAGAGCAGATGAATTTTCAAATCGCCATGGGAAATAAGGCGAATTGTACCCCTATTGGGAGAAGTACCGTAGTGTTTCAAACTAAAGCTGGAAATAAGCTTCAAGCCACCAATGTGCTGCATGTTCTTGGTTTGGGGATGAACTTACTCTCAGTGTCTCAACTACAAAACAAGGGCTATGACGTCTACTTCATTGGAAAAAGAGTATATGTCAAACACCCGAGTTGGAAGAAGAAGGCACAAATCGGAGTCAAGAGCAATAAACTGTATAAGTTACAGCTCGAATCTAGTTAATTTTGGACAACTAGGTCCAAACTCCATGTTGTGATGCTTAGATGAAGATGCCAATATTTTAATTGGACTCCTCTTTCAGAGAGGTGCAATATCGATCTAAAGATCATCTTGATCCGATGAGTAGAACATTTATTTTGAATTTATTCAAAATATGTGCAGGTCAGCTTGAAGGTTTAGTACCCTAGCAGTTGTGTCACACACCCTCATTGATGGATATATATTGGTCAACGTTGGAGGACATTTTCACTCATCTCATCCACACACATTTTCCTCTCCTCATCTGATTGGTTCGATCACCTTGGAGGTTGTTCTCTTCACACATGGGAAAATTTCAGCAAGCAGCAATTTTCTATTTTCGGCCTAGGGTTTCTGCAGTAGCTTTGACCAGTGTTGACTTTGGTCAACACAAGGTCAAAAAGACCTGAAACTCTCCCTAAATTTCGATTTTCCAAATCCGCATTTTTTGGCACTATTCCTGAGGCTGGATGTTGAATTTGACTTGGTTGCATTGGCCTAGCTGCTGCTGCTGTTTGCATTGACCGATGACTAACAGCGTTGACTTTTGCGTTGACTGTTTTGGCTGTTCTAGAGGGTTGTGTGACACTTCTGGTTGGTTGACCATATTGAGACTTTGCTGGTTGAAGCATCCTGTTGACCGTCGTAACGCATCAACACACTTATATATTTCTGGCTTGTCTTCTATCGATCTACTGGTATGTTCTATCAACATTTTACTTTGTTGTTTATGTGATTGTTGACTGATATTGGGATAAAAAGTAAAGTTGCATCAAGCATAGAACATCTACAAAAATTTACATGGTATCAGAGCTGAGGTGAAGACAAAGCCCTAATTTGTAGCAATCACCGAAGAAGAGCATGGGATCCTCTAACTACAATGGCTTTAAGGCTGATGACAAATTGACTGGGAAGGATGACTTCCATGCCTGGAAGATGACAGTGGATCTTATGTTGGAAGACCAAAATGTCATGGACTATGTGTAGGGTAAAATTCAAGAGCCTCCATCCACTGCAACTGTTGCTGCCAAAACAAAGTACAAGAAGGGGGAAATCGAAGCAAAGCTAATGATCAGGGACTCAATTCATAAGAGTCTAGTTGCTTACATCTCTGAGTTAGGCACATCCAAGGAGATGTATGATAAGTTGGTCCACATGTTCAAGGCCAACAATGTGAATCAAGTCCTATTCTTCAAGAATCAATTGAAGAATCCGAAGAAAGGCAGGGATGAGTCTGTTCAATCATATTTTCTGAAGCTGACCGAAATCAAGAATAATCTTCTGGCTATTGGGGAGACAATAGTTGATCGAGAGATGGTTCTCACCGCACTTGGAGGTCTCTCATCCCAATGGCATGTATTATACACTACCATTTTCAATAACAATGGGATACCTGATTTTGACGAAGTACTATCGAGATGCGTACAAGAAGAGACAAGGATGAAGGAATATGAAAATGAAGGAAATGTTGCCTTCACTGCTCATACTAAGAAGAAGAAATTTGGTGGTCCAAGGAACAAAGGAAGAGAAAGGGCCCAAGGAAAGAAAGGCAAGTGTTACACTTGTCACAAGCCAAGTCACTATGCTATAAATGCCCTTTCAAGAAGGATTCTCCCGATGATGATGACAACAACAACAATCGGAGGAATGGAAATCAAAGGAACAATAGGTTCAAGGGGAAGAGGAAAGCTCCCTCTGACAAAAATGGTCAACCTTTCAAAAGGTCGAGAAATTCCAGGTATGAGGAATTAAATGTTGTTGATGATAAAAGAAATGAATTTATTCTTGTATCTGCCCTCTCTGCTGCATCTCCACCTGACACTATGGATGTCTGATTGATAGATAGTGGTGCCTCAAGGCACAACACTGGGTTCAAGTGTAATATTCCTAATTAGCGACAGCTATTTGGAATATTCGATTTTGTTTAGTTTTGCCGTCTATAGTTTGTAAATAAATAAAAAGTGAGTGGAGAGGGTCTAACTCACTTAAGTGAAATAAGACATCCACCTAGGAGCATAATGTTGCGACTTAAGGGGGAGCCAAAGGGGCCAAACACCACGTAGAGGAGGAGGGCCTACGTACACTCTAGAAGCTTCTGCACAGATGAGGATGTGCATGTGGAGGAGAGAGAGGCTACGTTGGGGTTTTGGAGGGAAACCAACGTTATAAAAGATGGAGGAGCCTCCTCATTTCATTCATTCTGTTGTTGGTGATTTTGAGCTAGACGCTTTGTCTTCTTGAGCACGTTGGCTGTTTAGCCTGTCTGCAGCACTGTTTAGTGCATTGAGTGTCTCCAGTCGGAGATCTCGCCCTTAGCCCCGGGGGACTTCGAATGCCTGCTCGGGCAAGGTTATTTCTTCAGTATTTTGTGAGTGGTTTCGTTGTTTGGGTTTGTTGTGGAGCTGGACTATCATAGAGACTACGCAGTCACTGAGAGAGAGGATGCAATCCATTTTGGAGGTGTTCCGGATTGGGATTTCTGCAGGAGATTCAGCTGTGGTTTTGAACATAGGGTCAGCCTTTGCCCACAGGAGGATTTTGGTGGAGTTTGAGGCGGTGTTTCAGCTATTTTCATTTAGCCTCTGCGCAGAGCCTTGGAGGCCAGCGTAATTCTCTGAGGAGGTATTTTCTGGTGATTTTCAGGGGTTGGCTATTTTTGATATGGTTTCTGGGTTTTGTCGGGATTGGTGAGTAGAGGAGGATTGCAGATTTTCAGCTCATTCCGGCAAGGGGATCAGCCCCTAGTCTTCAGTTCATTCCAGCAGTAGCAGCTACACGACAGTTTTCCAGTAGCTGGGACGCAGTTCATAGAGCAGCCACTTCCTGTATTTTCTGAGAGTGTTTCTTCACTTGCCTTGAGCAAGATTAGGTGCCATCACTCTGATCACCTATTGTACTTCATTATATTTCTCAGATTAAAAAAATGGCTTAGCATTTCCTCTCTATGTTTCTGGATGAGTTGCCGTAATTTCTTTCTCTGCTATTATATGTTTGCTGCACTGTTATTTATATATATTTTTGAGCATTCTAGTTCTATACCACTTGGTGTGTTTATCTTTCACTCTTAGACAGAGTCTGGAAAGGGCCAGGTAGCCTCCAAATCTCGTCCTCTTTTCAGAGGCGGAATATCCGGTAAATGCCCTCCCAGTATATCTTTGGTTGGAGTTTGTCGTGTTTTAGAGATATTCCCGAAATGGGATATTACAGTGGTATCAGAGCATAGTTCTGGCTCAGCCTGTGGTCTATGACACCGGGGAAAAGACCATATATTTGTTATAGAGGCAGGAAGTACAGAGACCGTGAGCGTAGGTTGGAGAACACCTACGAAGAGGGAGACTGTGTTCGAGTGGTGAACACAGAACATGAGGAGCCTGTGACAAACACGGAGCAGAGGGAACCTGTGTTAGATTCAGGGTTAGGGATTTCGATGGCAGACGAGGACGGGAAGAGATTTGCGGACCAGCTCCTCAAATCAGTGCAGCAATTAGCCAGACAAGTTGAGGTGATGGGTCAGAGATTCACCGCTTTAGAGGCTAGACAGCGTGAGACCCCGAGGGTTTTCCAGGTCGGAGAGGGATCAGGTACATCCCACCATTTGCCGGAGCAGGGTGCTGCTCAGCGTGATACTCCTCAGCCGATGGCTTCACGTGCACCTACCCGCTCTACCATGCCCACTTTCTTAGGAGCAGACACAGGGGCAGGAGCCCAGCAGGAGGCAGAGCCTGGACACTTAGACGAGTATTTTGCAGAGTATCAGGCCTACGGGCAGGAGTTCAGGGATGCTCTCACGTTCAGAGATTTTGTGCAGCTCCAGCGGGACAGTAGACCCCGCGACCATCATAGAGGGCACCAGCATTATCATGATGGAGATTCCCACCGAGCCTCTAGCAGATTTCATTTGCCTACGTTTGATGGATCATCAAACAGTTCGGCAAAGTCTTGGGTGGAGAAGCTGGACATCTATTTCCAGCTTAATCAGATGTCAGAGACGGAGGCCATCAAGGTGGAGACATTACATTTGGATGGTGAGGCCCAGGATTGGTGGTTCCATGGGATGACTACACTCGGACACTCTACAGTGACGACATATGCCGAGTTTACCAAGAGGTTGATGGAGTGTTTTGACAGGAGGGATCCGGAACAACATTTTGTTGAGCTGACGAGGCTTAAGCAGACGGGGAGCCTAGAGACATACATTGCAGATTTCTTGAGGGTTTCGGTGATGGTGCTAGATCTATCCACGACACAGATGATCTATATGTTTGTAGAGGGATTGGCAGAGCCACTTCAAGGTCTAGTCAGATCTACTAGACCAACTACACTCCAGGATGCTATCAACAGGACCAGGGACTTACAGGATGCATTGCCCAGGACGCGGACACCTTACCCCCAGAGACAGGGTTTCCAGCCCAAGGGAAGGATGTGAGGGTTCCTCCTCCAAAGGGGAATCCAAGACGGGCGCAGATAGATGATGATGCCAGGAGGGAGTTGAGGAAGAAGCGGCTGTGCTTCACTTGTCAAGAGCCGTGGGCACCAGGGCATAGGTGTGCTGTTGGCAAAGCACACTTCGTTGAGGTCTTCTCCGATGATAGCGGGGAAGAGGATGAGGAGGATGATGAGGAGGCAGGAGATAGTCAGACGGCCCAAGATCAGTTGCCGCCTCCACCTCCAGGGATAGGAGGTGCAGCTTTTGCACCCACAGGAGGGACCCTTGCAGCCTTGCGAGGAGTTCCTAAGTATTTGACACTGCGCGTACGAGGGACAGTACGTGGCCAGCGAGTATCAGTCTTGGTTGATAGTGGGGTGACCCACAACTTCATTGATGCACAGACGGTCGAGAGGAGGGGTATACCGACCGAGAGCTTTGACGGATTTTCAGTCTTGGTCCCAGGATCCCAGACAGTGCAGTGTGCCCGGTATGTTCCAAAGTTGGCAGTGACGATGGGTACCTACACCGTGACCGATCACTTTTTCGTGGTCAACATACCAGATACCAATGTGGTATTGGGTGTTCAATGGTTGATTACTCTGGGGAAGGTCACCACGGATTGGGAGGCCTTAGATATGGAGTGGGATGATAAGAAGATCGGGAAGCATGAGAAAATCCGCGGGATGCACACTTACCCACCTCAGACAGTTTCGGCACACCAAATGGAGGCAGACTTCTGAAAGGGAGACATAGAGTGGGCGGTTGAGTTGTGGGCATCAGAGGCAGAGACCACCGGTCGAGCAGTTCATCCGGATATACAGGCCATCCTTGACAGGCATGATGTAGTGTTTAGGGATATACCACCAGGTCAGCCACCGGACCGAGGGTTTGAGCACAACATTGAGCTTGAGCAGGGTATTCAGGCGGTGATCACTACCCCCTATAGGCATCCCAAAGCCTATCGGGATGAGATTGAGCGGGCCATCCAGGAGTTGCTGGCTCTTGGGCACATCAGACCGAGCACGAGTCTGTTTTCTTCTTCCGTAGTGTTGGTGAAGAAGAAGGACGGAACCCTAAGGATGTGCATTGATTACAGGGCCCTGAACAAGAAGACCCTGAAGAACATGTACCTTATACCTAGGATCGATGAGTTGATGGATGAGCTGAGAGGAGCCAAGTTCTTCTCGAAGATTGATTTGAGATTAGGGTACCATCAGATTCGCGTGAGGGAACAGGACATTCCCAAGACCGCCTTCAGGTGTCATTATGGGCACTTTGAGTTTTTGGTTATGACTTTTGGGCTGACCAATGCACCAGCCACCTTTCAGTCTTGCATGAACCATATCTTCCGCAGTCATCTGAGGAAGTTTGTATTGGTCTTCTTCGATGACATACTCATATACAACAGGACTTGGGAGGAGCATCTCCAGCATATAGAGGCAGTACTACGCATCTTGGAAGAGAAACAGTTCTATGCTAAGCTCTCCAAGTGTGATTTTGGGATGACAGAGATGCTGTATTTGGGTCACATTATTGGAGTGGACGGAGTGAGAGTCCATGAGGAGAAGATTAGAGCCATCAGAGATTGGCCAGAGCCGAGGAACGTGACGGAACTTCGAGGGTTCATTGGGATATGTACCTATTACAGGAAGTTCGTCAGAGGGTTTTCACAGCTTGCTGCACCCCTTACAGATTTGACGAAGAAGGGGGCATTCAGTTGGTCAGATACAGCGTAGCGAGCCTTTGATAGGCTCAAGGAGGTGATGAGTAGCTGCCCAGTGCTTGCATTTCCGGATTTTACGCAGCCATTTGTCTTGGAGTGTGATGCGTCGAGAGAGGGAATCGGCGCAGTATTGATGCAGGGGGGACACCCTATAGCCTTTGAGAGCCAAAAGCTCCTTCCGCACAAGAGGTTGTATTCTATATACGATAAGGAGATGTTGGCCATCATGCATGCCTTGGTCAAATTCCAGCAGTATTTGGTAGGGAATAAGTTTAGGGTGAGGACTGATCACAACAGCCTCTGGTTCTTTTTGGAACAGAATCAGCTACAGGAGAGGTAGCAGAAGTGGATCAGTAAGATCCAAGCATATGACTTTGACATTGAGTATGTCAAGGGTAAGAATAACGTGGTAGTAGATGCCCTTTCACAGAGACTAGCCACGTTATCTCTTATGAGCTTGGATACAGATTGGAGGGCTCGACTTTTAGTGGAGTACTCCAAGGACAGATTTGCATGTGAGGTGCTGGATGGACAAGTGGCGGATGACAGGTACAGGGTGGTTGATGAGATCATCTACTACAGGGACAGGATCTTCTTGACTGAGGGATCTCAGCTTAAGAATAAGATACTCCAGGCATCACATGATTCTCCATTGGCAGGCCATCAGGGGTTTACCAAAACCTACAGGGCCATTAGAGAGAGGTTCTCATGGAAGGGCCTCAAGGAGGACGTACTCCAGCATATCAGGGAGTGCGATGTTTGTCAGAGAAACAAGGGGGAGATGGGCCATCCCGCAGGAGTGTTGCAGCCTCTTCCCATTCCGGAGGGGAAATGGGAGAGCATATCGATGGACTTCATCACAGGGTTGCCCATGGTGCAGAGCAAGGATTGTATCTTTGTCGTCGTTGATCGGTTGACAAAGTATGTGCACTTTTTCGCCATATCCGCGCATTACACAGCAACATAGGTGGCCGAGCTATTCTTCAGAGAGGTTTTCAGGCTGCATGGTCTTCCTAAGACCATCATCAGTGACAGGGACAGCTGCTTCATGGGCAGATTTTGGCAGGAGATTTTCCGGCTAGTGGGGACAGAGTTGACACCGAGTACCAGTTATCACCCACAGAAGGATGGATAGACGGAGATAGTTAACAAGTGGCTGGAGGGCTACTTGCGTAACTATGTTAGTGGGCAGCAACGAGCATGGTTGAGATGGTTGCATTTGGGGGAGTACTGCTACAACACGACACACCACATGTCCATTGGTATGTCACCGTTCTATGCTTTGTATGGGTACCACTCTTTATCTTTCGCTGATGTGATGTTCGGTGCTAGCAAGGCTCCTAGAGCCAAGATTTGGATTCAAGAGAGTCAGGACATCCTCTGAGCTCTCAAGGACAATATGGCTACAACACAAAACCAGCAGAAGCTGTATGCCAATAGAGGTCGGGTGGAGAGACAGTTTGAGGTAGGGGACTTGGTCTACCTACGATTACAACCATACCGACAGCCATTGCTGAAGAAAAAGGGAGCTGAGAAGTTCAAGCCTCGCTTTTATGGGCCATACAGGGTGATACGTAGGATTGGGTAGGTTGCGTATGAGTTGGAGCTGCCCCAAGGCAGCAAGATCCACAACATTTTCGATGTATCATGCCTGAAGAAGGCGCTAGGGCAGCAGGTGACAGTGACAGAGGAGCTACCACCTATGGATGATGAGGGGCACTTGGTGTTGTAGCCAGAGGCCATTATTGATACCAGGGAGAGGCAGTTACGGAGCAGGACAGTCCGGGAAGTCTTGGTGAGGTGGAAGAATTTTCCGAATGAGGATGCCACTTGGGAGAGTGAGAAGATTTTGCAGCATCCATCACTTCAGTTGCTTGAGGACAAGCAACGTTCTGCCAGGGGAGACTGTAATATTCCTAATTAGCAACAGCTAATTGGAATATTCGATTTTGTTTAGTTTTGCCGTCTATAGTTTGTAAATAAATAAAAAGTGAGTGGAGAGGCTCTAACTCACTTAAGTGAAATAAGACATCCACCTAGTAGCATAACGTTGTGACTTAAGGGGGAGCCAAGGGGGCCAAACACCACATAGAGGAGGAGGGCCTACGTACACTCTAGAAGCTTCTGCACAGATGAGGATGAGCATGTGGAGGAGAGAGAGGCTACGTTGGGGTTTTGGAGGGAAACCAACGTTATAAAAGATGGAGGAGCCTCCTCATTTCATTCATTCTGTTGTTGGTGTTTTTGAGCTAGACGCTTTGTCTTCTTGAGCACGCTAGCTGTTTAGCCTGTCTGCAACACTGTTTAGTGCATTAAGTGTCTCCGGTCGGAGATCTTGCCTTTAGCCCCGGGGGAATTTGAGTGCCTGCTTGGGCAAGGTTATTTCTTCAGTATTTTGTGAGTGGTTTCGTTGTTTGGGTTTTTTGCGGAGCTGGGCTATCATAGAGACTGCGCAGTCACTGAGAGAGAGGACGCAGTCCATTTTGGAGTTGTTCCAGATTGGGATTTCTACAGGAGATTCAGCTGTGATTTTGAGCAGAGGGTCAGCCTTTGCCCACAGGAGGATTTTGGTGGAGTTTGAGGCGATGTTTCAGCTATTTTCATTTAGCCTCTGCGCAGAGCCTTGGAGGCTAGTGTAATTCTCTGAGGAGGTATTTTCTGGTGATTTTCGAGGGTCGACTATTTTTGATATGGTTTCTAGGTTTTGTTAGGATTGGTGAGTAGAGGAGGATTGCAGATTTTCAGCTCATTCCGGCAAGGGCATCAGCCCCTAGTCTTCAGTTCATTCCAGCAGTAGCAGCTACACGGCAGTTTTCCAGCAGCTGGGACGCAGTTCATAGAGCAGCCATTTCCTGTATTTTCTAAGAGTGTTTCTTCACTTGCCTTGAGCAAGATTAGGTGCCATCACTCTGATCACCTATTGTACTTCATTATATTTCTCAGATTAATAAAATGGCTTAGCATTTCCTCTCTATGTTTCTGGATGAGTTGCCATAATTTCTTTCTCTGCTATTATATGTCTGCTGCACTGTTATTTATATATATTTTTGAGCATTCTAGTTCTATACCACTTGGTGTGTTTATCTTTCACTTTTAGATAGAGTCTGGAAAGGGCCAGGTAGCCTCCGGATCTCGTCCTCTTTTCAAAGGCGGAATATTCGGTAAATGCCCTCCCAATCTATCTCTGGTTGGAGTTTGCCGTGTTTTAGAGATATTCCCGAAATGGGATATTACATCAAGGAAGCACTTTCTGATATGGTTGAAAGGATACTAATCTGGAAATTATCCTTGGAGATAATGCCACATATCCCATGAAAGGGACAGGGACTGTGACCCTCCACTTGTCTCAAGGTGAAGTCCTCCGCTTGCAACATGTACTATATGTACCTGATCTGAAGAAGAACCTTGTGTCTATTTCGGCCATGGAAGACAAAGGTTTCAATGTGGCATTCATTGATGGGAAGGTGCGTACCTGGATGAAGAGTTTCAAGGAAGCTATCACGATTTGGCTTAGAATTGATACACTCTACTAGGTTGGAGGAATTCCATTGGGAGAGATGACATGTGATATTATCCGACAGACCGATAATGGCACTAAATATGAGACAATCGAGTTCAAGAACTTTTAAGCTGGAATCAAGAGGGAGACCACAACTGTCTATACTCCTGAGCAAAATGGCGTTGCTGAAAGAAACAACAAGACCATTATGGAAGTTTCCCGTGCCATGATATGTGACCAAGGTCTACTGAAGTTTTTGTGGGGAGAAGTTGCAAACACTGCTGTGTACATACAAAACCGATGCTCGCATTCCGCTCTGGACTCCAAAGCTCCCAAAGAGGTTTTTGGATGTCCTCTTTATTTTCATGTACCGAAGGAGAAGCTAAGCAAGTTGGATGCTTCTGGAAAGAGGGGAATGTCTGTGGGCTACAGCGAAACTTCGAAGGCATATAGAGTCTATGTGCCTGGTCAAAGGGAAGTGGAGATATGCCACGATGTTACCTTTGACAAAGATGCTTCCCTGAGGAAAGTAGTCAATCTTCTGAGATCTGAGGAAGATCATGAAGCAAGCCCTGGAAATCAAGAAGAACTGAAGGATGAGACGATGCCCGATGTTGAAGGACCGATGGACCCGATTGATCCACCTCCTTCGATGAGGACAAGACCATCATGGCTCAGGGACACTCTCGAGGATGCCGAGAATCATATGGCCCCAAGGGAGACATTCCATGAAAGCAAGAAGCCAAACAGATACCAAGGGTATCTAGCAGCCATGAGTACAATCATACAACCTGAGCCTGGATCTTTTGAGGAAGTCGTAAAGCATCAAGTTTGGAAGGATGCTATGAACGAAGAGTATTAGTCCATAATGAAGAATGATGTCTGGGATGTGGTTCCATGACCAGAGGACAAAGCAGTTGTCACCTAAAAGTGGCTCTACAAGATCAAGCATGGATTTGATGGAAGTGCTGTAAAGTTCAAGGCAAGATTTGTTGCCCGTGGCTTCTCTCAAAAAGAAGGCATAGAATATGATGATATATTTTCACCTGTGGCTCGATATACCACCATCCGATCTATCATAGCCCTTGCTTCTACGCAAGGATGGTGTCTTCATCAGATGGATGTGAAGACCGCATTTCTACAAGTGCAATAAAGGAAGAGGTGTATGTGGAGCAGCCTCTAGGGTTCGAAGTCTAGGACTGGGACACCCATGTCTACAGGTTGAAGCAAGCACCCAGAGTTTGGTATGAGAGGATAGATAGCCACCTGATGAAATTGGGCTTCACTCGTAGTAATGCTGATCCAAACCTTTACTTCAAGGTTGATAGAGAAAAGCCTCTCATTCTGGTGCTGTATGTCGACGACCTCTTCCTGACAGGTGTTGACCCTCTCATTCATCAGTGCAAGAGGGAGCTCGTTGCTGAGTTCAAGATGAAGGACCTAGGACTGATGCATTACTTCCTAGGCCTGGAGGTCTAGCAGAGACCTAGCAAGATTTTCCTTTCTCAAGGAAAATACATTGTGAAGCTTCTAAAAAGATTTGGTATGGTGGACTGTAAGTCTTTGTCGACACCAATGGAGCTCAACTTTAAGAATTTGAGTGGCAACGTTGCTGGGCCTGTGTTTGAAAATCCTTCTCAATATCGCCAACTTGTAGGGGCCCTGATGTTCTTAGTGAACACCCATCCGGATGTATGTTTTGCAGTGAACATTTTGAGTCAACATACTGTTGAACCTCATAAATTTCACTGGGTTGGTGCCAAGAAACTCTTGAGATATCTCTGGGGCACGACAGACCATGGGCTGAGATACACTGCCAAGAGCATGACATTCCATGGATATACTGATGTCGATTGGGTGGGCAGTGTGGTGGATCACAAGAGCACATCTGGATGTTGTTTCACGTGTAGCTCTGCTTCGAGCAGGACGCAGAAGTTGGTAGCCTTGAGCACCGCTGAGGCCGAATACATTGCAACATGTATGGCCTGTTGTGAAGTCACTTGGTTGCGAAAGCTCTTCAGTGAGTTGTTTGAGCATGTGCTAGATGCCACTGTTATCCTTTATGATAACCAGAGGGGGATTAGTTTTTCAAAGAATCATGTGTTCCACGATCGATCCAAGCATGTTGATGGCTGGTACCACTTTATCCGGGATATGGTACAGTGAGGCGCCGTAAGGCTCGATCATATAGTAACTGATGAGCAGGTCTCAGATATTCTCACAATGCCCTTGGGGAAGGTCATGTTCCTAACCTTTCGTGAGAATCTTGGAATCGTGGAACAACCCTATGCTGAGGATCCTGTTGGACAATGAGCTCTTGGAGCTCTGGGGGGCTTTGTGGATAGCTTCTCGGAGCTATAAGTAACCACAGGGCTAGGCTTGCCGAACCTTGTTGGTGTGCTTCTGCCCCACTGTTATGATGATTGAGTTGGTTCACCTCTCATGATCTGTGCCCCGTATGCATCCTACCCATTGAGTCCCGAGCTCATGGGAAGTACCTCTCATTTGGCCAATGAGGTGGGAAAAGCTAGAGACTAGTAGCAAAAACTGATGGATGCATCAGAGATTGTTGTACTCTCTATCTAGGATGGCACGTGTCCAACCACTTTATCTGGGATCAAGTCTAGTGAGGTTTCGGACCTCCAACTCACTTCGAGTCAGTGAAACTAACTTTGGGTTGATATATGACTCTCTTGTGTCCAAGTGAGGTTTCGGACCTCCAACTGACTTCGGGTCAGTGAAACTAACTTTGGGTTAGTATATGACTCTCTTGAGTCCAAGTGAGGTTTCGGACCTCCAACTGACTTCGGGTCAGGTAAACCAACTTCGGGTTGATATGAGACTCATTTTGAGTCCTATAGAGGTTTTGGACCTCTGAGCTGAATCTATCAGCCGGGAATGATGTCTTTGTGACTGACCCACTTCTGTTCTAAAATAAAGAAGCCAATAAAGCAAGTTACAGCGGGATGATGCATAATTTTTGGATTGCACAGGTGGATGGAGTTCTCCCTAGTTGAGAGGGAGTGTTAATTTTGGACAAGTAGGTCCAACTCCATGTTGTGATGCTAGATGAAGATGCCAATATTTTTATTGGACTCCTATTTTGGAGAGGTGCAAGATCAATCTAAATATCATCTTGATCCGATGAGCAGAACATTTATTTTGAATTTATTCAAAATATGTGCAAGTCGGCTTGAAGGTTAAGTGTCCCAGCAGTTGTGTCACACACCCTCATTGATGGATATATATTGGTCAACGTTGGAGGACATTTTCACTCACCTCATCCACACACATTTCTCTCTCCTCATCTGATTGGTTCGATCACCTTGGAGGCTATTCTCTTCACACGTGGGAAAATTTCAGCAAGCAGCAATTTTCTGTTTTCGGCCTAGGGTTTCTGCAGTAGCTTTGACCAGCATTGACTTTCGTCAACACAAGGTCAAAAAGACATTAGGGGAATTTTGAAGTCTAAAATGGGCTTCCTAAGGAAATAATAAAATAATAGCTAAACCAATAAAATAATATTTATGAATTTGCAATTCACTTTTTGCACCACAATCCATGTAACCATAGTTAAATTCAATTCAAAAGTTGTACCAAAATAAAATTAATAAAAAAATTGTATTGATGTGACTATAAATAAGAATAAACTTTTCAAGAAAAATTCATTATCATTGAACAACTACTGCATTTGTCCTTTTTACTTAAATAACTTAAAATAAAATATAAATATACATTTATAAATTCTTAATTATATTATATGCTGTTAATTAAAATTTATATTATTTAAATTGTACAATAACATGTAATTAATATACTATATAAAAATAATATAATATAATATAATAAATGTATAGGGATATGCATTGTTTCTTTCAAGAAATATGAAATGACAATAATATATTTTTATTCAAAAAGTGTGAAATGACATTTATTCTGAGTACTTTACTTTGACTTTAAAAGTACTTAGAGCACTACCATGGTTAACCATGAGTTTTTATCCACCATTGAGAATGTGACATGTAAGTACCTTTAACTCAAGCAATGCCACCTCAACCATTAGGGATGATGTCATCCCCTAAAATGTGATTGGTTCTCATAAAGTGAATTTTGATTGTACATTTTCCTTAGGAGGCCCATTTCAGACCTCAAAATTCCCCTAATGCCTGAAACTCTCCCTGAATTTCAATTTTCCAAAGCCACATTTTTTTGCACTAATGCTGAGGCTGGACGTTGACTTTGACTTGGCTGTGTTGACCTAGCTGTTGCTTCTATTTACATTGACCATTGACTGACAGCGTTGACTTTTGGTTGACTATTTTGGCTATCCTAGAGGGTTGTGTGACACTTCTAGTTGGCTGACCATATTGAGACTTTGCTGGTTGAAGCATCTTGTTGACCGCCGTAATGCACCAACACATTTATATATTTCTGGCTTGTCTTCTGTCGATCTACTGGTATGTTCTATCAACATTTTACTTTATTGTTTATGTGATTGTTGACTGATATTGGGATAAAAAGTAAATTTGCATCAAGCATAGAACATCTACAAAAATTTACAAATCTCCAATGGCACTAATAGGTAACTGTGACGAGAAGGATTTGAATGAGCTATGGCACAAGAGAATGGGACACTTACACAATGGGGCTTTGAGAATTCTCAAGAAGACCATGACAACAGTTCCATATTTGAGCACCAAACGAGATGACGTTTGCAAAGGGTGAGTACTAGGGAAGTACGCTAAGGAAGCCTACCCCAGAAGCAGAAATAGGGCTAAGAGTTTGTTAGATTGATACACTCAGACATCTACGGACCAATGTCCACTAGAGCTTTTAGTGGTGCCGAATATTTCGTAACCTTCATTAATGACCATTCCAGGAAAATTTGGATCTACTTTCTGAAGACCAAGGACAAAGTCTTTGACCAACTCAAGGAGTTTAAAGCTCTGATTGAGAATCTGATAGGAAAGTGGATAAAGATACTTCGATCAGATAATGGTGGAGAATACATTGATAAAGATTTCACAGAATTCAACGCAAGGGAAGGCATCAGAAGAGAGTGGACTGCTCCATATAATCTGGAGTAGAATGGAGTTGTAGAAAGGAAGAATAGAACTATTGTGGAGGTTGCCAGGGAAATTCTATATGATCAAGACATGCCCAAATTTCTGTGGGTTGAAGCTTGTAACACAACTATATATGTTCAAAATAGGATTCCTCACAATGCATTGGGTAAGATCACTCAAGAAAGTGTCTTCACTAGCAAGAAGTCAGACGTAAGCCACTTCAGGATCTTTGGTAGTGTGGCATACTGCCATGTACCCGAAGAGAACAAGAAGAAATTGGATAGGACTACTGAAAAGGGGTATCTAGTGGGATACAGTGAAAATGCTAAGGCTTATAGAATCTACATTCTGGTAGCAGGAAGGTTGTAGTGCGGCAGGATGTAAAGTTCATGGAGGAAAGAGCTTTTAGAAAATCCCGAGAGATGCCTTCAGGAACGCAGTCTGAAGATGACTCACTGGTCCAACCACTACGACCTGCTGAGTTTAGCCCGAGTGCATCTCCAAAGTAGAAGGATCCAAGGGATTCATCTCTAGAAGATTTGCAGGAGGGGGAGCAGGTGGGGCCACCCACTACCAGTGGTAGGACGAGCAGGGAATTACGACAAATTCTGAGGGATGCAAAGGAGTTTGTCGAAGCCCCTAGAAATGAGAAGAGGCAATGCAGGCAATCAGATAGATACCAAGCCTTGGTACCACAGGTTGGGGAACCCTCTAGTTTTCAGGAGGCAACTCAGCATTAGGTGTGGGTAGATGCAATGGTGGAAGAGTACAGTTCCATCAGGACAAATGATGTCTGGAAAGTGGTTCTTAGGCCTCAAGACAGATCAGTTGTGGGTTCAACATGGATCTACAAGATCAAATACGCTATAGATGGCAACGTAGAAAAATTTAAAGCCAAGTTTGTGGCAAAGGGGTATGCTCAGAAGGAAGGGATAGACTATGAAGAGACCTTCGCCCCTGTAACTAGATATACTTCTATTAGATCCGTAATATCTCCTGCCACGTAGATGTGATAGGAGATTCACCAGATGGACATCAAGACTGCATTCTTGAATGGGGTGATAGAAGAAGAAGTATATATCGAACAACCAGAGGGATTTGAGACGCATGAGCAGAAGACTCATGTGTGTAGGCTTAAAAAAGCCTTGTATGGACTTAAGCAAGCCCCTAGAGCTCGGTATGGTCGAATTGATAGCTAATTGCAACAAATGGGATTCGTAAAGAGTGACACAGATCCCAATCTCTACTATCAGAGAGTAGGGGATGAGCTTCTGATACTGGTGTTGTACGTAGATGATCTATTCCTCACAGGATCATCTAGGCTCATTAAGGACTGCAAGGAGAATTTAGTTGCAGAATTCGACATGAAGGATCTGGGGCTGATGCAATATTTTCTGGGGTTGGAATGGCAGCAGAAGGGTGAGATCTTCCTTAGTCAAGGGAGATATACAACAGAAATATTGAAGAGGTTCAAAATGGAAGACTGTAGACCCATGGCTACACCAATGATCACCAACTGGAAGAATATTGATACTTCTGAAGATGATGAGGCTGACCCTACCTTGTATAGGCAGCTCATAGGGTCCCTAATGTATCTGGTCAACACTAGGCCAGACATCTATTATGCTATCAACAACCTCAGTCAGTTCATGGTGGAACCAAGGAGGGCACTTTGGGCAGCAGCCAAACATGTTCTCAGATATATGCAGGGAATAGTCAAGCTTGGATTGAGATACACTCGAGGCAGTGACATCAGATTGAGCGGGTTCAATGACGCAGATTGGGCTGGCAACCCAATAGATCAGAAAAGTACCAGTGGGTACTAATTCAATGTTGGATCATGGATGACCTCCTGGTGCAGCAGGAAACATAAATCCGTGGCTCTAAGCTCAGTTGAGGCAGAATATATGGTAGCAAGCACTGCTTCATGTGAGGCCATATGGCTTAGGAAGTTGCTTGTGAATCTACTCAAGGAAAATATGGAAGCGACCAACATTATATGTGATAATCAGAGTTGCATCAAGCTCTCTGAAAATCCTGTGTTCCATGATCTGTCGAAGCACATTGACATCAGGTGTCATTTTATCAGAGACTGTGTCCAGCAGGGCGCTGTACCATTGCATTACACTCCGACAGGAGAACAGGTGGAAAGCATCCTCACTAAAGCTCTGGGAAAGACAAAGTTTGTCTACTTCAGAGAGAAGATGGGGATGACCAAGAATCCATTTCAATAGCAGAAATGGACAGACGCAGAATTGAGAGGGAGATGTAGTACAGATGAGGCAGTGACGGTGGTAGTGTCATGGGCAACAATACAGAAGGCAACAGGGCAGTAGATGAGGAGCAACAGTAACCAAGCATCAGCAACGCAGAGGATGCTTCAGGGTCAGAGCAGTATGCAGCAGGAAAATTGCTAGAACACTTTCCTCGCTACAAGGGAGTGTTGATTTTTGTAGCATCGGAAAGTGATCTAAGTCTCAAATTTGGTGAGGAGGCTTAGACACCAGTATTCCAAAGAACCCAAAAATCATTTGTGGAAATTCCACTCGATTCATGTTTTATTAAAATAATTAATTATTTTAATGGGGACCCTGAGTCTAAACTTAGGGAAATTAAATAATTAAAGGGTATTGATAAAATAGAGTGTGAATATTCTAGAGAACGAAGATCAATTCAAGTTTTAATCTTAGCCATTGATTAGGATTCTAATCTGGGTCATTGATTCATCAATGAGAAGATTATAAAAGAAGGCTTCATGGTCATTTGGAAAGCAAGCCGGGAAAACATTTGGCAACCCAAGGGAAGTCGATTTTGAGGAAAGAGAATTCGATTTCAGAGGGAGATTTGCAGGGCAGAGGAAGCAGAGGGCATCAACAGTTTCAGACTTCAAGGAAAGGACGCAGAAGGGCAGAGAGGTAGCACTCAGTGTGAAAATTTCTGAATATTACTTTATGCAGAAACCCTATTGTTAGATCTGGTTATACTTCTCCTACTTAATTAAGTTATTAATGTTGAAATTCAGATTAATATCGAAGTAAAAATATAATAGACTTTCACCGATTTAGATATAAGCAAAGATACATGCACATAGACAAAGTGACACACAAGATTTTATGGACAACTGTCCCCGGAAAAACCCAATGTGGGAAAATCGGTCTTCTAGCTGCTGGAGGGTTTTATTATTAGGCAAAATCTGAGTACAACAATTCTGGGCACCAAACTGGCCATGATCTAATCTTGAATCGATGGCTAAGATTAAAAAGAAAGCTTGATCTGTGTGACTTAAGTCATTTCCATCACATGTTTAAATTAATTACCTTTAATATTTTAATTTTCCTAAGTTAGACTTAGGGTCCTTAATTAAAAATATTAATTAATTAATTATCTCCCAAACTAGATGGAATTTCCTAAATCCTTTTTTGGGTCTTGGAGATCTCATGTACTCTAGTCTCTCCACAAATTTTGGGAGCTAGAGCACATCCGATGCTACCCCAACACTCAAAAAACTCAACACTCAAGAGCAGCGCAGAGGCCTCATGCTGTAATGACGCAATCTCACGCTGGCTCTGTGTAGAGAGGTACGCAAGAGTGATGCAAAGTGATGTAGGGAGGGCGAGTGAGTCCCTCAAGTGTCGGAAGTTCTCCGGAGGTCCAGAGAAAATTTATCTCAGGTGTATCTCAAAAAGTTTCTCAGTTATTTCTACCAGTATTTTCTTGTAAAGAATTCCTGCTGAAGATTGATATATAAACCCTCATCTGCTGTACCGGTTTTCCCACATTGGGATTTTCCGGGGATAATTGTCCAAAAATAATTGTGTCATTGTGATTGGTTCTTATGCTTGCATTTTACTGTTCTTTTATCTATATGTACTTGATTGATAACTGCAGTAGTGTTTATTTCAAAATTTGTTGAAAGGGTTTTGTAAATAACTTATTGTGGAAATAAGTAGGAGAAATAAATCTATAAATGTAGTAGAAATTCATAATTGAATTTTTCACAGCAAGGAGCAACTCAATTCGAGCTGAGGTCAGCGTCGGATCACCTGTGCAGTGTGGAGTGAGATAATTTTCTCACTAGTTTTTTTTGCAGTATTTCTCTGTTTGGATTGCCAGTTTGGGCATCCATATTTTGTACTCATATTTTCACTACTTCTTAATATCAAAACCCTCAACTGTTGCACCGGTTTTCCCGAGTTGGGTTTTTCCGAAGACATAATCCGAAAATAACGGTGTATTTTGTGTGTGTGCATCTATTTCTTCCAACGTTTTTATTTCTTCTGCAGTATTTATTTTGTGAAGGTTGTTGTGAATTTAATTCGATATTTGTCGTAACACACAACAAGTAAATTGTTTAATTGATTTAACAATTAGAAGAATTAACATCAATTGCTACAATAGGATTTGGGATTTCCTAATTTTCACAATTACGTCTCTTGGAGGGAACTACAATATGCATAGATAATTATTTGACCTCTTGAGAGGCTTATTATTTTATTTGTGAGCTAGTTTGGTGGGCTTGTCACCAAAAGTTAGTGAGTTTGCACAATATTTTATTTTAGGGGCTAATCTAGGCCCAATAGGTAATTAGAACTTGTAATGTGTATAAATAGGAGTTAGATGAATTCATTTTGTATCATCACTTGACTTGGATCATTCTCTCTTTAGAGAACTTCACAGTTTTTCCTTGGAAGATATATTTGGATCGTGGATGAATTTTGATGTATGGATTGGGTTCTTCTTATCTTGGAGCTTCTTATATTGCAAATATGTTGATGGTTGGATATATTCCCTTACATGTAAGTGCAATTTTAACACTATTTTCTTTCATTTCGTTGCATACATTGGTTATGATATTTTCTCTATTTTAGGGCTAATTGTTGCATGCATTTACGACATCAATGTGGAATTATGTTTCTATTTAGCTTGTATCCATGTATGGGCCATGTTTGATGAATAAATTGTCCTAGAGATTGAGTTATCTCAACAAGGCTCCTCCATTTGCAATGAAGTATAAAAGCTTTTATGGTCACTTTTCTTCTCTTGCCCTTAACATTTGGACGAAGTTGACTTTCAGAGCCTCCTTGAACAAGAAACGAAGTCCATCTTCATAGTTCTCCTTGACTCCATATCCCCAAGAGGAATTAGGCACTGATCCATCAAAAGGTAGTCACTCTAAAACCCTATTTTTTCACCTTTTCCTCTCTCTTCTAGGTCTAGCCACGTTGGGCCACCTAGGGCATCAATTTCCCGAAAAACTAGCCCTAGAAAAAGTTCGACCTTCTAGGCCCTACTACGCTGGTGTTTCCTCAAAGTCTCCTCCTCATTTGAAGAGATTCCAACAGTGGAATTGCGAGATATCCCAAGCCCTAGGTCTAAGATCAAACTCTGCCCTAGTGTTCCCAAGGCTAGCACCTCATAGGATCAATTTGACATCCTCAAGTAAAAATTATTGTTTTGATCCTTTCCCTTGCCTTGTTTGGGTTAAGATAATCATCGGTTGCTAAACTCCATTCCATTAACCTAGGTTGGGTCCACTTGGCCCCGTGTGGTCCCATTCCCTATCAAAGCCAACTCATCAAGGATTACTCGGGAATCCAAGTTCTATAAAGATTTTAGGGATTGGGAAACTCCTTTTCAAATCATATTCCTTTATCCTAGCCCTCAAATCCTCACCTTCTTTCCCTAGAAAATCTTGTACCTTGCTCAAAGAGCAAGCAAGCTCCATTCTTAATCCTATTCTAGGGAAAGGGTCTTTGAGGTCACTTCACATCTATTTGTTGATCTGTCCTTTATAAATGACTTCCTAAATACCGGGTCTCCTCCCATCGATGAAAGTCCGTAAAGAGCAGGGAGTCTTAGCCGTGGTGATAGTGGGCTAAGTCTCCACCATTGCCCTTGACCTAGCGGTTTCCCTCTTAGGAGTCCCTTTTAGGTCCCTTGCTGGTCTGAGTGGTAATAGTGTCCTCCTAACTCACTTGTTCCTAATTCAAACATGTCAAAATGTCAAAATTGTGCAAAAATATATTTTTTAGCAAAACTTGCTAAGTGGGGACATCACACTCTCTCCCACACAAGCTTCAGCCAATGAACTCTGCACACTGTATAAATGAGAGAAATTCAGCCCTGGAGATTTCTTCAATCTCTTCCATTCAAAATTCCAACAAACCCCTGCTACAACAAAGGGAAAAACTCTCTCCAAAGCCCGAAATCTCTAAAACACAGCTATTGCTCCAAAAGATGTACCAAAAACTCCTCTTGCGCCCAGGAAATGCGTAGAACTGATCTAATCTCCTACAATAAGCTCAAGGGAAGCCCTGAATTGGACTCCCAAACTTCCTCACCAGGTAGACACTCGAAGTTCTCCGAAATGAGAGGGGAACGTCCGCTCAGAATTCTTGTGCTAAAAAACACTTTTCTTCTTGTGCTAAACAACCCCAAGAGAAGATGAAAGGTGAAATGTAATAGTCAAAAGATAATCCACAAAAAGAGGCCATCCTCCGATTGTATTTTTTCTCATGCTTCTAGAACCATTTTTAATATTATTTTATTGGTATGGGTCATTTTCCACTAAGTTACTTTTGCTTCCATTTTAATAAAATTATAATTTTCCACTATTCTCCAACAAAATAATACTAGCCACCTTTCTCCAATAATATTTAAGCATTTTTTATTAATATTACTAAAAGTGGTCAAAATTCCACAGTGATTCCCATGCTTACAAAATTGGGGATATTACAGAATCTCATCATGAACATAAAAAGGGTTGTTGGAGATGATAACAAGTATTTGGATAGTAATATTAAGCATGCTTTATGGGCTGACTATATTACTGGATGAGGTACAGTGACAAATAAAATAAGGACAAATATGATAAGCTGATCGAACCATTGATTTCCAAACTGACTTTTCTCCCATCAAACATAAATACCATACATATATTTTGGCAATCCTCCTAGTACATATTAAATTAGTCTCTTATGGTAGCAGCATCTAATATGCATATGCATCCATCCAAAATCCTGTTTGAAATATGTGTATCTATGTGGGTGGGCATTCATATTCTATACAACAATCTAAGAAATAAGCAAACAAATGAATGTATGCATATGTATTTATTTCTTGTTTCTTTGTTAAGGTCTATGGGAGAGAGAAATGGAAAGAAAGAACTTTACAGGTATGCAAGGGATGCACTCTTTTGGGAAGGAAGATTCCCTGATAAACTGTTATTTCCAAGCAACCTGCAATTATTGCAATATAAGTTATCTCACAGGGGATTTAACTAGTGACCTGCCATATATTAGGTTTGATAGAATTTTCAGAGAAAAAGATTGCAGTTCACATAATTGTGAGAATGTTTTTGATTGGAATAAATATAGTTTGGTCCAGTAATACACTTACAAAAATGTCAGAGTGCTCAAATTTTGGAATGAATCTGGAATTCCTCCTGTAAAATTATTAAAGCTCAAGTCCCTAGCACAATAATATGTTCAAGTAAGTAGGCATGCAAGAATAAGACTTGATAAAAGTAGTCAACGTAAGCACTGTATTATGTATATTATAAACTAGATTATGATAATTTTCAAAATTCAAACGTCCATCCACCTATGCTCTAGATAAGAAGGCTATCTTTCCTTGCTGTAGAAATACCACACTCGGTTCATCTAATGCTTTCCATATTCACTGAAAGAAAATGAAATACTGAAAGTGCAAAAAGAAAATGTTTAAAAGTAATATATAGAAAACATTGAGCAGTAGGACATTCCTGCAATACACACTATCATATTAGCTTCCATTCCCGAAACATAACCTGCATCTTATTGGACAAGAAAAAGAATGATGCTTAACCAGATACAGTATCAGCATTCAACGTCCAATTACAAGCATGCTCAAGCTTGGTTCAGACAAGAAAGTCAAAGTAACAGATGTGAAGAGGAGAATTTTTTTCAGGATGATTCAAAATAAGCTTATTTTCAGATTATGTTTAGACATTGGAATTATATCTTAGTTTATATTGAATTCATAAAATCTGGATCAATAGTAACGTAT
Source organism: Pinus albicaulis (assembly GCA_034641835.2). Classification (NCBI taxonomy): domain Eukaryota; kingdom Viridiplantae; phylum Streptophyta; class Pinopsida; order Pinales; family Pinaceae; genus Pinus; species Pinus albicaulis. Next base: position 976,897,348 of record CM076583.1, read on the forward strand.
TGACCATGATCAACTGAACATTAACAGAGTGATCATTGAAAGACAATCTATAATTCTTTTAAGTAAAATATTCCCCTCCCCTTATAACAATTAGGCTAATGTGCCCAGATTTAGCATTACAAGGATCCATTAACACAATTCAATTTGCTCAATTTTCAGCAAAGAAGATGGAATTTAAAGTCACCCAAGACCTCCACCTAACCCGAACTATTGTGTGCACTGGTGTGCATCCACAAGTGCAAGCACAAACACACATGTTACTAGCAGGAGTTGAATATTAGTAGGCTTTATATTAGCTACCCATTCCACTGACTAGGCAACCCACACTTGACTAAAGGTATAAACAATTAGAAAAACACTTCTTAAGTCAATATCTTTATATTTCTATGATTTGTGTAGTAAATGCTATAAATCCACTTGCATATTTTTAATTGGTCAGTGGCTGGTTATCATTAATAGTTTGCAAGTCATGTCAACAAGATAAAAAATATATGATTGTACCTATTCTCAACAATTAATCCTATAGCTTTGCAAACAGGTCCATTATCTGTGATAACTTGCACCACATTTTTTGGCCCTACTTGTTCGATAACAGCAATTAAAATTTCAGCAATTGAGGATTGCTAGTGTCATCCATACCGATTTTGCTTCTTTGATCCTTCAATCTTTGAGCATCATCTTGCTCTCTCTTAAATGTAGCCCTCACTTATGGATTTTTAGTAAGTGCACAAACTTCAATACCCTTTATATCTTCATGCAAAAAGTGAGCCTTCACTCTTGTGTAACAGCGCTTGAAGGTCCTATCAATTTTACATAAATTTCACCTCCATTCCCAAGTACCCCCAACACTCATTTTATTGACTTTGGTAACACGCTTCCAAAGGGGATAGCATTCTTTCTTCCAGATTGCTTGAGAAGCTCTAGGGGCACTCGAAAAACCACTTTGAGAAGCTATGAATGCTGCAAAAGAAGAAAATAAATCCATTCACCTAAAAAACAACTGCCCATGCCCTTCTTCTTTCTATAAATGCACCAAATCTTGCTCCCGATGCTCCAAAATGCAACTGGAATGCTTGATGATGTTGCCACAGCAGAAAAAACCCACAATTCCCATATAAAAATACATCATTCATTCATGCGCTAAAATAAACTTCGACAAAGGTAATCTCATAAGCGGAAGCTACCCTTTTCAATCGATGGATATAACCATATACTGAAACCTATTTCATGAAATTCGAATTAATATATTTAACCTTGGTTAAATACCCATTTTTCAACCATCATATATGGTGACCTTTCATTTAACATTTCATTTCATACAAAAGTTCGACTTTGGTTAAAAACCCAAAGTACCAACATACATTAATGTTCGGGCCCAACACTTTACCAATCCACTTATTCCGGCAATCATATTATATAATCTCCACTTGAATAAATTATTACCTTGGTTATAATATCAAATGCTGACATAATATTATATCCGGCCCCACAACTTATCAACTCACCTTTCCACCATTCATCAAATCCGACGGTTGATGTTTCATCGCGCTCCAACTCAAAGCTTCTTCATCCAACGGCAGTCGCAACACTTCAATCGATCATGCATAATCCAACAGATTTCACGTTCAAATAAGCCCGAACTTTAATGACTAGATTTCATGCGAAATGGGTGGTATTGAGACACCATGTGTCAGCCCGTAACCATTATTGTGTTCAAACAGGGATTTACCACTTACCGGGTTGCACCCATGCGAAAACTATTTGTTGTTTTTCAAAAACCACCTCCGTGTTCATTTGGCTCGAGTTTTGAATGGAACTATGGTTCCATTCCTGAAGAATTTCATAACCATTACGCCATACATCTTCACTGTTCACTACGATGCTACTCACGTTCCACTGCGCCATTACTTTGTGTTTTTCCATCTTTGTTCAACTCATGATTTCGAACAGGCCAAGGTTCCATCCAATCTTCAAACCCACTCTGACATTCAGACAACGCATGGCTTATTCTTCTTCTGAGGTTCTCATCCATACAATAAACCCTCAAATGTGACTTCAACCTCCGGATCTCACTGCACTGTGTATACACAACAAAATGTGTAATTTCTCCTCGAAATGCTTTATACGATGTCAACTCCAATTGCAAAATACATCCAGGCAAATTTTATACCTCAATTTAGAAGTCCAAGCAATTTCTTTAATGGCATCGATCCATTCTGTGATCGATGCTAATTTTCTCAATCACACAGAATTCAATGAATGAATATTCACCCTCAAACCATACAATCTCTTAAAAATGTAGCTTGAATATAAAATGACATAATTTCCTTTGTTCCTGTCAATTTCACTTGCACACAATATAAACTCAAAACAAAAACTTAGAAATTGAGTTTTCTGTATTAAAACCAATATTTACATAGGAATTCTTCCTCTGGCCTGATCTTTTGTATCAGTGGCCTTTTTTCTATTCTGCCCGTAGGCTTACAATTTAAACTCTACCTCTCTATCTCTATTTCTACCTTACCTCTTTTATGTCTTGAGGCTTATCATTTTTTATACAAAAGGTTCTGAAACTATTTTTGATTTCAGATCCTTCATCCTCTCAACAAAACCCTGAATATCCTCTAACTCCTCATTTGCCTCAACTAACCCCTAAGGATCCTCTTTCGTCACAAAATCATGAAACCAATTCTAATTTAGGATTTACCATCAATTCCTAAATCTCTCAATCCCTATACACTCTCAACTAGCCTAATTCTCTCATGTTCTCCAACATTCGAGAACATTTACAAAATTCCTCACAATATTTAATTAATTCTCATTAAAATCACTCAAAACATTACATAAGAAACCAACTTCCTTAAAATACAAAGAATTTTCTTGAGCCTAATGCTCCTGCATCAGACTCCTAAGGTCAAAAATAATCATGATCTCCCGATCATGTGCTTTTAATCTTTGTCTTCCTGGATCCCATACTCTGTTTTGCTGCTGTCCAGAAGCTGCATTATTCTTTCGCTGCACTTTTCCAGGCTTCCATACCTTATTCTGCATCTTTCCACTAGCTATGCTTTCACATTCTTTTCTTTTCTTTTCCTTGCTGTTGTTACTTTGCTTTCTTGCTGCTGTCTTCTTCTAAGACACCTTCATCATCAACCTCCTTATGTTTTCAATCTCTATGTTCAGTTTATTTTCTGTCTGGAAATTACTCTGCCTTTTTTTCCTGCTTCCAATTTCTGCTGCAAATATTACTCCAAATACTGTTGTTGTTGCTACATATGTTGCCTTTGTTGCTTTTGTTGCTATAGATGTTGTTGCCTCCCAAGCTTCCTAAATATCTCTTAAGATATCTCCCTATGCAACATTCCTCTTTTGCTTACCATTTGCAAATTTATTTTAAAAAAATAAATTACTTTCTAATTCTTTAACCACAGCAACATAATCATTCACTGTTCCTTGTATACTAGTAAGCATAATCAAATTTGACAAACTAGTATCTGCTCCTGCCTCTCCCACAACTTCAGGCATTTTCACTTTAGTGTCTGTAATTCCTTTCTCTTGTTCAAATGTTTCTAGCAAGCATTTCAGCCATTCCCTTTGCACTTGTTTTATTTCAAACACATCATCAATATGCTGCAATTTAGTTTCAGCATATCCTTCTTCTTCTTCTTTGAAAATCTTCAGTAATTGTCCATCACCTCCTTGATTGATTCTGGCAATCAATTCAAACACTGTATCTTCATCTTTTATCAAAATAGAATTCTGATTCTTCACCACTGTGGCAATTCTAAGAGTCTGTCCCACAGTCTTCTCTTGGCTAATCAGGAAAGCCAACTCCGCCTTGTCATCAATAATAACAAGTTCCTTCATATGAGACATGACTGTCTCACCTTCCTTGGAATTTATGAGTTCCTTCTTCTGCAACAGTTCATTTTCATTCAAGACAACTCCAAGAGATGGATTGTCTTCTGTAACACCTGTAAACATAGTCAAATTATCAATTTCAAATTTACAAGACCTAATGGTCTCATTTGATGATCCAGTCACCAAATCTTCTTTTTGTAGTTCTAAGTCTCTTTTAGGACATAGAAAATCTCCACTGTCTTTCTTCTCAGCTTCCAGGGTTATCTCCATTGTGCCAATCACCATGATAGAATGATGATTCTTTACTATGTTTTCAGCTAACACAGTTTCCTTTTCATTAAATTCTCTGACATTTTTCATTTGTTGTCCTTCTTTACCTGCATAATTAACACATGAATTATTAGTATTAAAAATACAAGGTCTTAATGTCTCTTCCTCCTCTGGCAACATCTCAGTATGCTGCTTTGATTTTTCTTCTAACTTCCTTGTCAGCATATCAGTATGCTGATTTAAACTCTCCATGAGACTGTCAGCTAGTCTCTCCTTCATATTATCTGTTTCATGAATGTCTCTCTTCTTTGGTTCACAATAATGAACTTCTTCAATTTGCTGAATCATTCTTACATCCTTATCCTCTGTTTCCTGACTGTCATTCATGAAAATTTCTTTGTCTTTCACATTCAGCAACTCACCCTGAGTATAGATCCTCTGCTTTTCCAACTCTCTTCTTTGAAGATCTAACTTTCTATATAACTCAATAATTTCAATTGGGGTAGAATTTGGAAACTTTACACAACTTTCCATACCTTCACTTGTTCTTGACCAATCATTAGATGGCCCTTCTTCCTCTACTTCAATATTCTGCTACATATTTCCATAAGACCCATCTGTCTCCTTTTTTTCTAAGATCTTGCTATCTCAGCATTAATCTGAACATAATTCAGATTCAACTTCTTCTCCTTAACAAACTTCAAAGTTTGTTCATCATCCTGTGATGTACCTGCAATCATACACAAATCATTAGTTTTAAAACAACAAGATTTTTCAGTCTCGTTTACTTCCTCAAGCACCAATCTTCCACAATGTATTTTCTGGTTTCTAGCAGATCCTATTTTCTGTGACTCAACTCCTTTGAGTCTTTCCTTTTCCAACAAAGAAATATGTATTTGTTCAAGTTCTCTGAACTTGTTCATCAGCTTAGCATTCCATTTCTTTTGCAATAGGTTCCATATAACCCATTTCCTCATTTTCCATCCATGTCTTTGACATTCATTCTCTGTCTCTTGCAGCCATCCTTGTAGTACCTCTAGTTGTACCTTCATCACTGCAATATCTCTGTGGCATTATTTATAACCTCGTCTTTGATCCTCCATGATCATCTTCTTCATAAGCTCCTCACTCACTATGAGTTTCACTAAGCCTCTACAACAGCAAGTCCTCCTTGCTGCCACTTACCTCACCAATCCCCTCTCTGGATTTGGTCTTTTGGCAAGCACTAGTTCTCTATCTCTAGAATCTCTTGAGCACTCTCTTCTGCTCTCTCTAGGCTTATATCCTCAACTCACCTTCTCTTGAGAACACTTCAGTTGTTCTCCCTATCCAACCTTTAGCTGGAATATTAGGTTCACTTCCATCATCATCAAAATCTTTGTCTTCATCTTGTCTGCAACCAGAATTCTGCAATCACAATTTTTAAACCAGATTAAAATTATCTCACCTTCAAGATCTCTGCACGACCTTGTTCTCTTCATTCACTTGTACTTTGATTGGACTGTCTTCATTTATTTCTGCAAATGCCTGTTCACTTCAATTCTGTGTATCTGCTGCTTATCAGATTTAATATGTGATCTCTTCTTTCTTCCCTCATCGCACATGCATTTTGATTTAATTAAAAAAAAATCTTTAACTTTCAAAAGAGCTTTTCCAGCTCTGATACCAAAAATGATGCTGCCACAGCAACAAAAACTCACAATTCCCATATAAAAATACATGGTTCATTCATGCGCTAAAATAAACTTCGAAAAGGTAATCTCATAAGCGGAAGCTACCCTTTTCAATCGATGGATATAACCATATACTGAAACCTATTTCATGAAATTCGAATTAATATATTTAACCTTGGTTAAATACCCATTTTTCAACCATCATATATGGTGACCTTTCATTTAATATTTCATTTCATACAAAAGTTCGACTTTGGTTAAAAACCCAAAGTACCAACATACATTAATGTTCGGGCCCAACACTTTACCAATCCACTTATTTCGGCAATCATATTATATAATCTCCACTTGAATAAATTCTTACCTTGATTATAATATCAAATGCCGACATAATATTATATCTAGCCCCACAACTTACCAACTCACCTTTCCACCATTCATCAAATCCGACGGTTGATGTTTCATCGCGCTCCAACTCAAAGCTTCTTCATCCAACGGCAGTTGCAACACTTCAATCGATCATGCATAATCCAACAGATTTCGCGTTCAAATAAGCCCGAACTTTAATGACTAGATTTCACGCGAAATGGGTGGTATTGAGACACCATGTGTCAACCCATAACCATTATCCCGTTCAAACAGGGATTTACCACTTACCAGGTTGCACCCACGCAAAAACCATTTGTTGTTTTTCAAAAACCACCTCCACGTTCATTTGACTCGAGTTTTGAATGGAACTATGGTTCCATTCCTGAAGAATTTCACAACCATTACGCCATACATCTTCATTATTCACTACAATGCTACTCACGTTCCACTGCGCCATTACTTTGTGTTTTTCCGTCTTTGTTCAACTCATGATTTCGAACAGGCCAAGGTTCCATCCAATCTTCAAACCCACTCCGACATTCAGACAACGCATGGCTTATTCTTCTTCTGACGTTCTCATCCATACAATAAACCCTCAAATGTGACTTCAACCCCCGGATCTCACTGCACTGTGTATACACAACAGAATGTGTAATTTCTCCTCGAAATGCTTTATATGATGTCAACTCCAATTGCGAAATACATCCATGAAAATTTTATACCTCAATTTAGAAGTCCAAGCAATTTCTTTAATGGCATCAATCCATTCTGTGATCGATGCTAATTTTCTCAATCACACAGAATTCAATGAATGAATATTCACCCTCAAACCGTACAATCTCTTAAAAAAGTAGCTTGAATATAAAATGACAAAATTTCCCTTGTTCCTGTCAATTTCACTTGCACATAATATACACTCAAAACACAAACTCAAAAATTGAGTTTTTTGTATTAAAACCAATATTTACATAGGAATTCTTCCTCTGGCTTGATCTTCTGTATCAGTGGCCTTTTTCCTATTCTTCCTGTAGGCTTACAATTTAAACTCTACCTCTCTATCTCTGTTTCTAAATTATCTCTTTAATGTCTTGAGGCTTATCATTTTTTATACAAAAGGTTGTGAAACTATTTTTGGTTTCAGATCCTTCATCCTTTCAACAAAACCCTGAATATCCTCTAACTCCTCATTTGCCTCAACTAACCCCTAAGGATCCTCTTTCATCACAAAATCATGAAACCAATTCTAATTTAGGATTTACCATTAATTCCTAAATCTCTCAATCCCTATACACTCTCAACTAGCCTAATTCTCTCATGTTCTCCAACATTCAAGAACATTTACAAAATTCCTCACAATATTTAATTAATTCTCATTAAAATCACTCAAAACATCACATAAGAAACCAACTCCCTTGAAAACACAAAACCCCTAAGTCTATTAAAATACAAAGAATTTTCTTGTGCCTAATGCTCCTGCATCACTTGATATTTCTATAGGAAGCTCCTCTTGCTGAAGAATGTGTGAGAAATGAGTGAATTGTTGATTTTTGTAGCATCAGAAAGTTTTCCAAGTCTCAAATTTTGTGAGGAGAGTTGGACATCAGTGTTCCAAAGAACCCAAAAAATGTTTGTGGAAATTCCACTCGGTTCATGTTTTATTAAAATAATTAATTATTTTAATGGAGACCCTAAGTCTAAACTTAGGGAAATTAAATAATTAATGGGTATTAATAAGACAGAGTGTGAATCCTCTAGAGAATGAAGATCAAGTCAAGTTTTAATCTTAGCTATTGATTAGATTTCTAATCTTTGTCATTGATTCATCAATGAGAAGATTATAAAAAAAGGCTTGAGGGTCATTTGGAAAGCAAGCCGGGTATACACTTAGTAACCCGAAGGAGATTGATTCTGAAAGAATTTAATTTTATTTCAGAGGGAGAGTTACAGGGCATAGTTGGAGAGGCGGAAGGAGAAGAGGGAGTCAGCAGTGACTGAGAACGAGGAGAGAGGGACGCAGAGGCCCACAAAAGGCAACACAGTGTACCCACGAAGAGCCCATGCAGAGTGATGCAGTCCAGCGCAAGGACTGCACAGAGAAGCACATAGAGAGACGCAGAGGGAGATAGAGGGTCTTCCGGGTGTCAGAAAATCTTCGGAAGGTTCCAAGAAATTTGTCTCAGGTGTTTTCTAAATGAATCTACCAGTGTATTCCTTGTAAAGAATTCATTTGTTGAAGAATAATATATAAAACCTCATCTGTCGCACCGGTTTTTCCACATTGGGTTTTTCCGGAGACAATTGTCCAAAAATAAGTGTGTACATGTGATTGTTTCTTATGCTTATGTTTCTTACTGTTCCTTTCTCTTCATATACATTAGTGAATGTTGTAGTAGTATTTATTTTTAAATTTACTGATAGAATTTTGTAAATAACTTCTTGGAGTAATAAGTAGGAGAAATAAATCTATCACTGCAACTGTATATTTTTCGATTGAAATTTTTACATGGTATCAGAGTCAGATTGAGTAATAGGAGCAGAGAACTGACAAGTGAATGTAAATCTGACATTGTTGCGGCAGCTCGGAAGGGTTCACGCAGTCCTCCAGAGAGGAAGAGAAGCATGGAAGAACATATGGATCACGATGTTTCTGTTCTGGCATCCAGATTGGAAGAAGATTTTTCTTGTGTATCAAGCACTGCTTCTCCTAAAGTCTGGTACATTGACAGTGGGGCTTCTGCTCATATAACAAAAGTACAGGAATGTTTCTCAAACTACTAAGAAGAGCGGATGAACTTTAAATCACCATGGGTAATAAAGCAAAATGTACCCCTATTGGAAGAGGTACCATAGTATTTCAAACGAAAGCTATAAATAAGCTTCAGGCCACTAATGTGTTGCATGTGCCTGGCTTGGGGATGAACTTATTCTCGGTGTCTCAACTTCAAAACAAAGGCTATGACATTCACTTCATTGGCAACCGAGTATATGTCAAACACCCCAGTTGGAGGAAGAAAGCACAAATCGGAGTTAGGAGTAATAAACTATATAAGTTACAACTCGAATCTCCAATGGCACTAAGAGGCAGCACTGATGAGGACTTGAATGAACTATGGCACAAAAGAGTGGGGCATTTGCATCATGGGGCGTTAAATATTCTCAAGAAAACAGTCACGGGAGTTCCAGAACTGAACACCAAGCGAGACGATGTCTTCAGAGTGTGCGTATTGGGAAAGTATGCCAAGGCAGCATATCAGAGAAGCATCAATAGGGCTAAGAGTGTGTTGGGCTTAATACACTTGGATATCTGCGGACCAATGTGCACTAGAGCTCTTAGTGGTGCCAAATATTTCGTCACCTTTATTGATGACCATTCCAGTAAGACCTGGATCTACCTTCTGAAGACCAAGGTTGAAGTCTTCAGTCATTTCAAAGAGTTTAAAGCTCTAGTAGAAAATCTGACAGGAAAGTGGATCAAGGTGTTGCGATCAGACAATGGTGGAGAGTACATTGATAAAGATTTCACAGGGTTCTGTGCAAGGAAAGGTATCAGAAGAGAGTGGACTGCTCCATATAATCCAGAGCAGAATGTTGTGGTAGAAAGAAAGAATAGAACTATTAGATATCTTTTTTTGGGATTCAACTGCGTTAAATAATTCATTCATATATGACCATTTCCATGAGAGGTAGTCATAACTGACTAATTTCTCATGATTTTTGAATAGTCCACTTAGCGCTCATTGCATCGGGTGATGCTCACATGGGTGAAGAAGTGGGATTGAAACTAGTGAAATGAATCACATAGCGTCAATCATCACTTCCGGGGCTTGCACCAGGTAACCAGGACTTCTTGAGTGGTCACCCATCCCAGAACTCCTTTGGCTCAAGTACGCTTAACTGTGGAGTTTTTGCCACAATCAAGCCCACTTACTTTACTACCCCATTTGATGCAAGGGCAATGCTGTATGATCAAGACATGCCCAAATTTCTGTGGGCTGAAGCTTGTAATACCACTATCTATGTTCATAATAGGATTCCTCACAACACATTGGGGAATATCACTCCAGAGAGTGTCTTCATTGGCAACAAGCCTGAAGTGAGCCACTTTAGGATCTTTGGTAGTACGACATATTGTCATGTGCCCAATGAAAAGAGGAAGATGCTGGATATGACTGCGGAAAAATGATATCTGTTAGGATATAGCGAAAACGCAAAGGCTTACCGCATTTACATTCCAGAGAGCAGGAAAGTTGTAGTGCGGAGGGATGTGAAATGCATGGAGGAGAGGGCCTTCAGGAAATCACGAGAAATGCCTTTTGCTACGCAATCTGAGGAGGATCTATTGGTCCAACCACAATGACTTGTGGAGGGTAATACGAGTGCCTCTCCAAGGCATGGGGATCCGAGGGATACTTCTCCCGAGGAATTGTAGGAAGGAGAGCAGGTAGATCCACCCACTACCAGTGGCAGAACGAGCAGGGAACTATGACAAATTATGAGGGATGCAGAGGAATTTGTCGAAGCCCCCCAAAATGAGAAGAGGAAGCACGGGCAGCCTGAAAGATACGAAGACTTGGTAGCACAGGTTGGGGAACCTTCTAGTTTTTGGGAAGCAGCTCAACACCAAGTATGGGTAGATGCGATGGTGGAAGAATACAATTCCATCATGACAAATGATGTTTGGGAAGTGGTTCCCAGACCTCAGGACAGATCAGTTGTAGGTTCAAGGTGGATCTATAAGATCAAATATGTTGCAAATGGCAACATCAAGAAGTCTAAAGCCAGGTTTGTGGCTACAGGGTATGCTCAGAAGGAAGGGATAGATTATGAAGAGACCTTCGCCCCAGTAGCCCGATATACTTCCATTAGATCCATGATATCCCTTGCTACGCAGATGGGATGGGAGATTCACCAGATGGACATCAAGTCTGCGTTCCTGAATGGGGTGATAGAAGAGGAAGTATACATTGAACAACTAGAGGGCTTCGAGACGCATGAGCAGAAGACTCATGTGTGTAGGCTTAAGAAAGCCTTGTATGGAATAAAACAAGCCCTTAGAGCTTGGTATGGTCGAATTGACAGCTACTTGCAGAAGATGGGGTTTGTCAAGAGTGATGCAGATCCCAATCTCTACTATCTAAGGGTAGGGAATGAGCCTCTCATACTAGTCTTATATGTAGATGATCTATTTTTGACAGGGTCATCGAGGCTCATCAAGGATTGCAAGGAGAATTTAGATGCAGAATTCGACATGAAAGATCTAGGGCTGATGCATTATTTTCTGGGGTTGGAAGTATGGCAGCAGAAGGGGGAGATCTTCCTTGGTCAAGGAAGGTATACTACAGAAATTCTGAAAATATTTCAGATGGAGGACTGTAGACCCATGACTACTCCAGTGATCACCAACTGGAAGAAAATCGACACGTATGAAGATGATGAGGTTGATCCTACATTGTTTAGGCAGCTCATAGGATCTCTGATGTATCTAGTCAACACTAGGCCAGACATCTGTTATGCTGTCAATACCCTCAGTCAGTTCATGATGGAACCAAGGAGGGCTCATTGGGCAGCAGCCAAACATGTTCTTAGATATCTTCAAGGAATGGTCGAGCTTGGACTGAAATACACCTATGGCAATGACATCAGGTTCAGTGGGTTCACCGACGTAGATTGGGATGGGAGTCCAGTAGATCGGAAAAGTACCAGTGGGTATTGTTTCAGTATTGGATCAGGAATGACCTCCTGGTCCAGCAGGAAACAGAAATCCGTGGCTCTGAGTTCAGCAGAGGCAAAATATATGGCAGCTAGCACAACTTCGTGTGAGGCTATATGGCTTTGGAAACTGCTTGTGAACTTACTGAAGGAAAAGATGGAAGCGACCAATATTCTATGTGATAATCAGAGTTGCATTAAGCTCTCTGAAAATCCTGTGTTTCAAAATCAGGCAAAGCACATTGACATCAGGTGTCACTTCGTTAGAGACTGTGTCCAACGAGGAGTTGTACAGTTGCATTACACTCCAACAGGTGAACAAGTGGCAGATATCCTCACGAAAGCTCTGGGGAAGACAAAGTTAGTCTATTTCAGAGAGAAGATAGGGATGATCAAGGATCCATTTTAGTAGCAGGAATGGATAGGATCAGGATTCAGAGGGAGCTGCAGTACAAATGAGGCAGTGACAGTGGCAGTGTCATGGGTAACAGTACAAAGGGCAACAACACAGCAGATGAGGGGCAGCAGCTAGAGATCAACAGCGCTAAGCATCCTTCAAAGCAGGGCAGCATGTAGCAGGCATATTGCCAGAACACTTTCCTCACTAAGAGGGAGTATTGATTTTTGTAGCATCGGAAAGTATTCCAAGTCTCAAATTTTGTGAGGAGGCTTGGACATCAGTATTCCAAAGAACCCAGAAGCTTTTTGTGGAAATTCCACTCGGTTCATATTTTATTAAAATAATTAATTATTTTAATGGAGACCCTAAGTATAAACTTAGGGAAATTAAATTATTATTGGGTATTAATAAGACAGAGTGTGAATCTTCTATATAATGCAGATCAAGTCAAGTTTTAATCTTAACCATGGGTTGTCGATTCATCAATGAGAAGATTATAAAAGAAGGCTTGAGGGTCATTTGGAAAGCAAGCCGTGCATACACTCAGTAACCTAGTGGAGATTGATTCTGAAGGAATAGAATTTGATTTTAGAGGGAGAGTTGCAGGGCGAAGTTGCAGAGGCAAAAGGAGAAGAGGGAGTTGGCAGTGACTGAGAACGAGGAGAGAGGGACACAGAGGGCCACAGAAGGCAGTGCAAAGCTGCAACACAGTGTACCCACGCAGAGTGACCTAGTCTAGTGCAAGGATTGCGTAGAGAAGCACGCAAAGAGACGTAGAGGGAGACAGAGGGTCTTCCGTGTGTCAGAATATCTTCAGAAGGTTCCGAGAATCTTGTCTCAAGTGTTTTCTAAATGAATCTGCCAGTGTATTCCTTGTAAGCAATTCATTTGCTGAAGAATAATATATAAACCCTCATTTGCTGCATCGGTTTTCCCACATTGGGTTTTTCAGTGGACAATTTTCCAAAACTAAGTGTGTACATGTGATTGTTTCTTATGCTTATGTTTCTTACTATTCCTTTTTCTGTAAATACATTAGTGGATGTTGCAGTAGTATTTATTTTGAAATTTACTGATAGAATTATGTAAATAATTTATTGGAGTAATAAATGGGAGAAATAAATCTATCACTGCAACTGTATATTTCTGGATTGAAATTTTTCCATGAATGAAGTGTTTTTTTATAGAAAGGAAGAGACTTTTAAGGTTTCTAGAGAATTCTAATTTTATTATTTTCTATAGAACTCTAATTTTAAATTGTTGAAATGAAATTAGCTTAGGAGTGAATTAATCTTAATGACAATGATAAATTTAATGTTTTTGGGCCATAAAAGGTCCCCATGCCCTTCTTGGACACTTGAGTAGGCTCATACAAGTCATTGAATGTGTCAAAATGCCATGCAAATGGCCCGAAATAGGCCCAAAACACCACTGTCTATACAACACGACATTTCAAAATTTCGAAACATCTTACAGTGAAATCGACAACATTTCAAGGGCATTTAGTATTTCAACACAATTTAGGTACCGGTACGCCTGTTGTGGTGATGTTTCCTGCAACATAGATCTCATTTTTTCACACTAGCCTTACTACCAAATTTTATAACTAACAAAATATGGAGCTACCTCAATGGTTAGCAAAATGTTATGATCCAGTTAATTTTCTAGGTATGAGGGGTTTTCCCCATGATATAGTTGGCTCACGTGATAAACCCAATTTCATGGATATTGCGAATCAATTGAAAATCACCTTTCCACATTTATCAAATATTGTAAGAAAAATGACTTCCTCCACGAGGATTTCATGATGAATTTGGAAGGATCTACAATGATTTGGTACAAAAGCCTTGGAAAAGGCATGCTTACATATTCTATAGAATTCTTGGAAGCATTTAGTGCAAGACGAGATTATGATTTAGGAAGTTTCTTCCCCTTTACTGAGAAATAGAAAGGCTATATATTGTGAAAATTTATGAATCTAACAAACATAAATCCTACCGCAGTTAAATGATTTGCATTTCCTACTTATGTTCTTCAATTAACAAGTTATATACAGAATTCTTCAATAGACATGAATACAAATACACTGCAACCTACACCAATATACGGATCAAGTACTGAAAAATAAGATGAGACAATCACACAAAGGACACACTTATTTTTGGACAATTGTGGCTTAATGCGGGAAAACCGGTGCGAGCGGATCCGAGGGTTTGTATTGTTAAGCATTAGTATTCTCGGTACAACTGAGGTGCCAAATCAGGCTCACCCAACGAGAGAAAAATTCTCGAAAAACGAGATAAAATAGTGAGTTTTACCTCACACTACAAGTCTCGGACTGATCCAAGATCTGAACTAGTGAAACACCGGCTACTCTCTGCTTCCTCTGCGCGATGGATACGTAGGCTGCGTGAACATTGATGCAACGTCGCCTCCTCTTTGTCTTGCTATGCCTCATAAAATCGAATTTCAGCCTCTCGGGTAGAAACCCAATCTCCGGCTAAATCTCGGACTATCACTCGGAAGCTGCAATGACACTCTGCGTACCTCTGCAAGCCATAAAGTCACCCTCGCTGAGGATTGCGTCACCTCTCCTGGTGGCTGCGTTGCTTCCTCTTTTGTCTCTGCTGCCCTTGCTCTGCTATGTACTCTTGGTCCTCCGACCAACAACTGCTTTTGCCCCTCGCTGCAACTGAATCACTTAGATCCTATCTTCGTCCAAGCACTGCTCCGTCAGAAGAATTCGATCTCTAGATTCATTGTGTGTGTGTTCTCCAACTGACCCTCAAGCCTTCCTTTATACTCTTCCTGTTGAGAAATCAACAATCGTAATCTGATCCTTAATCAATGGCTAAGATTAAATTAGACTTGATCCTCGTCACTTAGAAGCTTCTCACCCACATGTTTAAATTAATTCACTTTAATTAGTTAAATTCCCTAAGTTTTAACTTAGGCTCCATTAAAAATAATTAATTATTTGAATAACTTTCACTCTGGGTGGAATTTCTCCAAATGATTTCTGGGTCTTGGAGATCTCATGTGCTCTAGCCCCTCCACAAAATTTCGAAGCTATACTACATCCGATGCTACCCAAAAATCAACACTCCCTCTTAGCGAGGAATGCGCTCTAGCAATACTTCTTCTGGAAAGCATCACCTTGATCCATGGCACATCGATCCTTTACGCTGGTGATGTAGCCTGCTTGCCCCTCATCCAATACGGTTGTTGCTATACGTACTACGCCGCCGTCTGCCATTGTCTTGCTACATTTGTGAGCCATTTCCTTCTCAAAATCTTTAGCCATAACATGGTGATAACCCTTTGTCAACGACCCCATAGCAGTACACCCCATTTTTTAAATGGGACTTATCATTCTCGAGTTCATGTCATCCAAATCTCAATTGATAAACGACATTTTTTGCTAAATGATGTAAACCCATTACGCATGTTTATGATGTAAATGATCTAAGTAAGACCGTCAATGTATGTAACAACCTAGGTAAGCCTAATATGTTGGTGACGATCTCTATCCTAGGAGGTTTTTTGTCTCACTGATTTACTTGTGTTTTTCGACACAAGTTATCAGCAGAGTTTTCCCCTCCAACCTCACCCCAAAGCTAGGGTGGATATTGTCATCAGCATGCTAAGTGAGTCCTAGTGTTTTCTATCGAGTCCTTGTAAAAGTAGTTTGAGAATAATGCTAACTATTTGGCTAGATTATTTTATTACAAACTACTTGGTCTACTAGATCATGTTTTGAGTCGCAGAATTGGGTAATTAGCGAGGGTCTATACGAATGGGTATTCCCTCTTCATGTGTCTACGTGTATTATCTTATGTAAAGAAGGTTGGAAAAAATAATTAAAATCCCCTCTCAGTCAATTAATTAAAATTTCTGGTCAAATTAATAAAAATCTTAAGCCAGAAATTTAATTAATTTTAGGTCCTAGGTGAGTTAAAATCCTTCAAAGGCAAAATTCGTTGGTCCCTAAAAAATATATTTTTAAAGGCCCCAGGCCAAGGGAATATTGAGAATTTTAAGAAATTTTGGACCCTTGGGCCTAGGTGGTTAAGTCAAAGTCAAAATTTTGGGGTAATTAATTCAAAAATAGTATTTTTGAGTTAATTAAAATGGATTTAAATGATAAATTCGCTTTTTCCTCAAAATTATAATTTTAACGGTCAAGATTAAAAGATGATCAAATCATTTCGATTGTCGAGATTATTTTTGACATGGATCAACTGAACTAGCCGTTGGAGATTTTGTCTTATAAATTAGAGGTCTTGATGTAACATTTGCATCCGATCTTAGAATCGTGCACTTGTCTTGGAAGCTCTTGTGAATTTTCTTTGATGAATAAAGCATAAAGACTTTGGGATTACAAACATTGGTGTTCCTTTTCCAAATCTATGTGGTGATTCATTTCTAAACTCTGCTACTTTGTTTGACATTTTTATGGTTGATGGCCTTCATGGATTAATCAGCATATAAGTATCTTGTGCAGTTTTCTGGGTTCATAAAATGACATTTTTTATTTAACGGAAAGACTAGTTATCTATTTTTCTGAAGGATCTCATGTTATTTTCTTAAATCTCTATCAATCTAAAGTTCAGATCTAAGTGTGCAGGGAATTTTTTTTTTTTAAAGGTTTGAGCGTCTGGGGAAGTCTTCAGTTGGACCAGCCGACTCTCAGATTTCGTAAATTTGAAAAAGCCCATTGTTTCTAATTTCTCAAAGCTATCTTATGAAATTGTGTTTTTTACAGGGTCTTTTAGGGCTTGTGCCTCTCTTTAAAATTTCAAATTTCTAAAAATTGTGCTGAAATGGATTTAAATCTGGCCATGAGGGCCTTCAATTTGTAGATTAGCATTGTAAATTTGTATATTTGCTCTAGGCTGTAAGGGTTTTATAAAATTTTGTGCATCTTTTTTGGATCTGTCTGGTTTTTGCAGGTTGCAGGGTTTTCTCCGAAATTTTTTTTAAGATCTAAGCCAGATCTAACCCCCGAGGGCAAGATCTGACCTTAGAATTGTTTCTGTGGACAAAATTGAATGTTATTCGATTTAAAGAGCATCTAGAATCTGAGTTTTTTTTTAACGGAAAGAGATTTAAGTTTGCCGGATGTTTTGTTTGTACTGGGTTTATTCACTGCATAAACGCTATCCATCCGATCTTCAAATCCATACGCTGCCAAACCGTCCATCTTCATTCGACTCTCCGTTCAATCCTAAGCCAGCCTTGCCCTTCGATTTTCCATTGCTGCTCCATTCTCGTCCACCGCTCAGCCTATTCCTCTATGCATATGCCCCATCTTCCTCTGCTGCGTTAACCCTCCTTGCCGTCCTGCCTTAATCTCATCCGCCGTCCCTTCTATTGTTGCCCTCAATTTTCCTAGCCGCCCTCTTTTGCGTGCAAACGTTGTCCATTTCCTTCGACCTTAGAGCCATCGACTTCATGCTCCCTCTTCCTTGTCGTCAAGACCCATCCTTCCCTGTCCGAGCCTTTTCCCTTGCATCGTCCTCATCCCTTTCCTCTGTCGTCGACCAGCTCTTCCATTACCGTCGAGCTCCCTTTCCTCTGCCGTCGACCTTCTGCCGCATTTCCTCCGCCGTCAAGCCTTCCCTCGCATCCTTCTCGACCTGTCACCAAACAAACGCATGCATTAAAAATTTCAAACCCACGTATATGCTTTGATCCAATTCATCTTTGTGTGTGGGAGGGTTTAGCTTTAGTTTTGATAGCGTTAGTTTAGTTGTTAGTTTTTTTTTTAAATTCAATTTGTTAGTATAGTTCGATAGCGTAAGTTTTAGTTAGGTTCCAGTTTAAATTTTTGTCTATTAGCTTTTAGTTTTAATCATAATTTTAGATTTATTATTGTTAGATTTTAAAATTTCGTTTAGAGGTTTTGATTTTAGATTTTATTTAGTTTAGTTTTAGTTAGGTTTTAGTTTAAAATTTGATTTTTTAAACTTTAGTTAGTTTGGTTTTAGCTTGTAGTTTTAGATTTAGGATTTTAAATTTTAAATTTTTGTTTTAGGATTAGAAATAATAATAATAATAATAATAATAAATAAAAAATTTCAAAAGAGTCTAAAATTTTTTTATAGTCAAATGAGTTTTTAACTTTTTATCTAAAGTTTGACTATAAGAGCATTTTAATTTCTGGATTGGAATTAATTGAAATATTATAAATTCGGAAATATTGCAAGCATATGGAATTTTAATTTAAATGATCATTTCATGATAAGCTTTGCTACTGGCTTAAGTATCTTAATGAATGGTTGTGGTGCTTTCTATTGAATATCATTGTGGTCATTTTTGTTTTCATAGCAATAGTTATACATCCATTACTTAACTTTAATTACATAACGAGATCTTTTAAATCCATAAGGCACTGGTTTTAATATAATTGATCTGTGAAATCTCGTTAATCTCATCAAGTACTTGGTTAATTAACTGTGTCTCCTGGGTTGGTTGACTTGCAACCAATTCTATTCCTTCTTTTTTGTTAGGGTCTACCTCCCTTAGCTTGCAAGGAGACAACTTAGATAGAGAGATTGGAGATCAGGGTGACAGCCCCCGATCTGAGCCGTTGTCGCAGTGCCTAGACATTCTGTGCGACAACATTTTTTGGCATCGTTGCGAGGGACCAATTTATTGGACTTTGGCTTTATGACATTCATCTCTTTATTCATATTTTTTCATCTTAGGTATTTGGGTTAGCTTCCTATCCTAGTGGCGACTCCATTGGCTTCATCTTTCACAAGAATCTATACTAGAAGACATCCAAGTAGCTTGATTAATCCTACTCCAGATCCTGAAAGGGTTTTTAGAGTCCGATTACACAAGCTCTCTTCTCGTACACTTCTTAATAATCTCGGCCAGGAAGCTCTCTCTAATATCCATTCTCTTTTTTGTGATCCACCTCAACACAATATCATGGAAGTATTTAACCCATGTAATTTTGCTAATATTCAAGGTTATCCCCATGCTTTTCCTCAAACTGGAATGGATAAGTTACCTTCTTTTCAAGGAAATGATGCAGTTAATGTCAAATCTCATTTGTTTGCTTTCACTAATTGGTGGAATAGATTTCAGTTGCAAATAACAATTCTGATGATGTAAAGATGAGACTTTTTTTTCTTACTTTTGGCCAAAATGTTGTTGACTGGTTTATGGAAAAGCCTGATAATTCATTTGATAATTTTGAATCAATTGTAGCTACCTTTAAGGACAAGTACGGTGATAAAAGGGAAGATAGGCATTTGGTGAGAGAGATCAGTACCATAAAAAAGAAAGAAAATGAAACGATTGAAGAATTTAACAGGAGATTTAATGGTATCCTTAGAGAAATATCTCAAACTCATAAACCTCCTGATGGATCTCTTCTGAATTTTTACATTGATGCTTTTAATTCTGATACTTCATATGAGTTGAGGCGAGCTGAAACCGCAAATTATAGGGCTTGTCAATCTTTAGTTGAAGAGCTTGAAAAGGATAAAAGGGCATCAAGGAAGTCTGAAATTCCTGGTTTTGATAGGGCTGCAACTAAGTTAAAGGTACCTAAAGGTAAATAACCTCTACAAGATGATGATGACCCTATGAAAAAGTTAATGCAAAAGCTTGAAAGCATGGAGCTTAATCAAGAAAAATTAATCTCTGACCATGCTAAGGAAATAAGCACTTTACAGTCTAGGTTGGTCCAAATGGAAAGGGCTCAAACGCAGAATTCCCAACCTAGGAATCATAATAATAATAATCGAGGAAATAATACTTGGCAGAAAAAAGGTCAGTCGAGTGAGCAGAGACCTCCAGGCTCCGAATCTGCTTGAAGCTACTAATCTGGTTGATGAGCTCCTTCTTATTGTAGAGCTTGTGATGCTCTTCATGAAGAGGTTACTTGTCCCATTGTTAAAAGAATCATGAATAGTGGAATGTTTGGGGCAAGTAATCAGATAAATGTTGTTGGTAAGGAGTTCTCTTTGTCTGTGGAAGATTGGATGGAAGTTAAAGAAAGTAGTCAAGATGTTAGGCCTTCCACATCTTCGTATAGTATCAATAATTTTGATCATGAGAAGGATTTGATGATTGAATTGTTTGGTGAAAAGCCCTCTCCTGATCAAGTTTTGGAAATTGCTAAGGACAAAGGATTAACTTATCAAAGAAGGGATAAAGAGCAAGGTCATAATCAAACTCCCCCTCGAATTTTTAATCCTAGTCCTGGTTTGGATATTGATTTGGGTGCATGGTTGAAAAATGCTAAGATCTTGTTGCCTGTTACTGAGGTTTTAAAATTTCCTAATCAGAGAGCTAAAGTTTTAGATGTTCTTGGAGCTTCACATGTTAATGTTACTCAAGATAATATTCCTGAAGTTTCTTATCAAGATGCCCCTATATATTTTTAAAAAATGGAGTCAGATAACAAAGATCATCAACCATTTTTTGTTACTTTGATGTTTAATGGTTATAAATTGAATAATTGTATGCTGGATTCTGGTGCTTCAGCTTGTGTCATGACTAAAAGGGTCATGGAACAGATTAATTTAAGAGTTTCTAGACCATATTACAACATATGTACCATGGATTCTAATAAAATTGAAGTTCATGGGTTGATCAAGGATTTACAAGTTCTTTTATCGGTTTACCCTGATATCATGATTGTTATGGACATAGTTGCAGTTGATGTTCCGGATGCTTGGGGTATGTTGTTATCAAGAAAGTGGGCTTCTGATCTAGGAGGAAGTATTCAGATGAACTGGTCTTATGCTATGATTCCTTCCCCTAGAGGTGAAGGATTTGTGAAGCTTAATAGAGAACCTGAAAGAAGATTCCATGTAGAAGATCCTAAAAGACCTCATAATGAAATAATTAAGGAACAACCTGACATGGGGAATTACGCTATTATGTCTAATTTCACGGTTCCCTTAGATGACAAGGTTGATGAGAAATTTGAGGACCTAAATGATCAGGTTTGGTACATGCATTTTGATGGTGCAGCATCTAGGTATGGTAAGGGTGCTGGAATTGTTTTGAAGTCTCCCCTTGGTAGTGTTTTAAAGTTTGCCTATAGAATTGAGTTTGATGCAACCAATAATGCGGCTGAATATGAAGCTTTGTTGTTGGGTTTTGAATTGGCAAAGGCTTTAAGAATTAAGTTACTTAGTATCAAGGGAGATTCTGATCTGGTTATCATGTAAGTTAAGAATAAATTCACATGTAAAAATCAAAGGTTAAGGAATTATCGAAATGCAGTGTGGGATGATTATGGAACACTTTGATGCCATTAACCTTGAAGCTGTCCCAAGAGAAAATAATGCCTTAACGGATGAGCTCATTGTGGCCGCTTCTACCTTACAGTTATTTGATGAATTAATTAAGGAAAAGATAAAAATGGAAATTATTTTCAGACCTTCAGTCCCGGATAATTCAGAACATTGGCAAGTTTTTGATGATGAAAAGCAGGCTATTCGTTTTCTTAATAATTTGGATGAGTTTGAAGATTTTCGAATAAGTTATAAGGAGGATGGATCTGAGGATCATGATGATATTATAAATCCTACTCCTTGGAATATTATTGCTTTAGAACAACACTTTGATCAGCATGATGCCACAAAGGTGAGAGAGGAGAATAGAATGGATCCAGGTGAATTCATTGAAGTAAATCTTGGTACTTCTAAGGATCCTAAGATTGTTAAAATCGGTAAAGGTACTAGTGAAGAAGAAAGGAAAAAGTTGACAAATTTACTTCATGAGTACAGGAATGTTTTAGCATTTTCATATGATGAGTTAAAAGGATATAGGGAAGATGTCATGCAACAAATTATCCCTTTGAAAGATGACAATGCTAAACCTTTTCATCAAAAGATTAGGCAAATAAATCCTAAGTTAGCCCCTTTGGTTCAGAAAGAGCTTTCAAAAATGCTCGCAGCTAGAATCATTGCTCAAACTCGACATTCAACATGGTGTTCCAACTTGGTGATTGTTAGGAAGAAGAATGGTACCATTAGACTTTGTGTCGATTTTAGAAACCTTAATCTAGCATGTAAAAAGGATAATTACCCTTTGCCCAACATAGAGACTATGTTGCAAAGAGTAACAAGTTCAGGAATGATGTCATTGCTAGATGGTTTTTCTGGATACAATCAAGTTTGGGTTAAAAAAGAAGATCGTCACAAAACTACATTCACCACACCATGGAGTACTTTCGAATACATTAGAATGCCTTTTGGTTTGACTAATGCTGGGGCTACTTTTCAAAGGGCTACGGATTATGCTTTTAAAGGTTTAATTGGAAAAATTATTGAAATTTATCAAGATGATCTTACTGTTTTTTCTAAAGATGGTATTACTCACATAGGTCATCTTAAGTAGGTCTTTGATAGATGTAGAGAATTTGGGATTTCCTTGAATCCGGCTAAATCTGTTTTTGGAGTAACTGAAGGGAAATTACTTGGTAACATCATCTCTAAGGATGGGATCAAGATTGATTCTGAAAGAGTTGAGGCAATCCAAAAGATTCCTCTACCTCATAATCTTAAATCCCTTCAGTATTTTCTAGGAAAAACTAACTTTCTTAGAAGATTTATTCGAAATTACGCAGAAATAGCTAAGCCCATTCAACGTCTTCTGAAAAAAGATGTAAAATTTTTGTGGAAAGAAGATGGTAAAAAGGCTTTTCAAGGGATTAAGGGTACTATTGCTCAAGATCCTGTTTTGGCGAGTCCTAATTACTCAAAAGATTTTATGATTTTCTCTTTCGCCTCTGAAGATACTATTGCTAGTGTCTTGTTACAAAAGAATAAGGAAGGTCACGAACAGCCTATTGCTTTCATGAGTAGAGCACTTCAAAATTTTGAATTAAAGTATAATACTATGGAAAAGCAAGCCTATGCTTTGGTTAAGTCTCTTAAGCATTTTAGGACTTATGTGGGTTATTCTAAAATTATTGCTTTTGTCCCGCATTCCGCAATTAAAGATATCTTAACTCAAATTGATTGCTTAGGGACTCATGCTAGATGGGTTACTAAAATTCAAGAGTATGATCTAGAGATTAGACCCACTAAGCTAGTCAAAGTTCAAGGCTTGGCTGAAATGTTGACCGAAGGTAATGAGAAAGTGCTTGGTTTGATCTGTCTTAATGATGCATCTTCACCTGAGCTGCAAAGGTTAGGAGAGCATGAATGGTATAAGGACATTATTTATTATTTGTTAAATCTTACATGTCTTGACCATTTAGTTGCTCATAGAAGAAGGGCTCTTAGATTAAAAGCCACTAAGTATTGCCTCATGAAGGATGGTCTTGGATGTAGAAATCCCGAGGGGATAATACTTATGTGTGTTGATGAATTTGAGTCTAAAAAGTTGATTTCTGAGTTTCATTCAGGATTTTGTGGTGGTCATTATGCTACTAGAACTACCGCCCACAAAATTCTGAGAGCTGGTTATTTTTGGCCTTCGATTTTTTCAGATGTGCATAAATTTGTTAGAAGTTTCCAAGCCTATAAACTATTCATTGGGAAGCAGAAGCTAGTTTCCCTGCCTCTACAACCTGTGGTTGTTGAGGCACCTTTTCATCATTGGGGTCTGGATTTCATCGGGAAATTCCATGAAAATTCTAGCAATGGCTACTCCTAGATCTTAACTGCAACTGAATATTTTACAAAATGGGTTGAAGCCATTCCTGCTAAGAATGCCAATGAAAAGGTCATTATGGACTTTATTGAAAATCAAATCATTACTAGATTTGGTGTCCCTGCCAAGATCACTACTGATAATGCCAAGGCTTTTAGTTCTCTTGAATTTTAATCTTTTTGTTTTAAGTATGGCATTAATTTATTTCATTCATCTAACTACTATCCTCAGGGTAATGGCTTAGCTAAATCAAGTAATAAAAATCTTATAACCATTATCAAGAAGATAGTAGGAGATAATACGCGATCTTAGGACAGCAAAATCAAGTATGCTTTGTGGGTAGATAGAATTACTAAAAAGAAAGCTACTGGTAAAAGTCCTTTTGAATTAGTTTATGCCTTGGATGTAACTTTTCCTGTTCACCTTAAATTGCCAGCGTACCAACTCCTTCAACATTTTGCCACTGATAAAGATTTTGTTCAAAATATAATTGATCAGATTGTGGAGTTGGATGAAACTCGTAGGAAAGCTTTAGATAATATGTGTAAGAATCAATCTAACATTAAGAAAAGCTTTGATAAATCATCTCAATCTAGATCTTTGCAGGTTGGAGACATGGTATTACTTTGGGACAAAAAAAATGAAAAGCCCGGAAAACACAAGAAATTTAACAGTTTGTGGCTGGAACCTTATATTATCAAAGGCATTGCTGGACCAAACTCATTCCACTTGAGCACGTTGGAAGGCGAACCACTTCAGTTACCTGCGAATGGCCAACTACTCAAGTTGTTCTTCAAAGATGACATATGATGCCATTGGGCATCCTCTGTATTGTATTTCTAACCCTACTCCTTGTCCTTTCAGCATTTCATTTATGTAATTAGATTAGATTTACTTTTCATGTCAAGTAGAATAATAAATGTTAGAAGAGCTTCTATTTTTCATGTGCTTAATGTTATATGATGATATTTGGATGGACACTACTTATGTAATTTTGTGTGTTGCTTGGATGTAGATTCTGGATTCTCACATTCCTTCAATGAAGCAACGTGTCCCCAAGTAGAGCCAGATGTTGACCACACTTTGTCAACGGCCCCATAGCAGTACACTCCCATTTTTTTAAATGGGACTTATCATGTTCGAGGTTCACGTCATCCAGATTTCATTGACAGAAGGCATTTACTATAAATGATGTAAACCCATTCTGCATGTTTATGATGTAAATGATCTAAGTAAGACCGTCAATGTATGTAACAACCTAGGTAAGCCTAGTATGTTGGTGACGATTTCTATCCTAGGAGGTTTTTGTCTCACTGATTTACTTGTGTTTTTCGACACAAGTTATCGGTAGAGTTTTCCCCTCCAGCCTCACCCCAAAGCTAGGGTGGATTTTGTCATCAGCATGCTAAGTGAGTCCTAGGGTTTTCTATCAAGTCCTTGTAAAAGTAGTTTGGGAATAATCTTAACTATTTGACTAGATTATTTTATTATAGGCTACTTGGTCCACTAGATCATGTTTTGAGTCGCAGAATTGGGTACCTATTTGAGGGCCTATACGAATGGGTATTCCTCCTTCATGTGTCTAAATGTACTTATCTTATGTAAAGAGGGTTGGAAAAAATAATTAAAATCCCCTCTCAGTCAATTAATTAAATTTTCTGGTCAAATTAATTAAAAAAATCTTAAGCCAAAAATTTAATTAATTTTAGGTCCTAGGTGAGATAAAATCTTTCAAAGGAAAAATTCGTTGGTCCTTAAAAAATGAATTTTTAAAGGCCCCAGGCCAAGGGAATATTGAGAATTTTAAAAAAAATTGGACCCTTGGGCCTAGGTGGTTAAGTCAAAGTCAAAATTTTGAGGTAATTAACTCAAAAATAGTATTTTTGAGTTAATTAAAATGGATTTAAATGATAAATTCGTTTTTTCCTCAAAATTATAATTTCGACAATCTAGATTAAAAGATGATCAAATCTTTTCGACGGTCGAGATTATTTTTGACACGGATCAACCGAACTAGCCGTAGGAGATTTTGTCTTATAAATTAGAGGTCTTGATGTGACATTTGCATCTGATCTTAGAAGTGTGCACTTGTCTTGGAAGCTCTTGTGAATTTTCTTTGATGAATAAAGCATAAAGACTTTGGGGTTACAAACTTTGGTGTTCCTTTTCTAGATCTATGTGGTGATTTATTTCTAAACTCTATTACTTTGTTTGACATTTTTATGGTTGATGGCCTTCATGGATTAATCTGCATACAGGTATCTTGTGCAGTTTTCTGGGTTTATAAAATGACATTTTTGATTTAATGGAAAGACTAGTTATCTATTTTTCTGAAGGATTTCATGTTATTTTCTTAAATCTCTATCAATCTAAAGTTCATATCTAAGTGTGCAGGGAATTTTTTTTTTTTAAAGGTTTGAGCGTCTGGGGAAGTCTTCAGTTGGACCAACCGACTCTCAGATTTCGTAAATCTGAAAAAGCCCATTGTTTCTAATTTCTCAAAGCTATCTTATGAAATTGTGTTTTTTATAGGGTCTTTTAGGGCTTGTGCCTCTCTTTAAAATTTCAAATTTCTAAAAATTGTGCTGAAATGGATTTAAATCTGGCCATGAGGGCCTTCAATTTGTAGATTAGCATTGTAAATTTGTATATTTGCTCTAGGCTATAAGGGTTTTATAAAATTTTGTGCATATTTTTTGGATTTATCTGGTTTTTGCAGGTTGTAGGGTTTTCTCAGAATTTGTTTTTAGGATCTAAGCCAGATCTAACCCCCGAGGGCAAGATCTAACCTCAGAATCGTTTATGTGGGCAAAACTGAATGTTATTCGATTTAAAGAGCATCTAAAATCTGAGTTTTTTTTAACGAAAAGAGATTTAAGTTTGTTGGACGTTTTGTTTGTACTGGGTTTATTCATTGCATAAATGTTGTCCATCCGATCTTCAAATCCATATGCTGCCAAACCATCCAGCTTCATTCGACTCTCCATTCAATCCTAAGCCAGCCTCGCCTTTCGATTTTTCCATCGCTGCTCCATTCCCATCCACCGCTCAGCCTATTCCTCTATGCATATGCTCCATCTTCCTCCACTGCATTAACCCTCCTTGTCGTCCTGCCTTAATCTCATCCGTCGTCCCTTCTATTGCTACCATCAATTTTTCTAGCCGCCCTCTTCTGCGTGCAAACGCTGTCCATTTCCTTCGACCTTAGAGCCATCGACTTCGTGCTCCCTCTTCCCTGCCGTCAAGACCCATCCTTCCCTGTCCGAGCCTTTTCCCTTGCGTCGTCCTCATCCCTTTCCTCTGCCGTCGACCAACTCTTCCATTACCGTCGAGCTCCCTTTCCTCTGTCGTCGACCTTCTGTCGCATTTCCTTCGTCGTCAAGCCTTCCCTCGCATCCTTCTTGACCTGTCACCAAACAAATGCACGCATTAAAAATTTCAAACCCACGTATATGCTTTGATCTGATTCATCTTTGTGTGTGGGAGGGTTTAGCTTTAGTTTTGATAGCGTTAGTTTAGTTGTTAGTTTTTTTTTTGAATTCGATTTGTTAGTATAGTTCGATAGCATAAGTTTAAATTAGGTTCTAGTTTAAATTTTTGACTATTAGCTTTTAGTTTTAATCATAATTTTAGATTTATTTTTGTTAGATTTTAAACTTTCGTTTAGAGGTTTTGATTTTAGATTTTATTGAGTTTAGTTTTAGTTAGGTTTTAGTTTAAAATTTGATTTTTTGAACTTTAGTTTGTTTGGTTTTAGCTTGTAGTTTTAGATTTAGGATTTTAAATTTTAAATTTTTGTTTTAGGATTTAAAAATAAAAAATAATAATAAAAATAAAAAATTTCAAAAAAGTCTAAAATTTTTTATAGTCAAATGAGTTTTTAACTTTTTATCTAAAGTTTGACTATAAGAGCATTTTAATTTTTGGATTGGAATTAATTGAAATATTATAAATTCAGAAATATTGCAAGCATCTGGCATTTTAATTTAAATGATCATTTCATGATAAGCTTTGTTGTTGGCTTAAGTATCTTAATGAATGGTTGTGGTGCTTTCTATTGAATATCATTGTGGTCATTTGTGTTTTCATAACAACAGTTATACATCCATTACTTGGCTTTAATTACATAACGGGACCTTTTACCTCCATAAGGCATTGGTTTTAATATAATTGATCTATGAAATCTCATTAATCTCATCAAGTACTTGGTTAATTAACTGTGTCTCCTGGGTTGGTTGACTTGCAACCAATTCTATTCCTTAATTTTTGTTAGGGTCTACCTCCCTTAGCGTGCAAGGAGACAACTTAGATAGAGAGATTGAGGATCAGGGTGACAACCCCTGATCTGAGCCGTTGTCATGGTGCCTAGACATTCTGTGTGACATCACTGCCCATAACACTGCCACTACTAACTGATGCACTGCAACTGAGTTTTTGAGAGTTAAGCAACTAAAAGACATACCAAAAACTGAAATACTAATCATTCTGGATGCACCTCGATGCTGGAACTACCTCTGATGCTACTGCGTTGTTGTTGCTCTGCACTGTGTTGCGCCACCATGCACTGCGTTGTTGCTTCTGCTTCTGCTCTGCACTGCTTCAAACTTCAACGTTCTAGCTTTACCACTTTCGCTCCATCATCCCTTTGTTGAGATTTGTGGATTGTTGGGGTAGCTTCAGATGTGCTCTAGCTCTCAAACTTTGTGGAGGACTAGAGTACATGAGATCTCCAAGACGCAGAAAGGGATTTGAGAAATTCCATCCGGTTTAAGAGAAAATTAATTAATTAATATTTTTAATTAAGGACCCTAAGTCTAACTGAAAAAACTTAAAACATTAAAGGTAATTAATTTAAACATGTGATTGAAATGACTTAATTCACACGGATCAAGCTTTCTTTTAATCTTTCTTTTAATCTTAGGTGTCAAATCAAGATTAGATCATGGTCGTTGGTTTCCCAATGAGAAAAGTATAAAAGAAAGGCTTGGGGTCATTTGGAGAACACACACGGAAGCAGATCATTGAGACTAAGTTGGAATTATAGGGCGTGTTTACTAAGAATTTCCATAAGTGTTTCAGCTGCAGCGAGGGGTAGTATTGGCAAAGGGGATGCTCTAATCCCAGAGCTGAGAGTCAACAAGAGGTAGAGAAGCAGCTGCCAGAGCAGCGCAGAGTAATCAGAGGCTACGCAGCAGCTATGCAGCATAGAGGGTTTTAGCCACTACGCAGGCCCAGAAAGGGCAACGCAGAGGCAGCAGGGGTCCATTAGAGTTACGCAGAGGCCAGCGAGGGCAGCGTAAGGACTGCGTCACCCAGTCTGGGGTTATGCAACCCTCTCCTGAGCAGCGCAGGGGCATTAGCAAGCTACCAGGGCTGATGCAGAGGGCTTCAGAGTAGCGCTGGGGTTTCTAGAGGCAGAAAGGGGCTGAGTTCTGTAAATCTAGTTTGAGGGTGTGAATCAGTCCAGTTTTCTGTCTCCAGAATAGAAGGTATTGCTGTAGATCTTATTTTCTCTATTGGGTTAACCAGTAAGGTGCCCAGATTTGTTGTACTTAGAATATACTTAATAATATAAACCCTCCAGCAACTAGAAGACCGGTTTTCCCGCATTGGATTTTTCCGGGGACAGTTGTCTGAAAAATCTTGTGTGTCACTTTGTCTGTGTGCATGTATTTTGTTTAGATTTGAATCTCTGAAGACTGTTAATGTGTTTACTTCGATGTTAATGCTAAAATTTCAGATTAATAACTTGATTAAGTAGGAGAATTATAACAATATTTAATAGTAGGGTTTCTACATAAGTAATATTCAGAAATTTTCACATGGCATTAGAGCGATTGCAGATCTAGCAGGATCACCAGCAGAAGACTGAAGAATCCTTGCTGCAGAAAGCAGCAACAACTGCAGAAAGTCGGACCAGAAGGGACAACGCAGCAGTATAAGAGAGCAGAGGCACGCAGAGGCCAGAGTGATGTAGTCTCCATGCAGACCCACGTACTTACTACGCAGAGGTAGTGCAGAGACAACGTTGGCACTGTCTGCTCACGCAGAGGCCAGCAAGGTGTTATGAATCTTAGTTCATAACTAATTAGAATAAGTTCTTGTTTTATTAATTTAATTATGAATATAATTATTAGTTAAATAATTAATTAAATGACATGAAGAGGCATCATTCTCCAAAGGACGTGTCTCTCTAAATGGGCGTGGCCAGTCAACTCCTATTTAAAGGAGCACCGCCTCAGCCTTGTAATCATCATTCATCATATATTAATAAATATTTATATCTCTTACATTGAGAAACAGTCAAGTATTCAGAAATTAACTGATTATCTAACTGCCCAGAAGTCTAACGTACAGGCTAAGGCGTTACAGTGGTATCGGAGCTTAAGTTCAAGGTCCAGAACTATAGACGTCCAGACTGTATCATCGGGCTTCTGCTGTGTGAGTTCCACTACAGCAGGATCAATTTGCACAGCGGAAGGCATAATCGGTTGAAACGGAAGTCTATTGAAACAAAATAGGAGCCGTCCCTTCCTTGGCTAGTCGCTGCACAAGTTCACTGCTATCTGATCGTTCGTTGCTGGTTGACGCTGCATACGCTACAGGGTTTAAAACATACGATACACAGCGTTTAACATTAAATCGTTTTAAATAAATCGATACAGCGTTTAAATAAAACGTTACACCGTTTAAATATACGCTACAAGGTTTTAAAAATACGATACAGGGTACAGTACAGCGTTTTAAATTACGCTACAGCGTTTAAATATACTCTACGGTGTTTTAAAAAAATACGATATAAAGTTTTAATAAACCATACAGCGTTTAAAACGATACGGGTTGAATAGACTATACAGCGTTTAAATAAATCGATACACCGTTTAGATATAAGCTAGTGTTTAAAAAAATACGATATAAAGTTTTAGTGATATAATATATAATTTTATATGTTTTATAATTTATATATATATATATATATATAAACTTATAAATTAATTTAATTTAAAAAAAAAAAAAAATCGCTCCTAAAAAGAAGAAAAATAAAATGGCGAAGGACAATGACGATACAAAAAGGATAAATGACTGCGAACGCAATATTGAAAAATTAACAAACAAGCAGGATGAAATGACAAGGAAGCAGGATGAAATGACAAGGAGGCAGGATGAAATGGCCAAGGATCTCTCAGAGATAAAAGATATGTTAATACATAACTTAAAAACCCCAGAGGGGATTTCTCCAGATCACGATCTCCAAAGGAATTTTCTTGGACGAATACCGCAAATACAGTTTGAAGGAAGTCAATACTACACTAAATCATCAGAAGGGAATTTCCTTAGAATTAAAAGTAAATTACCTACATATGATGGTAAAGACCATCGGGGTGCCATCGTTTGGGTAAACAAAATGGAGGCCATTTTTGCGGCAAATCCACCATTAGGTTCGCAAGAAAAAGTCATAACAGCGTCCAACTCCTTGGAAGGAGAAGCATATGATTGGTATATGTGGTGGTCCCCTAGGTGTAGTGGTCTTACATACACTTGGGAAAATTTAAAGAACTCTCTGTTGAAAAGATTTCATGATGAGGGAGAGGATGATGTATATGAGAGATTTGTTCACCTCAAGCAGAAAGGATCGGTGAGTGAATACACTCACGAATGGGAAGTATTAGCAGTAAGGCAAAGAGGATTTTCAGACGAAGAACTATTGAAAATGTATCGTTGTGGCTTCAAAGACTACATTCGGGAAGAGTTAAAATTGTATAAACCCGATACGGTTGATGAAGCCAGACATGCTGCCATAATTATTGAACGAAAATATAAAGTTCATAGAAACCCATATGCAAATAATGAGAGGGCAGTTAGTTATGCTAAGGGGAGATCAGGTAAAACACCCATGGAGAAGTCATCCAAATACATTCCCCCACCAATGCGCGATGAAGGAAAACAACCAACTAATGTTGAAAGGAAAAAAGAAGGAAAATGTTGGAAGTGTGGAGATAAATATTTCGCAGGACATAAATGTGCAAACCAAAAACTTTATAATTGTGAAGCAGAACAAGATGGGGATTCACAAGAAGATAGCACTGACAAGGAGAGCAATGAAGAAAGTGAAAACTCAAATCCAGAACAAGATGAAGATATTCCACGAATTTCGCTCGCAGCCATCACAGGGATAGCTCAACCACAAACATTAAAACTTAAAGGTCACATTAAGAAGCAGAATGTTATAGTCCTAATAGACTCTAGGAGTACACACAACTTTGTGGATGTTAATGTTGCAAAAAGACTAAATATTTTTGCTTACCCTGTAGCAAACTTAAAAGTAATGGTAGCAGATGGAAAACGAATAGATGGAATAGGCAAGTGCCATAAGGTTAAGTTACAATTGAGTGAATATGAGACAGAAACTAGTTTTTATACGGTTCCCCTAGGGGGAGTAGATGTCGTTTTAGGGATAGAATGGTTGCGGACATTAGGTACATACTCAACAAATCACATAAAGCAATTTATTAAGTTTAAAATGGATGGAAGAAGATACAAGTTAATGGGGTTCAATGCCCCACCTACTCAAGTTGTCTCTGCTCAACAAATGAAAAAACTCATTCGCAAGGGAGCTCCAACATTTTTGGCACAATGTCAACAATTGGAGTTACTATCGATGGAAGGGGACTCACAGTCCATGGAAATTTCATCTTTAATCCAAAAATACAAGACAGTTTTCCGAGATTTACCAATGGAGTTACCCCCTAAAAGGAAGATCGAACACATTATCGAGACCAAACCAGACTCTACACCAGTAAATGTCAAACCATATCGTTACCCACATCATCACAAAACAGAGATAGAACGATTAATACAAGACTTGTTGGAGCATGGGATCATAACAAAGAGTAGAAGCCCGTATGCTGCTCCAGTGGTGTTAGTTAGGAAGAAAGACGGATCTTTTCGACTATGTATAGATTATAGAGGGTTGAATAAAATCACGATTAAACATAAGTTTCCAATTCCATTCATTGATGAGATGTTGGATGAGTTACATGGTGCAGAATATTTTTCAAAATTAGATTTAAGATCAGGTTATTACCAAATACGGGTAAGACTAGAAGACGTCGAGAAAACAACTTTTCGAACCCATGAAGGACATTATGAGTTCAAAGTCATGCCATTTGGACTTACAAATGCACCAGCGACTTTCCAAGCTACCATGAATGATCTCTTCCACCCATATTTGCGGAAGTTTGTATTAGTTTTTTTTGATGACATCCTCGTTTATAGCAAGACATGGAAGGAACATCTCAAACATTTGGAGACGGTACTATCGGTGTTAGAAAAGAATCAATTTTATGCTAAGTTGTCAAAGTGCACCTTCGGGCAAAAGGAAGTTGAATACCTTGGACATGTTATATCTAGGGAGGGAGTCAAAGTAGACCCCAACAAAATTAAGGCAATCAGAGAATGGCCTAGACCCAAGAACATATCGAAGCTAAGAGGATTTCTAGGTCTCACTGGTTATTATAGAAGGTTTATAAAAAATTACGCACAATTGACAACACCCCTGACTAATTTACTAAAAAAGAATGTGTTTCAATGGGATAATCAAGCAGATAAGTGTTTTGAGAAATTAAAATAAGTGATGTCAACCACACCGGTACTTGCAACACCCGACTTTTCCAAATCATTTGTAGTTGAATGTGATGCTTCGGGTTTCGGAATTGGAGCTGTATTAATGCAGGATAACCATCCTATAGCATTCGAAAGTCGCAAACTGAATAAACGAGAAGGGCTAAAATCAACATACCAAAAAGAAATGCTAGCCATCATACATGCATTAACTAAGTGGCGCCAATACTTGCTTGGAAGTAAATTTTCAATTCGAACTGACCACAATAGTCTGCAATTCTTACTTCAGCAAAAGACTTTGTCAACAGAGCAACATAAATGGATGGAGAAGCTGTCAGCATTCGATTTGGAAATATTACACAAAAAAGGGAAGGAAAATGTCGTCGCAGATGCTCTTTCACGTAAAGATGACGACCACACCACTTGTGCCGCCATGGTTGTTGTTCCAGATTGGTTGGATGAAATAAGAGTTGAATATGCCAAGGATGAAGAATGTGACACTATGATTAAGAATATTAGTCAATATGTCAATTTCGAATGGAAGAATGACATCTTATGGTATAAGAATAGAATTTATCTAACACCAGCATCTAAATTTAAGTCAAAAATCTTAAGGGAATCACACAGTTCACCAGCTGCTGGACACGTTGGATTCTATAAAACTTACTATAACATTCGACAGTCATTCTATTGGAAGGGCATGAGCAAGGAGATCCAGAAATATGTTGCTGAATGTGATGTTTGCCAAAGAAATAAAAGTGAGAACATTCCAACACCAGGTCTGTTACACCCCTTACATATACCAGATCAGAAATGGGAAGAGATCTCAATGGATTTTATAGAAGGATTACCTGTATCAGACAGCAAGGATAAGATATTTGTCGTAGTAGATAGGCTTACAAAGTATGCCCATTTTATGGCTATTAAGAAAACTGACACAACTAAGCAAATTGCAGAGACATTTTGTAAAAACATATACAAATTACATGGGTTTTCCAAGATCATAGTCAGTGATCGTGATGCTAGGTTCAAAGGAAATTTCTGGAAGGAATTCTGCCACCAGGTAGGAATATCACTCAACATGAGTACAGCCTATCACCCCTAGACAGATGGGCAGACTGAAGTGGTAAATAAATGTTTAGAAATGTATCTCCGCTGTTTTGTCACTGACAAACAAAGTAGGTGGACCCAATGGCTACATCTGGCGGAGTGGTGGTATAATACCACCTACCATATGTCGGCAAAAATGACGCCTTTCCAAGCTCTTTATGGTTATGAACCACCAAAGTGGAAGGATTTTGCACTTCTTAATTCTAAAGTTCCAGCCGTAAAAAATCACTTAGAAGAAAACCAAAGAATCATCAATTTATTAAAAGAAAATCTAACCCTGGCACGTAATAGAATGAAACAACAAGCCGATCAACATCGCATTGAAAGAGAATTTGAAGTAGGAGATTGGGTTTTTGTTAGGCTTCAACCTTACAAGCAGTTGTCGTTAAAACAACAAGGAAAAAACAAACTGTCTCCAAAATATTATGGGCTGTATCAAATAGTTAAGAAGATTAGTCATGTAGCTTATGGATTAAAGTTACCCGAGAAGTGTCGAATCCATAGTACTTTTCATGTATCAAATCTCAAAAAAGTATTAGGGCAGAACCAGATAGCCCAAACAGAAATACCAGAGACTGATGAAGAAGGAAGAATAATCCTAGAACCAGAGGGCATACTTGCTACACGAGAAAAGGTTTTGCGGTCAAAGACAATAAAGGAATACCTCATTAAATGGAAAAGGCTACCTGAGGAAGATTCATCCTGGGAGTCAGAACGTTTCATTCAACAACACCCAAGTTTACCTATGCTTTGAGGACAAAGCATCTTAAGGGGAAGGCAATGTTATGAATCTTAGTTCATAACTAATTAGGATAAGTTCTTGTTTTATTAATTTAATTATGAATATAATTATTAGTTAAATAATTAATTAAATGACATGAAGAGGCATCATTCTCCAAAGGACGTGTCTCTCTAAATGGGCGTGGCCAGTCAACTCCTATTTAAAGGAGCACCGCCTCAGCCTTGTAATCATCATTCATCATATATTAATAAATATTTATATCTCTTACATTGAGAAACAGTCAAGTATTCAGAAATTCACTGATTATCTAACTGCCCAGAAGTCTAACGTACAGGCTAAGGCGTTACACAAGGGTGACACACTCCTAAAGTCGTTGCTGAACTAGAGTGCCGGAAGCAGTGCTGCAGAGCTTCAGTAGTTGCTAGTGGGGTTAAATTTCTGAAGTTGCAGAAATTATCCTAAGCACTAGTTGACAAAGAGCGGCAGGAGAACAACTTCTCATAGGATTTCCAGCCAAGTTGAACCTCCCAGTGAAATCATACATCTCAAAGGACCAATTTGAATTTCTTCAAAGGCAAGTAAGTGGAATGTTGAGCAACAAAGGTGTACTATTTTCCTTCTTTGACCGTATCGGTCCATGATAGAAGGGATTTGTGGACTAAATTAAGATATTGAAACCAAGACAACCCCTTCATGGGAAAATAAAAAATTGTAACGAAATATTTGTGAAAATTTACTATGTCTCCAACTCGTGGATGACTAGTAAAAATAATTATTTGAGTCCAAATAGCTATTAGCTAGTTAGTATCTAGCCATTAAAAATGTTTTGTAAAAGGTTAGCCTCCCCTCTTGTAATAGTTGTTGTTTTCATATGAGATTGGTGCCACCAAATGATAAAGAGCTTCATTTTCCCAACATTTGTTCATCTTTTTTGTTCATTGTGTGCAATGGATTTTACTTACATTTCTTTTCTTGATTAAATGTGCCATCATGGATATAATCTAGTATTCAATTTTAATAAGTAAAATTGCACAAAGTTAATTGGTTGAGCCACAAAGGGGCTACACGTCAGGTGGAGAAGGAAAACTTGGCGACACCCCTACTTTGTTCATTTGTTTTGTAAGTGGATTATTTGAAAAATTGAGCCATTCCAAAGGGGAGATTTCATTTGGGGAAAGTTCATATTCATCGTTCACTCAACTTATTGAGCGGAGAACGCCACAAGAAGGGGTCACTCCTAGTTAAATTTCAAAGCTAAAGAGAGTGCTATGTCAATAGTGGGAGCGAATTCTCTTTCAAGAGACCAAATTCACTCCCTTAATCATATATACAAAATCGACTTAAGAAAATATGAGTTTCACCTCCCAGAAAGGTGAGGTAATCTTGGTATAATGTATAACCCGCAACCACTCTTATTTACAAAATACATTTTTTTTTTACTTTTTTGCATTAGATTAGGACTTAATTACTTGCTGGTTTTTAACAAAGAAATTGGCCAAATGTTGACCTCGGAATTTCGGCCCAATTTTCCCCTAGCTCCTCTAGTTGTTGGATGATTTGGGATCCCTGTTTGAACCCTCAAATCTGTCCAGAAAATTTTGCCAAATTAATCTTGGTCTCTCCGCAATAAACCCAAAAAAACCTAGAAAGGGTTTGTCCTAATCTTGACGCTCCAAAAAAGACCCCAAAATGCTTGGCCCTCCTCAACAAACAACAAATGTAACAAGTAGCAAATGCTGCATTTTCTGCTCCACCAAAATGCTCGAAAATCCCCCACAACACTTCCCCAAACTCCACCTCAAGTTTCAGTCCGTAACTCCTTTCACTCCTCAACCTCAAAGCATGGCTCTTCTAAGGACTACGCAGTCACTGCGTTGCTACTGTTGGAACTTCCCCAAATACACAACCTTTGTTGTTGGTACAAACTAGAATAGGTGAGACTCCCTCCTTGGGCTGGCACTTGAAATCCACCGAAGCAAGGGTTGGGAATTCCTCTCGGAAACACCCATGTGCTAAACAACACTTGCAGACATGGCTTCAGCTCAAGCGTGCTTGTCTAAGACAAATTCTCAAATGATCATGCATGATCCAAATGAGTGCCTCTTGCTCTTTTTGTCAAACAGCCTCCAAAATGCCCATGTGGGCCCAACTCGACTTTTCCCCACCAACTTTGCTCCAATGAGAGTGTACTTCCTCATGTGGGCCGTAATTCTCCATGGGTGGCCCCCACGCTCCACTAAGGCCACAATATTTCCCTCCAACTCTAATGTTCGGGCTTGACTAATGTTAAAAATACATGTGGGACCTCTAAACCCACATTCCCTAAGTGCAAACATGAATTAAGCTAAAACTTGCCAAAATTGATATTTCACTTAGCAATAATGCTAAGTGGGAATATCGCATGGAAATAGATAATGTAGCTCAACCTAACATTAACAACTCAATCTCTGGAAAATATATATAAATTCGGATCCTTGAGAGATAGCTGCAAATTAACCTGCAATTTAAGCACAAATGGAAATTTGAATAATTTCCCTGCAATGCCAACTATGGTGGTAATTATGTCCACCAAAATTGGATGATTACTAGCTAGTGTGGCAATGGATGTCCACTGAAACTAGTTTGAGAGTCTCGCTTGAAACCCTTCAAGAGAAACTTACCTGAGCTTCCAAACTAAACACCAAGAAATAATCATAAACCAGAATGAATGAGAAATTGCCTTCTCTCCCCTTTTATAAGATTTTGTCGGATCTTCTCCAATCTTCTAGAAATATCCTTTTCTGGTGGCACGCATTTTTCTTGTAGCAGCAGTTTCTAGTGCATAAAGCGTCAGAAGAAGGAAGAAGAAGCATACTAAGGGAATTTTGACCTCAGGGAATTTCTTTCCTAAGAAATTATGATTTCTTATGCAAAGGCAGCGAGATCGAGATTTATTTGGCTTACTCCAGCAGGGAGTGCATAGAGCGAGCTGCACAGAGGGTTAGCGGCAGCAGTTCGACATTTGGTTGGGTGAGATGGCAGCCACTAGGTTGCGTGATCGGGATCAGTAGGAGGGTTCCTCCAACTATGTAATTTGGAAGGCAAGGATTTCCTTCCTTCTAGATGAGCATGAGCTCAAGACCTTCATCTACAGTGCGGTAGCTGAACCTGTAGATGCCAATTCGTTGAAAGCCTTCAAGAAGAATATGGCAAAAGCCAAGCAGTTGATCCTTGATGGAGTGAGGGATCACATTGTCTCACATATTTCTGGAAAATGGATTGCCAAGGAGATGTGGGATGCATTGTCCACGCTATACCATGGGTCTTCCGAGCAGCGGAAGATGTTCTTGGAGGAAAATATGCGGTCTACTGGGATGCAGAAGGGAGAACACATAGACTCATTCCTTGCAAAGCTTCAAGATATTGAAGATCAGCTAGCAACTATAGGGTCAACACCCGAGGCCACGGAGATGGTCAAATTGGCTCTAAATTTCGTTTCCGAAGAATGCAAGTCTTTGTCTAGAATATCCTGGGCAGAGAGAAGTTGTCAGAATGGGAAGGAATGTGGGCATCTCTTCAGCAAGAAGAGATGAGGAGAGACTTAATCAAGTGCAAGCTTGATGGCAGCAGCAGTAGTGGAATGAAGCCCAAGGAGGAGGAAGAGAATGCAACCCTTGCATCCAAGGGACAACAGGAGCAGTAGAGGTGGACAAAGGATGTCTCAAATATCAAGTGTTTCCAGTGTGGTGAGATGGGTCACTACGCTACACAGTGTCCTCTCAAGAAGAAGGATAAGGACGAGAAACATGATGCACAGGCTGCAACCACGAGGATCGAGGAAGAGTTCGCAATGAT
Source organism: Pinus albicaulis (assembly GCA_034641835.2). Taxonomy (NCBI): domain Eukaryota; kingdom Viridiplantae; phylum Streptophyta; class Pinopsida; order Pinales; family Pinaceae; genus Pinus; species Pinus albicaulis. Next base: position 976,936,568 of record CM076583.1, read on the forward strand.
TTCCCACATATCTGCAGGGGAGAATTGGGGTTATCTAGCTCGAAATAATTGCAGTTGGGCAGGATCCTTGAGGAGTCCACCTCTTGGATCAATACCTTGCTACGGGAGCCCATAATCAGCAGTAGCAGGATGGACGAGTGTTAGTTGGTGGAGAGGTGTGCCGGAGTGACAGCACAGTGGCTAGAGAGCGCCAGATTCTGAGCAGCGCAGAGCAGGGTTGGCAGCAGCGCAACAAGGAACAACAAAAAGTAAGCAACAACGTAGCAGCTTCATAGGGTCAGCGCAAAGTCTGGCAGTAGTCATATCTTCAGTATCAGTTGCATCATGTTGAACACTTATTTCAATAAATTTGGATGTTTTTCTACTGTAGCGGTAGTAGCAGCAAAGTTGCAATGCAGATGCAGTTGATGATAGTATGCAGGATCAGCAGTAGCGCAGTAGTTGATGGGCGGTAGTATCAGACATCGACAGCGTAGAGGGAGATGTTACAGAGTCAGTATAGTGCTTCAGCAGGATGCATTACTAGAGCACATTTCTCGCTAAGAGGGAGTGTTTATTTCTGGTAGCATCAGATGTGCTCTAAGTCTCAAATTTTGCAAAGAGGCTTAGACACATGTATTCAAAAATACCAGAAAGCGTTTTGGGAAATGCCACCCGAATGTGGTTTTATTAAAATAATTAATTATTTTTAATGTGAGCCTAAGTCTAAACTTAGGGAGTTAAAATAATAGAAGTATATTAGTAGAACTGGGTGTGAAACTTCTAGAAAAAGACAAAGATCGAGTAAATATCATCTAAGCCGTTGATTATGTTTTAATTTGGGCCATTGGTTACCCAATGAGAAGATTATAAGAACTTCGATGGGCATTTGGAAAACACACCAAGTGAGTCTAGAGATTGAATTTGTCAAGAGAGTAGCGTGTGAAAATTTCTGAATACACTAATGCAGAAATCCTACCGTAGTATAATGGTTTGGTTTACTTCTCCTACTCCTGATTAGATTTTACAAGTTAGAAAAAAAAGAAAAAAAATTTATTTAGAAAACACCGAAGTAAACACAACTAACAGCCTACACACATACAGATCATTTATTGAATAATACGCTCATTCAACAAAGTGACACAGAGATTTTTCGAACAATAGTCCCCGGAAAAACCCAATGCGGGAAAACCGGTGCAGCAGATATGAGGGTTTATTATTATTAAGTAGAATCTGAGTACAACAAATCTGGGCACTCAACTGGTTAACCCGACATATAAAATAATATATTTGCAGCAATACCTGCTTTTCCGAGACCAAAACCTTGACTGATCCACACCCTCAAATGGGATTTATAAGACTCAGCCAAATTCTGGCCTTAGAAACGTCAGCGTTGCCCCTGAAGCCCCAGCATTAACCTTGTTAGGCTATGCGTGCCCCTGCACTACTCAGAAGGGGACTGTGTAACCCCAAACTGGGTGACGCAGTCCTTACACTGCCTCTAAAGGCCTCTACGTAACCCTGGTTTCTTCCTGAAGCTGCAGCGCTACCCCTCCTGGGCCTGTGTAGTGGTTGAAGCCTCTGCGCTGCGTAGCTGCTGCTGCTACCCTTGCTTATTTGCGTTGCTCCTGAATGATGCTCCTCTACCTCTTGCCGACTCTTGGCTCTGGGATCAGATCATCCCCTCAGCCAATACTACCCCTCGCTACAGAAAACTCTTCTGGAAATTCTTAGCAAACCCACCCTAGAATTCCAACTCAGTTTCAGAGCTCTTCCTCCGAGTGTGTGCATCTCCAACTGACCCTCAAGCCTTTCTCTTATACTTTTTCGTTGAACACATCAATGGCCGTAATTAAATAACTTATCAATGGCTGAGATTAAAAGACTGTTTGATCCACGTCACTTAGAACATTTCAGCACGTGTTTAATTAATTCACTTTAATTTTTCTAATTCCCTAAGTTAGACTTAGGGTCCTCATTAAAAAAATTAATTATTTGAATAACTTCAACACCAAATGAAATTTCTCCAAACGCTTTCTGGGTTTTGGAGGTGATGTGTTTCTTAGCCCTTCCACAAAGTTTCAGTGCTAGAGCACAACCGATGCTACCTCAATACACAAAATCTCAACACTCCCTCTTAGCATGGAGTGTGCTCTAGCAATACATCCACACAATGTATCGCAAGATCTCGGTATTGATCTCTGCGCTGCGGATGCTTGGCCTGCTGCACTACATCGACTATATTGTTGCTTTCTGTAATGCTGCCCATGTCACTGCCACTGACACTGCCACATTTGTACTGCAGCTCCCTCTCAAATTGCTGCATCATGCTGCCCATAGCACTACCACTACTAACTGTTGCACTACAACTCACTTGCTGAGAAGTTAGCAACTGAAAGACTCCTGCCCAATTGTTGACAGACAATTCAAGCTACATCCCATCACAGAAACTCCCTTGGTTGTTGCTTTATGCTGTCCTCCTGAAGCCACTACGCTACTGCAACTTTGTACTGCGTGAGCACAACCTCTCTGCGCTGCTGGAGTCCCATCAGCCCCTTTGTGCTGTTGCTGCCTCTGCACTGCGCTGCTTCCTGTACAACATCTCAGCACTGCCCTTCACTTCACTGTGAACTTATGCATCCATCTTCTTTTCCCGCTACCGTCTTAAGGCTCCCGTAGCTCGTATGTGATCCAAGAGTTGGGCTTACTCAAGGATCCCGCCACTTTGATCTGTAGTTTCTCTACAGATCCATGTCACCCCACTTACGTGGCTCATGAGCACTCATGGCTACGTCATCATCTGAAACATCATCCTTTGTTGCTGCAGCCTTGGAATCAGAAGCTCCTTTGCCCTTCTTCTTAGTACAAGTGTTGGCGAAGTGTCCAAGTTCGCCATAGTTAAAGCACCTGAACTTGGATAGGTCCCTCTTTTTCTTCCCTTGCTACCATTGTTCCTTTGATGCAATGGCTGCATCATCTTCCTCTTCTTTCTTCACTCTGAAAGTTTCGCTATGGTTGTTCTGCCTCTTGGTGATTCTCTTGATCTCCTCTTGGCGAAGGATTACCCACATGTCTGCACAGGATGGTAACGCTGCCCTGCCCAAAATGCTTTGGACAAACGTTTCCCATTCCTCAGTGACTGCATTCAGGGCAGTCCTTACCAAGATCCCTTCGTCCGTAGGTGCATCCACGGCAATCAGTCGATCTCGGATAGTCTGGAGTTGGAAAGGAAGGGATCTACCTCCTCACCCTTCTGCATCTAGAATAGCCTCATCTGATTCTCTAGAAGCATTTTCCATTGAACAGAGCTTCCCTGATACATCGCCTCCAATGTGGTCCACATCTCATTTGCCGTCTTCTTTTCGGCAATGTGTGGCACGCCATGATCCTTTATTCCGTCCATAATCAAACGCCTTTCCCGTGCTTGATTTTCATTAAATTTCTTCTGAGGATCAGGATCTGCAGGCTCAGCTAGGGCATTCTTTGCATGGTTCTTGATGTCGCACTCATCTAGGACTGATAGGATCCTAGCCCTCCAGATGACGAAGTTGGACACACCGTCCAACCTGTCTTGATCTCTCACCCCATGAGAAGCCATCTAGCTCAGATATGACAGAAACAATACTCTTCTCCCTCTTCTGTGGCAATAGAGAAACGCTGGATTTGGGTTTCTTGGTGACTAGAAACCTTCTAGTAAATGCTCCTTCTGAAAACTAATTTCCCTCCTAGAAATCTTCAACCATAAACAATCGGACAGTTCTCTCCGATCCTCCTCATCGAATCTCAGATCTTTTTGGCTCAGATCTGCTGAGTGACTGTCTTCCTCCCGCTCTTTGTTGACTTAGCTAGGCAAAATTCTGCACCGGTAGAATCTCCACCACACCAACGTTGCTGAATAACTGAAGCACTACTTCCGGATCTCGGAAAATAGACAAGAAGATTGGATTGCGTCCCTTTGGTTGGCCTCTGCGTGAGCAAACTGGCCCAGTGCAGCCCTTACGCTGCTCAGAAGTGGACTGTGTAACCCCAAACTGGGTGACGCAGTCCTTACGCTAGCCTTGATAGCATCTACGCAAGCCTGACAACCTTCTCAAGTTGCAGCGTTGCCCCTCTTTGGGTCTGCATCCTCCTGCTGCTAAGCTGCCCTTTTCGGAACTCTGCTGCTTCTGATGCTACCCTGTAGAAAAATATTCTTCAGCTAATTTTTTGGAGATTCAACTTGATCTCTGATCACTCTGATACCATGTGAAAAATTTTGAATACACTAATCCAGAAATCCTACTGCAGTATCATGGTTTACTTCTCCTACTTGTGATTAGATTTTACAAGTTATTTAAAAACAAAAAAAAATATTTAGAAAATACCGAAGTAAACACAACTAATAGCCTACACAAATACAGATCATTTACTGAATAATACGCTCATTCAACAAAGTGACACAGATTTTTGGACAATAGTCCCTGGAAAAACCCAATGCGGGAAAACCAGTGCAACAGATATGAGGATTTATTACTATTAAGTAGAATCTGAGTACAGCAAATATGGGCACCCAACTGGTTAACCCAACAAAGAAAATAATAGATTTGCGGCAATACCTGTTGTTATGAGACCAAAACCTTGACTGATCCACATCGGGATTTACAAGACTCAGCCAAATTCTGGCCCTAGAAACCCTAGCGCTGCCCCTGAAGCCCCAGTGTTAGCCCTGCTAGGCTCTACGTGCCCCTGTGCTGCTCAGAAGGGACTATGTAACCCAGACTGGGAGACACATTCCTTGCGCTGCCTCTAAAGGCCTCTGCGTAACCCTGGTTGCCTCCTGAAGCTGTAGCACTGCCCGTCCTGGACCTGCATAGCGGTTGAAGCCTCTGCGCTGCGCAGCTGCTGCTGTTGCTCTTGCTTCTCTGCACTGCTCCTGAATGCTCCTCGTCTGCCTCTTGCTGACTCTTGGCTCCGAGATCAAATCATCCCCTCAGCCAATACTACCCCTCGCTGCAGAAAACTCTTCTGGAAATTCTTAGCAAACCTACTCTATAATTCCAGCCCAGTTTCGCAGCTCTGCCTCCATGTGTGTGTCTCTCCAACTGATCCTCAAGTCTTTCTCTCATACTATTTCGTTGAACACATCAACGACTGTGATTAAATCACTTATCAACGTCTAAGATTAAAAGACTGCTTGATCCGCGTCACTTAGAACATTTCAGCACATGTGTTTAATTAATTCACTTTAATTTTTTCTAATTTCCTAAGTTAGACTTAGGGTCCTCATTAAAAAATTAATTATTTGAATAACTTCAACACCAGATGAAATTTCTCCAAACGCTTTCTGGGTTTTGGAGGTGATGTGTTTCTTAGCCCTTTCGGAAAGTTTCAGGACTAGAGCACACCCGATGCTACCTCAATACACAAAATCTCAACACTCCCTCTTAGCACGGAGTGTGCTCTAGCAATACATCCACACCATGTATCGCAAGATCTCAATATTGATCTCTGCGATGTTGATGCTTGGCTTGCTGCCCTTCATCCACTGCGCTGCTGATGCTTGGCCTGCTGCCCATGTCACTGCCACTGACACAGCCACATCGGTACTGCAGCTCCCTCTCAAATTGTTGCATCATGATGCCCATATCACTGCCACTACTAACTGCTACACTGAAACTCGGTTGCTGAGAAATAAGCAATTGAAAGACTCCTGTCCAATCGTTGACAGACAAGTCATGCTGCATCCTGTTGTACATATTCCCTTCTCCATTTAAATTTTGGCCACCAGTTCCTCTATAATCTGTTTCCAATGTCTTTGTGGTCAAAAACCTCCACGTCGCGCTCATTGCCATCTTCTCCGCCCCGAAATATACTGTCCAAATGATTAAAACCCACATTTTAAGTTATATTGGACCGAAGCCCCCAAGTCTTAAGCCCCTCACCTCGTCGCTGTCATACGACCGGAGGCCGAAGACCGTAAGCCAAGAAGAAAAGGGGCCTATCATTTTAATAATCAGGCGCAATGGTGGCCGTCCGATCAAAGCCCAAATCAACGGAGCGGACACCTTTTATACGGCGGCCCCCACATATGTACCCCCGCGCGCCTGAAACCAGTGGTATTCCCCCTGCACCACTCTCATCGAAGCAGCGGTATTTCCCGCGGGGGCAGCGATCCCATATAGGAGGTGCCACGTGTTTTGGGTACGGGTTTTAAAACCGCTTTCTCCCGCGCGTTAAAGTCCACAACATCGCCGGGCAGCGGGATTCATGTGAATCGTTGGATCTCCCGATCCCTATCCAACGGCGGAGATGTATCAGAACTGTCTGCCCGTTAACATGTGTTCGCCATGTCCTATGGCCCGCCACCGTGTCGTTTTCACTCATTCTCGCTCGTTAACCCCGCCACGTCGTCCTCCTGCTCGTTCCCCCGTATGCCCATGTGTCGTGCCCCCATGTTTCCGTGGTGTCACCCCATCGTATATATATATATATATATATATATATATATATATGCGCGTGTGTTTTCGACTATATTTCCCCATTTTATTCATTCCCCTCCCGTGACCTAACTGTTTTACACGCTGTGCCTGTTAACTACATATCTCCATCGCTCTTCCTTTGCCACCCTGTGTATTTCCGTCCCCTGTTCATATCCACGACGTTGTCTTCATCACCACCTCCATCATCCCCGCCTTCATCTGTGTCGGTTTTTTTTTTTTTTTTTAATATTTGGTGGGTTTTGCAGGTTTCAAGATAACAGGAAGATATTTTAATCCGCTGCCGCTATTACAAAGGTTCGGGGCCCATGAAAGACGATTTCCTGGGGTGAAATTTAATGAAGAAGCTGGGGGTAGGCGCGAGGAATGACCGTCATTAAAAAAGACACAGAGATGGATCCTCAGAACGCTCCAGATACATTCGCCTCGCATTAAAGATCCAAGATTTAAATCTAAAGCCAGGAGCCAAGAGTACAGTACAGGAATGCAGATTATTTCAGATCTCTTACGGCAGCAGATTTTCCCTCAGCTAAAAGCATCACAGTGTATATATTTTATTATTTCTGTCTTGTATATAAGGAGATTTTTATCTCCCAGCATTTATTTCTTTAAACAGTTATTAGGTATATTCATTATAGCCGAGTCATTCATAAGAAGGCGCGAATGTTTTCCGCCATTTTATTCAAATTGAGTCATTAATTGTGCCTCGTCTCCCTCCTCCTCTAGAAGTTTCTGTCTTCTCTATAAATACTCAGAAAAAAGACATTTGAAGGGTTCCAGATTTCTGTCAGCAAACTGTGCAGTGAGAAGGCTTCTGTATACATTTTGTAACATTTCTGTATGAAGTTTCAGAGCCCGTAGGGTCTCAGTGAGGAGGGGTTATAACTGTATTGAGGATTCTGGTCTTTGGTATCTCACAGTATGTAATTTCTCTTATGTGTTAATACATTATCTCATTTCTTACAATTTATCTTCTTGTATCATGTTCTAGAATGCGAGTGGCTCACTAGTTTGCAGTAAGGATTCATCTTAAGTGATGCCCTTTCTGGAATTAGTCAAGCGCTTTAAATAGGCCTAGTCATGATATACTGTTCCATGTTCACTCTTTCATATTTTCTGCTATATTAGTTGCCTGAGGAGGGTGCTTTTAAAACGCCATTGTCATATAAGGATTCGTAAATTGGTGCGCCCTTATATGGTTCTGTTGTGTATCTGGGTATCAGTCTCATGCCGGCTAATATCTTCTTATGTTTCCTCACTGCACTCACTTCCTGATATCTGATTTCTGTGATATATTAGTTGAATTGGCCCTCTTTAAAGTAAGCGGTCTCTTAACTGTCTGATGATTTCATGCTGAAGTTTTACATGATGTTCCTACATTGTTCTTATCTTTGTGTCAGCTTCTGAGAGAGATTGGTCCCATTCAAATCTAGTTTCCTTGTTTCAAACAAGAGATAGTAAGTGAGTTCTTGGACTGACAACCCAAACTATAAAGGACTCCTTGCTATATTAAGATGTCCTAGGCACTGGTCTATGGCAACTCTAGGCTGTCTCTAGGAGGGTGACAAAATCATCCACAACATCTTTCTGGCGCCGTTGCCGGGGAGCGATTTCAAGAATATCAGTTTCCCTGGGTTTTCGACAAATTGTTTTCACTCTCTAATCAGGTGAGCACAGAGAGGTGAAGAGTTGCAGATTTCTCACCTTGGCGACTCCACTGGTCTTTATTTGATAAATTTTATTGGTAGTCCTGGCTCCTCGTAGGCCGCATTTAAGGTCAGATACAGCTCAACTGAAAACACCCTACGTGTCTGACCCAGAGAAAATTATTCATAAAAGAGTTTGGACGGAGAGGAAGTCGGCCCGTGCTGAAAATTCCGAGTGTTCTGTTGAAGATTATCTGCCCTCTTCTTCTCAAGAAGTTAGAACAGAAAATCCCGAGTTTTATTTAGAGACTCCGCGTAGGGGAAGTACCTGGATAGAAGAAGAATCTCATCCTACTTTCGAGGCTGAAGAAATTAAATAGGTCACTGAAATAGCTCCTGTTAACCGTGAATTATTCCCATCCACACCTCAGACCTCAGTACAATATATTCCCATTGTTATTCACACTCCGCTTCCCCCTACCCCTCTCCCTTCTTTTGTTTCTCAGACTGTTGTGCAACCCCCACCGCCTCCAATGGCAAATGTTCCTGCTTTCCTCCTGAACAAATATGCTCCTCTGGCCTTACCCCAAGTGTTGAATGATATGCCGCAGGATTATCTGAAGATTCTGCCAAGGTTCAATGGTGAAAATGATACTGATGCTCAGAAACATCTCGAGACCTTTTGCTCTTTTGCAGAAAATTTGAATGTTGAACATCTGGATGTGGTTTTGAGATTGTTTGTGCAGTCTTTGGAAGGGCTTGAAAGAGAAGTGGTTTAAGGCAATGAGGATTAAGCTCAATAACAAACACGGGATCAAATGGAAAATGTTTTTTAGAAAGTGGGGAGAAAGAAAGACCACGGTCGATGTCTCCTTGAATTCAATACTATGAATAAGAAACAAAATGAGGGAGTAGCAGAGTTTATCAAAATATTCAACAAGGTATATCTAAGCCTGCCTCCTGAAATGAAGCCTCATGAAGCTGCTGCCAAGATAATTTTTATAGCAGCCTTTGATTTTGATTTTGGCTTTGCGTTAAGAGAAAGAAAACCTGCCAATTTAGATGATGCACAAGCAGACGCTCTGGAATTAGAAGCAAACTTTGCCTCCACTGGGAAGCTGAAAGGGAAAATTGAACAAGATACTACTAGGAGGAGAGGCAAAGAAGAGGTTTCCACCTCTAATCAGGAAAAAGATTCAGAGAAGCTGGATGAAATAAGTAAAATGATAAAGAAGATGGTCAAGCTTGAACTGGAAGCAAAAAATGCAGCTCCCAAGAATTATTATAATGCTCCAAACAGAGGATATAATCCTCAGTATAGAAGGCCTCCTTTGCAGATATTGCCAAGGGAAGCAAAAGAACAACAAGACCAGGTACCTCATCCCTTGTACCTGGAAGGACCGGCCGATGACTCCGCTGGAGATGCAGCCTATGGATTAGAAGACTCAAATCTGGCTTTTTCAAACAATGATGATATGGAGTGCCCATTGCAAGATGAAGAAGCGGAAATTGATCATTATTGCAAACAGTTTGCTGATTTCATGCAAGCGCAATTCAATATCAAATATGATCTCAGATCTTCAAGGAAGAGGACCAGAACACAGGATCAAGAAGAAGAGCCACCTCAAGAAGAAGCATCTGCTCAGAAGGAATCAACAACAAAGAAAAATGCGGAAAAAGGTAAGAATCTCCTGAATACCCCCTTGCAGTCAAATGATCAAATACCTTCTTCTTCTAAAATAGTCAGTCCTCCTAATGCTGAGCCAGTGTCAAAAGAAATTAGGTCCTCAGTCGAAAATAAGGAGTCAAAAGAAGTAGTAATAGAAAAGCCCCCATCTTCTTTCAATTTGCAAAAAGAACTTGAGAATATTAAGATCCCTGTCCCCCTGACTGAGTTATTAAAACAGCCTGTATATCAGTCTCAAGTTACCTCTTTTATACTTCCTCCCGAAATACCAATTGCGCCTGATAGTTTAAATCTTCAAGAAGAAAGACCCATGGTAGTCTTTGGCCCACATGTCGAGGAGATAGACCCTTCTACTCCTCCTTTTTATGTGTCCCTAGTTATTCATGACCTTCTGTTACATAATTGTTTGTTAGATTCTGGGGCCTCCCATAATCTTATGCCGTTGTCTGTCATGGAGCAACTAGGACTACAAATAACCAGACCATATAAATATTTATATTCATTTGATTCTAAAAGAGTAAAATTTTTGGGAATGATTAAAGATTTAGTGGTCAATTTAGCTCAAATCCCAGCCAAGAGTGTGGTCATGGACATTGTGGTCGCTGATATCCCAGCCCGCTTTGGCATGTTGTTGTCAAGGTCCTGGGGTACCAAGATTGGGGGATCAATCAAATTGGATTTAACATATGCTACTGTCCCAGTCTTTGGAGGTCAGGAGAGGAGGTTGTACAGAGAGACTAGATTTGTTAAAATGGTAACTAAGGCTGACTGCCCAGAGAACTCTCCAGTTTATAACAAAGAGGGAGACTTCTCATGTTTGATGTTAGAAGAAAATCAAAATTATGCTCATGAGCCCCTTTTTGGTCAAATTCAAGCTGAGCAGCCTAAAGGAAGTCAGGAATTAGAAATATGGACTTTGCATTTTGATGGAGCTAATTCAAGGGAAGGAAATGGAGCTGGGGTATTGTTGACTTCTCCCACAGGAAAATGGGTGCCATTGTCCTTCAAACTAGAATATGAGGCTACAAACAATGTAGCTGAATATGAGGCACTATTACTGGGACTGCAGACAGCTAAAAACATGGGCATCCAATGTCTGAAAGTGTTTGGAGACTCTGAGCTGGTGGTAAGGCAGATTAAAAATGAATTTCAAACTAAGCATCCACGGCTCAGAACATATAGAAACGAAGTATGGGACATGATAGAAAATCTCTTCTCAGCATTTAACATACAGTTCAGGCCCCGGGAGCAAAACAGAATAGCAGATTCTCTTGCTGTAGCTGCCAGTACTTTCCGTCCTCCTCAGAATCCGCTTCTAAGATATGAAGTAGAGGTACGGTACCGACCATCCATTCCAGATAATATAAAGCATTGGCAGGTATTTGAAGATGATGAACAGATGAAGATATTTATGGAGACGGTGGGAGAATTCACAAATATGGAAATTGATGATAATGAAGAGGAAGAAGTTGAAAATATTGCTGAAAACAAATGGGAAGAGAGAATAGCGGGAAATAAAGTGCTGCAACTGAAAGGGAATGTTATACCTAGAGGGTTGGTGCCTCTAGAAAGATTATTTAATAAAAATGATGTACCTTTGCAGCCAAGTAAAGTAACAGAAGAAGATCAAGTGGGAGATTTGAATCTGGGAACTCCCACCGATCCCAAAATTGTCAAATTATCCAAAAGGATCCCAGAGGAATACAAGGAAAAATATTTGAAATTGTTTCAATCTTACAAAGATGTATTTGCTTGGTCCTATGAGGACCATGGTCCTATCGGGACCTGAAAACTTTTGATGTAAATATAATACAACATAAAAAGATTCCGTGAGGGAGGACGCAAATCCATACAAACGGAAGCTCGAGCGGTTAATCATCTGCTTTTCCCTCAATTGACTCAAGAATTAAAAAATTGTTGAAGGCCAAGATAATTGTACCATTAAGATACTCAGAATGGATAGCGAACCTTGTTCCTGTCCGAAAGAAAAACGGAGAAATAAGGCTCTGTGTGGACTTCAGGAATTTGAATAGAGCATCTCTCAAGGACAATTATCCACTGCCTAAAATGGACCACATCTTGCAGAAAGTGGTGGGAGCATCCAGAATGTCAATGATGGACGGATTTTCGGGCTACAATCAAGTAGCTGTGTTCCCAGAAGACCAGAAGAAGACTGCATTTACCACACCGTGGGGAACCTTTATGTATGCAAGGATGCCATTCGGATTAATTAATGCAGGAGCTACCTTTCAAAGGGCAATGGACATAGCCTTTATTGGAGAACAGGACAAGTTTTTGGTAGTATATCTTGATGATATAACAATATTCTCAAAGAATGATGATGAGCATATTGAGCGTTTGAGAAGAACTTTTGAAAAATGCAGAAGGTATGGCCTTTCTCTTAATCCCAAAAAATCATTGTTTGCATTAGATGAAGGAAAACTCTTAGGGCATATTGTGACTAAAGATGGTGTGAAAATTGATCCTAAGAGAGTGGAAGTGATAAACAACATTCCTTTACCAAGAAATAAGAAAGAAGTACAGGTATTCTTGGGCCGAATTAATTTCTTGAGAAGATTTATCCCTAACTATGCAGAGATAGTTAGGCACATAACCAATATGTTGAAAAAGGACAATGAAGTTAAGTGGTCCCAGGAGTCTAGAGATGCATTTACAAGGATAAAACAGGCTTTTGCTGAAGCTCCTGTATTAGTTGGACCAGATTAGAGTAAGCCATTCATGATATTTTCATTTGCTTCACCTCATACGATTGCTGGAGTGTTATTGCAGAAAAACGAAGAGGGATATGAACAGCGCATTGCATTCTTCAGTCAGGTGCTGTATGATGCTGAATTGAAATATGATATACTGGAGAAGCAGGCATATGCCCTGGTAAAGTCCCTTAAAGCTTTTAGAGTTTATATTTTACAATCTCATATTACTGCTTATGTTCCCACAGCAGCTGTAAAAGATATTCTGGTCCAGGGAGACAGCGAAGGTAGAAGGGGAAGATGGATTGCGAAAATCCAAGAGTATGATTTGGATATAAGGCCTACTAAGTTGGTTAAAGGACAGGGACTTTCCAAGATGTTATCTGAATCGAATCATCAAGCTTTGGGCATTAATATTTCCGTGATAGCAAGTGAATAATCAGGAAAAGAAGAGGAGCAGCAAGGACTAGAAATGGCCACTCAAAAAATACATGTGAAATATCTAACTAGTCCTTGGTATAAGGAAGTTGTTGAATATCTTTTAACACTTAGTTGTCCAGCAGGCTGTGACAAAGTAAAGTACAGAGCTGTAAGAATGAAGTCACAGAAATATGTAATTGCTAATGGACAACTCTATTGGAGAGACCCTCTAGGTATATTGCTGTTATGCCTTACAGAAAATGAAGTGCAGAATATAATGACAGAATTTCATGAGGGCATATGTGGAGGACATTACAGCTGGAGGGCTACAACACATAAGATCTTGAGGGCTAGTTTCTACTGGCCAAAATTGTATTCAGATACTTTTGCTTGGGTCAGAGCATGTGACAAGTGTCAAAGGTTTGCAGAAAGACAGAAGTTAGCATCTTTGCCCTTAATTCCCATCCATGTAAACGAACCCTTCCAGAAATGGGGATTAGATTTTATAGGTGAGATACATCCCCCATCAAGTGGCCAACATAAATGGATATTGACAGCCACGGACTATTTTACGAAATGGGTGGAAGCCATACCTACAAGGAAAGCTACAGATGCTATAATAATGAATTTTATAGAAGATAATATCATATCCAGGTTTGGATGCCACACGAGTGTAGCGGTAATGCACGGGCTTTCAGAGTACGCAGGGTTTGTAAGTTGCACCGGAAGATATAACATTATCCTAACTCATTCTACAGCATATTATCCACAGGGAAATGGTCTAGCAGAGTCATCCAATAAAACCCTGGTGAGAGCCTTGAAGAAGACAATAGCTGAAAATCATAAAAACTGGGACTCTCAATTAAAGTTTGCTCTATGGGCAAATAGGATAACCAGCAAAAGAGCAACACGGAAGTCACCCTATGAGTTGGTGTATGGACGGGTTGCAGTGTTTCCTTTGCAATTGGCATTGCCAGTGGCACGTTTTATGCAGGAGAGCCAGGAAGAACCAGATGACATGATCCGAAGAATTAATCAGCTGGTAGAATTGGAGGAAACAAGGAACCAGGTAGATCAGAGATTGATAGAATACTAAGAAAAAATGAAGAATGTCTTTGATCAGCACGCGAAGGATAGGGATTTTCAAGTTGGAGACCTGGTTCTTAGATGGGATGTTCGCAGAGCAGAAAAGGGCAAACATGCTAAATTTGATCCATTGTGGTTCAGGCCATTTAAAATAGTGAAGCTGGGAAGAAACAACACCTTTACTTTAGAAAATCTACAGGGTGATTTGTTGGATACGCCTGTGAATGGCCAATTCATCCTAAAGCCGTATTTTCAATTCCGAAACGAGAAGCGCGAGAGAATTGAAGCGACGGTGAAATATTGAATGATACACGTGTTCTCGACATGCCGAAGACGAGACATGCGGGTCCCAGAGATAGCCGATGTTGTACATATTCCCTTCTCCATTTAAATTTTGGCCACCAGTTCCTCTATAATCTGTTTCCAATGTCTTTGTGGTCAAAAACCTCCACGTCGCGCTCATTGCCATCTTCTCCGCCCCGAAATATACTGTCCAAATGATTAAAACCCACATTTTAAGTTATATTGGACCGAAGCCCCCAAGTCTTAAGCCCCTCACCTCGTCGCTGTCATACGACCGGAGGCCGAAGACCGTAAGCCAAGAAGAAAAGGGGCCTATCATTTTAATAATCAGGCGCAATGGTGGCCGTCCGATCAAAGCCCAAATCAACGGAGCAGACACCTTTTATATGGCAGCCCCCACATATGTACCCCGCGCGCCTGAAACAGGGGGTATTACCCCGCACCACTCTCACTGAAACGACAATATTTACAGCGGGGCAGCGATCCCATACAAAAGGCGCCACGTGTTTTGGGTACGGGTGGGAAACCGCTTCCTCCCGCGCGTTAAAGACCTCACCAGGGCCGGGCAGCAGAATTTATGTGAATCGTTGGATCTCCCGATCCCTATCCAACGACAGAGACGTATCAGAACTGTCCGCCCATTAACATGTGTTCGCCATGTCCTATGGCCCGCCACCGTGTCATTTTCACCCACTCCCGCTCATTGACTCCGCCACGTCGTCCTCCTGCTCGTTCCCCCGTATGCCCATGTGTCGTGCCCCCATGTTTCCGTGGTGTCACCCCATTGTATATATATATATGTGTGTGTGTGTGTGTGTGTGTGTGTTTTCGACTATATTTCCCCATTTTATTTATTCCCCCCCGCGACCTAACTGTTTTACGCGCTGTGCCTGTTAACTCCATATCTCCATTGCTCTTCTTCTGCCACCCTGTGTATTTCCGTCCCCTGTTCATATCCACGACGTCGTCTTCATCACCACCTCCATCATCCTCGCCTTCATCTGTGTCAGTTTTTCTAATATTTGGTGGGTTTTGCAGGTCTCAAGATAACATGAATATATTTTAATCCGCTGCCGCTATTACAAAGATTCGGGGTCCATGAAAGACGATTTCCTGGGGTGAAATTTAATGAAGAAGCTGAGGGTAGGCGCGAGGAATGACCGCCATTAAAGAAGACACAGAGATGGATTCTCAGAATGCTCCAGACAAATTCGCCCCGCATTAAAGATCCAAGATTTAAATCTAAAGCCAGGAGCCAAGAGTACAGTACAGGAATGCAGATTATTTCAAATCTCTTACGGTAGCAGATTTTCCCTCAGCAAAAAGCATCACAGTGTATATATTTTATTATTTCTGTCTTGTATATAAGGAGATTTTTATCTCCCAGCATTTATTTCTTTAGACAGATTGTTAGGTATATTCATTTATAGCTAGTCATTCATTGAGAAGGCGCGAATGTTTTCCGCCATTTTATTCAAATTGAGTCATTAATTGTGCCTCGTCTCCCTCCTCCTCTAGAAGTTTCTGTCTTCTCTTTAAATACTTAGAAATAAGACATTTGAGGGGTTCCAGATTTCTGTTAGAAAACTGTGCAGCGAAAAGGCTTCTGTATACATTTTGTAACATTTCTGTATGAAGTTTCAGAGCCTGTAGGGTCTCAGTGAGGAGGGGTTATGACTGTATTGAGGATTCTGGTCTTTGGTATCTCACAGTATGTAATTTCTCTTATGTGTTAATACATTATTTCATTTCATGCAACTTATCTTCTTGTATCATGTTCTAGAATGCGAGTGGCTCACTAGTTTGCAGTAAGGATTCATCTTAAGTGGTGCCCTTTCTGGGATTAGTCAAGCGCTTTAAATAGGCCTAGTCATGATATACTGTTCCATGTTCACTCTTTCCATATTTTATTTTGCTATATTAGTTGCTTGAGGGAGGGTGCTTTTAAAAACGCCATTGTCATATAAGGATTCGTAAATTGGTGCGCCCTTATATGGTTCGACGTATGTCTGGGTATCGGTCTCATGCCGGCTAATATCTTCTTATTGTTTCCTCAACTGCACTTATTTCTGATACTGATTTACTGTGATATATTATTTGAATCGGCCCTCTTTACGGTAAGCGGTCTCTTAGCGCAATACATTCTTCCGTCTTTGAAGTTTTACATAATGTTCCTACATTATTCTTATCTTTGTGTCAGCTTCTGAGAGAGATTGGTCCCATTCAAATCTAGTTCCCTTGTTTCAAACAAGAGATAGTAAGTGAGTTTTTGGACTGACAACCCAAACTATAAAGGACTCCTTGCTATATTAAGATGTCCTAGGCACTGGTCTATGGCAACTCTAGGCTGTCTCTAGGAGGGTGACAAAATCATCCACAACACATCCCATCACTGAAACTCCCTTGGATGTTGCTTTACGCTGCCCTCATGAAGTCACTGTGCTGTTGCAACTCTGTACTATGTGAGCACAGCCTCCTTGCGCTGCTAAAGTCCCATCAACCCCTTTGCGCTGTTGTTGCCTCTGCACTGTGCTGCTTCCTCTACAACATCTCAGCACTGCCCTCCGCTTCACTGTGAACTTCTGCATCCATCTTCTTGTCCCACTACCGTCTTAAGGCTCCCGTAGCTCGTATGTGATGCAATATTTGGGCTTTCTCAAGGATCCCGCCACTTTGATCTGTAGCTGCTCTACAGATCTATGTCACCCCACTTACGTGGCTCATGAGCATTCATGGCTACATCATCATCTGAACATCATCCTTTGCTGCTGCTACCTTGGAATCAGAAGTTCCTTTTCCCTCCTTCTTAGGACAAGTGTTGGCGAAGTGTCCAAGTTCACCACAGTTAAAGCATCAGACCTTGGATAGGTCCCTCTTCTTCTTTCCTTGCTGTCTTCGTTCCTTCGATGCAAGGGCTGCATCATCTTCCTCTTCTTTCTTCACACTAACAGTTTCGCTGCTGTTGTTCTTCCTCTTGGTGATTCTCCTGATCTCCTCTTGGAGGAGGATTTCCCACATGTCAGCCCAGAATGGTAACGATGCCCTGCCCAAAATGATTTGGACAAATGTTTCCCATTCCTCAGTGACTGCATTCAGGGCAGTCCTTACCAAGTGCCCTTCGTCCGGAGGTGCACCCATGGCAATCAGTTGATCCCAGATAGTCTGGAGTCGGAAAAGTAAGGGATATACCTCCTCACCCTTCTGCATCTAGAATAGCCTCGTCTGATTATCTAGAAGAATTTTCCATTGAATAGAGCTTCCTTAATACATCGGCTCCAATGCGGTCCACATCTCATTTGCCATCTTCTTTCCGGCAATGTGTGGCATGACACGATCCTTTACTCCGCCATAATCAAACACTTGGACCACGCTTGATTTTCATTAAATTTCTTCAGAGGATCAAGATCTGTAGGCTCAGCTAGGACATTATGTGCATGGTTCTCGATGTCGTACTCATCCAGGACTTATAGGATCCTGGCCCTCGAGATGGCGAAGTTGGACACACCATCCAACCTGTCCTGACCTCTCACCCCATGAGAAGCCATCTAGCCCAGATATGGCAGAAACAATACTCTTCTCCCTCTTTCTGTGGCAACATAGAAACGTTGGATCTGGGTTTCTTAGTGACTAGAAACCCTCTAGTAACCATTCCTTCTAAAAACTGATTTCCCTCATGGAAATATTCAACAAAAAACAATCGAATAGTTCTCTCCGATCCTCCTAATCGAATCTCAGATTTGTTCGACTCAGATCTGCTAAGTGACTGTCTTCCTCCCGCTCTTTGTTGATTTATCTAGGCACAATTCTGCACCGGCAGAATCTCCACCACACCAAAACTGCTGAAGAACTAAAGCACTGCTTCCAGATCTCCGCAAACAGACAAGAAGATTGGACTGCGTCCCTCTGGCTGGCCTCTGCATGAGAAGATTGGCCCAGCGCAGCCCCTGCGCTGCTCAGAAGTGGACTAGGTAACCCTAGACTGGGTGATGCAGTCCTTACGTTGGCCTTGATAGCCTCTACGTAAGCTTGACGATCTTCTGAGTCTGCAGTGCTGCCCCTCTCTGGGTCTGCGTCCTCCTGTTGTTGAGCTGCCCTTTCCAGATCTCTACTGCTACCCTGTAGAAAAATATTCTTCAGCTGATTTGCTGGAGATTCAGCTTGATCTGCAATCACTCTAATACTATGTGAAAGTTTCTGAATACACTAATTCAGAAATCCTACTGTAGTATCATGGTTTACTTCTCCTACTTGTGATTAGATTTTACAAGTTATTTTCAGAAAAAAATAAAAAAAAATAAATAAATAAAATAAAAATAAAAATACCGAAGTAAACACAACTAACAACCTACACACATGCAGATCATTTACTGAATAAAACGCTCATTCAACGAAGTGACAGATTTTTCGGACAATAGTCCCTAGAAAAACCCAATGCGAGAAAAATGGTGCAGCAGATATGAGGGTTTATTATTATTAAGTAGAATCTGAGTACAACAAATCTGGGCACCCAACTGGTTAACCCGACAAAGAAAATAATAGATTTGCAGCAACACCTGTAGTTATGAGACCAAAACCTTGACTGATCCACACCCTCAAATGGGATTTACAAAATTTAGCCAAATTTCTGGCCCTAGAAACCCCAGCGCTGTCCCTGAAGACCCAGCGTTAGCCCTACTAGGCTCTGCATGCCCCTGCGCTGCTCCAAAGGGGACTGCGTAACCCCAAACTGGGTGACGCAGTCCTTACGCTGCCTCTGAAGGCCTCTGCGTAACCCTAGTGGCCTCATGAAGCTGCAACACTACCCCTCCTAGGCCTGCGTAGCACTAGAGTAGCTGCTGAAGCCTCTGTGCTGCTCCTTTGCCTGTTGTTGACTCTTCGCTCCGGGATCAAATAATCCCCTCAGCCAATACTACCCATCGCTGCAGAAAACTCTTCTGGAAATTCTTAGCAAACCCGCCCTAGAATTCCAGCTCAGTTTCTCAGTTCTGCCTCCGTGTGTGTGTGTCTGCAACTAACCCTCAAGCCTTTCTCTTATACTTTCTTGTTGAACACATCAACATCCGTGATTAAATCACTTATTAACGACTGATATTAAAAGATTGCTTGATCCACGCCACTTAGAACATTTCAGCACATGTGTTTAATTAATTCACTTTAATTTTTCTAATTCCCTAAGTTAGACTTAAGCTCCTCATTAAAAAATTAATTATTTGAATAACTTCAACACTAGATGAAATTTCTCCAAACGCTTTCTGGGTTTTGGAGGTGATGTGTTTCTTAGCCCTTCCACAAAGTTTTAGGGCTAGAGGACACCTGATGCTACCTTAATACACAAAATCTCAACACTTCCTCTTAGCACAAAGTGTGCTCTAGAAATACATCCACACCATATATCGCAAGATCTCGGTATTGATCTCTATGCTACTGATGCTTGGCCTGCTGCCCTTCATCCACTGTGCTGTTGCTTTTTGTATTGCTGCCCATGTCACTGCTACTGACACTGCCACATCTGTACTGCAACTCCCTCTCAAATTGCTACATCATGCTGCCGATAGCACTGCCACTACTAACTGCTGCACTGCAACTCAGTTGCTGAGAAGTAAGCAACTGAAAGACTCCTGCCCAATCGTTGACAGACAAGTCAAGCTGCATCCCATCACTGAAACTCCCTTGGCTACTGCTTTACGTTGTCCTCCTGAAGCCACTGCACAGTTGCAGCTCTGTACAGCATGAGCATAGCCTCTCTGCACTGCTGAAGTCCCATCACCCTCTCTGCGCTGCTGCTGCCTCTGCACTGCGCTACTTTCTCTACAACATCTCAGCACTACCCTCCGCTTCACTGTGAACTTTTGCATCCATCTTCTTGTCCCGCTACCGTCTTAAGGCTCCCGTAGCTCGTATGTGATCCAAGAGTCGGGCTTAATCAAGGATCCCACCACTTTGATTTGTAGCTGCTCTACAGATCCATGTCACCCCACTTACGTGGCTCATGAGCACTCATGGCTACGTCATCATCTGAAACATCATCCTTTGCTACTGCAACCTTGGATTCAGAAGCTCCTTTGCCCTTATTCTTAGGACAAGTGTTGGCAAAGTGTCCAAGTTCACCACAATTAAAGCACTGGACCTTGGATAGGTCCCTCTTCTTCTTCCCTTGCTTCCTTCGTTCCTTCGATGCAAGGGCTGCATCATCTTCCTCTTCTTTCTTCACTCTAATAGTTTCGTTGCTGCTGTTCTGCCTCTTGGTTATTCTCCTGATCTCCTCATGGCGGAGGATTACCCACATGTCTACCTAGGATGGTAACGCTACCCTGCCCAAAATTCTTTTGACAAACTTTTCCTATTCCTCAGTGACAGCATCAGGGTAGTCCTTACCAAGAGCCCTTCGTCCGGAGGTGCACCCATGGCAATCAGTTGATCCCGGATAATCTCGAATCGGAAAAGGAAGGGATCTACCTCATCACCCTTCTGCATCTGGAATAGCCTCATCTGATTCTCTAGAAGCATTTTCCATTGAACGAAGGTTCCCTGATACATCGCCTCCAATGCGGTCGACATCTCATTTGCCATCTTCTTTCCGGAAATGTGTGGCACGACGTGATCCTTTACTCCGTGGCAACACAGAAACATTGGATCTGGGTTTCTTGGTGACTAGAAACCCTCTAGTAACTGCTCCTTCTGAAAAATGATTTCCCTCCAATATTCAACCAAAAACAATCGGACAGTTCTCTCCGATCCTCCTGATCGAATCTCAGATCTATTTTCAACTTTGGCTCAGATCTGTTGAGTGATTGTCTTCCTCCTACTCTTTGTTGACTTAGCTAGGCACAATTCTGCACTGCCAGAATCTCCACCACACTAGCACTACTGAAGATCTGAATCACTGCTTCCGGATCTCGGCAAAAAGACAAGAAGATTGGACTACGCCCCTCTGGTTGGCCTCTGCATGAGCAAACTGGCCCAGCACAGCCCCTATGCTGCTCAGAAGTGGACTGCGTAACCCCAAACTGGGTGACGCAGTCCTTACGCTGGACTTGATAGCCTCTGCATAAGCTTGACAAACTTCTAAAGCTGCAACGCTGCCCCTCTCTGGGTCTGCGTCCTCCTACTGCTAAGCTGCCCTTTCTGGATCTCATTTGCTTCGGGTGCTACCCTGCAGAAAAATATTATTCATTTGATTTGCTGGAGATTTAGCTTGATCTGCAATTGCTCTGATACCATGTGAAAATTTATGAATAGACTAATGCAGAAATCCTACTGTAGTATCATGGTTTACTTCTCCTACTTGTGATTAGATTTTACAAGTTATTTTCAGAAAAAAAAAAAAAAAAAAATATATATATATATATATATATATACCGAAGTAAACACAAATAACAACCTACACACATATAGATCATTTACTGAATAATACGCTCATTCAACAAGGTGACAAACAAATTTTTCAGACAATAGTCCCTGGAAAAACCCAATGCAAGAAAACCGGTGTAGCAGATATGAGGGTTTATTATTATTAAGTAGAATCTGAGTACAACAAATCTGGGCACCCAACTGGTTAACCCAATAGAGAAAATAATAGTTCTGCAACAATACTTGCTGCTATGAGACCGAAACCTTGACTGATCCACATCCTCAAATGGGATTTACAAGACTCAGCCAAATTCTGGCCCTAAAAACCCCAACGCTGCCCCTGAAGCCCCAGCGTCAGCCCTGCTAGGCTTTGCATGCCCCTGCGTTGCTTAGAAGGGGATTGCGTAACCCCAGATTGGGTGACGCAGTCCTTACGCTATCTCTGAAGGCCTCTGCGTAACCCTGGTGGCCTCCTAGAGCTGCAGCGTTGCCCCTCCTGGGCCTACGTAGCACCTGCGTAGCGGCTGAAGCCTCTGCGCTGCGCAGCTGCTACTGTTTCCCTTGCTTCTCTGCATTGCTCATGAATGCTGCTCCTCTGCCTCTTGCTGACTGTTGGCTCCGAGATCAGATCATCACCTCAACCAATACTACCCCTCGCTACAGAAAACTCTTTTGGAAATTCTTAGCAAAGCCGCCCTAGAATTCCAGTTCAATTTCTCAGCTTTGCCTCCGTGTGTGTGTTTCTCCAACTGACCCTCAAGCCTTTCTCTTATACTTTTTCGTTTAACACATCAACGACCGTGATTAAATCACTTATCAATGGTTGAGATTAAAAGAATGCTTGATCTGCGTCACTTAAAACATTTCAACACATGTGTTTAATTAATTCACTTTAATTTTTCTAATTCCCTAAGTTAGACTTAGGATCCTCATTAAAAAAATTAATTATTTGAATAACTTCAACACCAGATGAAATTTTTCCAAATGCTTTCTAAGTGTTGGAGGTGATGTGTTTCTTAGCCCTTCCACAAAGTTTCAGGGCTAGAGCACACCCGATGCTACCTCAGTACACAAAATCTCAACACAACGCAGAGCAGCCAAACGATTTGATTGAGTTGATGTGATTGCAGTGAGGGGCAAAGAAGTTCTAGTTGGAAGATCTCTTCCTGAGATGGGAATACTTTGCAGATGAGGCAGAGGGAAGTACACAAAAGAGGCAGTGTAGTAGCTACGCTGGGCAGTGCAGTGCCATGCAGAGGCAGCGCTGTACCCTTGAGGAGATCCGAGATTTTACTGAGGATTATAAAGATCCAGAGTGTAATATCCTGTTTGGGGATATTTTTACTAAAAATGCAGATAAATAAATAAACTCCACAAAATGCCGCAAAATCAACATTCATTCAATAGAAGATTGCCATGTAAAATAAAAAGATAGGGAAACACTGCAATCCAATACCATATAGAACAGGAGAAATCTCAGCTTTTATTATAAATAACAAGAGGGGTTTACATATAGATCTAACCCAGAAAATGCTGAGATAGAAAACTGGCCAACAATACAATCTGCTGCACTGCTATACGACGCTGGCCTCCCAAAACTGAACTGTTGCACTCTCCCTCTGGCAATAGCTACCACTGAATCCACTGAAGATGATGAAGCCCTAGTCGAAGATCTGAATGATCCTCACACCAATCTCTGAAGCTCTGTGAAACTTCTAAGTGAAGTCTCCTCAAGAGTATTGGGTTTCCTTCCAACACTCACAAATCACCCGAGGGTTTTCGTCCTGGGACTACGGCATGAAGTAGAGAACCACGTCCTGAAACCTCCCATACACAAGAAAATGATCTACTCCAAAGATGTCTCCCAATGGCCTCCTCCCTTTCTTTTATAGATCCCTTGGAGCCTTCTAGAGCATTATTTTATTATTATTTTATTCATGGAGCACTTTTCCCTTTTATTAAAATATTATAAAATATTCCTTTCTAATGCAGAAAAGGGTAAATCGGCTACCATGCCTTCTCTGGTCACTGAAATCTGTGTCTAACTGTCCCATCATGTAGGTCTCCCCGTCCCGGTTCCAATGAGCTATTACACTAGGGTGTTCCATCGTGTATTCCTCCCAGAATGCCACCTTGAGCATAATCAGCTGAGTTAAGCCCATAAATAACTCAAAATTCCGAAAGTTATCGGAATGCATCGGAACGAAAGCCAAACGACTCGGATGATGGAGTATATCAAGCAAATGCATCCGAACACCATGAAAACTCCTCAAAACTCCTCCGAAAAGCTCCTGAGCCCACTGATAGCACCAATCTATACATGTGACCTATCTGCTCCTAACTTTGGAAGTCCCTCCTAGCCCTGTCATGGGTGATACCAAAAATGGGAATATTACAGACCTCCCGCCCCAATATTGCTTGCCCTCAAGCAATTGAAATATGTGGGCCACTCTGTTGGCCTGCCGCACCTCAGACCCAATGCTTGGATCCCATATCAACCTCTGGGTGCTGCTATGCACCTGTGTCAAACCTCTCGGAACAGATCCCTCAATGCCGGGATCCCAAACTGATCTCTCTCTATCTCAGTCAACAAACAATCCTCCCAGATCCCAATGCCACCATGGCCAATCATCACCCAAGTCCCACGACTCAGACTGCGCACTATCTCTGGCTATGACTGATGCTCTCAAAGGTGAAGACCACCAACAAGCATCAATGCTCCCGGGCTCCTGCTGTGCTGTACCTGTAACTGCATATGCTGCCCCACCAACTGCATACCAACTCATCACCTCTCTCCAATCCAAGTCCTGACTCAATCCCATGCTGATCCTACTCTCCTGAAATCGGGAAGGAGTCCTGAAGTAACGACAACTGGTGCCCTCCTGCCAACTGGAATCTGTAACATATACTATGTCTAAGGGCCCCTGCTCTGATGTGCTCGCCACGAAAAATACCGTACCATCAAGAGGGTACCAACTCATGATCTCCCGCCAGTCCATCTTGGAAGAAGAATCCAATGTAGCAACAACCACACATGGAACATGCCCAGGGTGTTGCCGCCAGCCTGTAATCAACTCCCACTGCTCTTCCCTGTCTACCAATGGAAGCTGCCTGTAGAGGAAAGCCCCTCTCTCTATAATGGGCCAAAGTGGGCAAGATATGCTGTAAGCCCCATCGATGTACTCCTGGAGAGTACTACTCACTGAAAGTACTGCAGCTCGATCGACTATATGTACATCTATCTGTACCTCATCAATATGTCGGCCCAAAGATGGATGCTCCACCATCTTCAACAACTCAACCCTCTCATCGGGAATGTAAAACTCCTGTTGTCCCCTAGCTCCCTGCAAAACTATCCCATCGACCTCCAACATCTCTAGAGGATATGGATCTGCAACTGCCGTCACTGTACTCGGTGTCTATGCATCTAACTGCGCCTCCTTAAAGGCTGACCCCAATGTTAGCCGCATATCCATCATAGGCTCAATGTGGGTGCCCATCTGGATCTCACCCAAGGAAATGTCATGCCTGATGTCCATAGTATCCTCCTCTGCTGACTCAGGCTCCATCATATGCTGCTCTGGCTGAATCGTCACAAATGACTCATCACCCAGAGTATCTCTCATAGAGTCCCGTGACTGCTCACCCTGCACACTGGAACATGACTCCGGTCTACTGTCATCCTCTCTGCATGGCTACTCTCGCTTCCCAGAAGCATCCTCATATGACCCCATGGACTCATCTGAAGAAGAGTCCTCATCCTGGCATACAGAAGGAACGTCTACTTGCTCTAGCTCTGCCACCTCATCTGCATCTCTCAAACATGAGTGATCAGGCCCCCAAGGTTCTTTGCAAATGAAGCAAAGTCCCTTCCTCCTCAGCTCATTTCTACTGCCTGACCTACCAAACTGGAGCCGCTCCTCCCTGGTCAACTGTCTCCTGAGAAGCTCAATGTTTTGCTCAACTAGCCCTTGGGCTAGCTCATAAGCAGCGGGCGAGACCAACTGCTCTCCCCTCCAAATGCTCAACAACCGGGTCTGCAACTCTCAGCCAATGGTCTCATGGTCTCTCATACATGATGACAAGATGGACTGCATGTGTGTTATGACAGTATCAGGATGATGTTTCCTAATGCTGAAGAAGCATTGGAACATCTGCAGGATCAAGTCATCACATTCAAGGTCAAACATGATGACATAAGTCTTGATTGTGGCCATACTCCATAAAATCTCAAGCTTCTTCCCAAAGGTAGAGCCTACACTGTTGTCCAAATCCTGAAAAGTCTCTACAATCAACTTCATAATCCTTCTCATAACATCATCATTATATGGCTCTATAGGTGTGGTCAATTTCATGATGTTACTGAGGCAAGCTGCAACTGGAAGTGTGACCCCTTCACAAGGCTCTTCCAAGAATTTGGGCTATATAAGAGCAAGCATAGCAGGCTTTAGAGCCCAAATCAGTTTCTATTTCAGTTTGGACAAAACTCTCCATGACATCTTCATGCGTTTCAGATCTGTCCCAAGTGCAAAAATTTTGTGACCGATCTCCAATCCTTCCTGCAAATCTTTTGGCTGTCCCTTTTGAAGGATGGCATAAATTCCTCTTGAAAAAGGTCTGCTGTTTGGCTTTGTTTTCTGGTCTTCTGCTGCATGGTGGTTTAAGGAACCAACGTCTATTTTTATTTTCATCAATTTGTTTAGAAATCCCTCCATGGTTCGACCAATGATGTGGTCACTATTCTTCTGAGTGTGTTTTTGGTGTAATTTCTTTGAGAAGTATTTTCAAGCTGTTAGGTAGCAAACTTGCTGTAGGTGACTGACCTTATTTATTCCTGGGTTAGTGCACAGTGTTGAGTCTTCAATACGATTCTCAGCCCTCAGACAATCTTCAGCATGCAACACAGAGACTGATATTTTCTTCCAACGCCCACACCCTTCAAAAAGGAATCCACACTCATTGACTCTGCAATTCAATCTCTGCTTTAGCTACTGTAAATTTGTTTTCCTTGAGGCAGAACTTGTCCATCTTAGAGCGCAAAACCCATTGGTAGCAGCCTTGTAAATATTGGAGGATATTGGCACAGCTAACAAGTCCAGAAAAATGAATTTCAAGGAAGTTTGCTGTTACATTGATGTTGGACAAAACTTTAACATAAGCTGCATTGGAGCCTCTTGCCGCCTCTCAGATGTCAAAATCTGTTAATACTTTCTGCCCTTGAACATAAACATCAAAAATGCGTCTTCCAACACTATTCCAGACTAGTGTATCTAAAATCACTGTCTCTGCAAACTGTAAATTTACTGTTTAGAGTCCATTCACGAGTCCTAAACCATAATATCGAAGTGAACGGGGAGATAAACGTGCTGTCTGATGCAGTTCTGTATCTAATGTCTGTGTAATCTGAAGCTGACTGGTTGCAAAAAGCTGTTCCTTAACTTTCTAAAGCCTGTAATAACAGTAATAATTTGTTTGTCAATATGATTATGAATCTGCAGCAACCTACCCCCAGATCACCAACTGCTCCCAACAGGAAAACATTTCCCTATTTTGTAATGTGGATGCTTTTGAGGCTTTAGAAGGTTGCTGATACATAATATATTAACAACAAAGTCCATAGCAATGATGGGCTTTCCCATTGGCTTTTGAATGGCCATTTGATTATTTGCACACCCCACAGAACTAGATTGTTCTAAAAATGATATCATAAGAATCCAAAATTGGAGATGAGAACCAAGATGTCCTATTGCTCTTGAACAAATCCATTTGGAGGTAATTTAACGGCCATTTCACAAATTTTGAACTGCTGCCAATGCCCAAGCTCAAGGTTGTTCATTAAGGAGGTTATCATAATAAGTTTGAAATCGAAGGCCAGAACCAATATGTTCTATTGCTGTTGGGAAAATTCATGTAGCCAGATTTGGTCCCAATACCAAAACAAGATTTCGAAAAAGTCCAAGATCATATGGATGGCGATACACTCGTCCTACTTTCTCATCTACCTACATAGCTCGCACACCTTCATGATACTCTATGGTGGTCTTGTTATGTGAAAGGAGGTACATATGCTAGACAAGGAGAACTATTAATGCCACAGTTAAGGGAATAAGAATTATTCCACAGAGAATATAAGAAGTCTTGAAAATATTTCCAGATTGTCTCTCATCATCATGGAGTTCCTGGATTGCACTGCCTACAAGTAGTACCAGCGCATAGATGCATGCTAGAACAATATATAGTACAAATAAGAAGAAAGCCTTGTAATTTTCATGCCCAACACAATTATTTATCCACACACAATGATGATCCTTTTACAGACTCGACAATGATGTGCACGTGGGGGCTTGTAATGGCCAAACTTTTGGCAGTATCTCAAATCTCCACCTTTTCGCTTGACATAAAACGTGAAGCTGGCTCCTTCAATAATTTGATGGTGGCTTGTTCTCGTATTGACCGTCGCTTCAGGAAGCACGCTCCTCTAGCATATCAGTGTGAATAACGTTTCAACGCCCGGCTCCACACACAGCACCCCTCACGCTGGTCATCGGTGGTATAGCCCGTGTATCAGCAGTTCGCTGACTTGGCTGCTCGGCGGCTCATCTCATTCAAACAACGGCTTCCGACTCAATTGGGTATAAAATGCTCGCTCGGCCTGCGCGGCGGCTCATAAAATTGGTTCGAATTCAATACTGATCTTCCTGTTTCACCTTATCACGACCGACACTCAAGTTGCATTCGCAAATGCCCACAGATCTGTAATCTGGTTCCTATTTGGTCTTCCAGCAGTTGCTATCTGAAGCAGCTAGCACCAAAGATTGACCCACCACGGGAAAAAAAAATGTGGTCTCTGCCTACTATGATCCGTCGTCAATAGTTCATTGACCGATCCTCAACCAAAGTCTAAAGCTCAAATTCCTCCACTAGCAGTTTCCGGAGTTAATCCACACATGGCCATCATGCAATCGGTCTCATTGATGCAGTTCTTCTATTTCGGTTCGAAGGCGGCTCTTGCAATCCTACAGATGGGTTTCAACAATGGTGCGTCAGTTCTTTGAAATCGCACATGCATACCAATGGTGGCCCATGCATGCACATCATATTCCTTAGCCTCCCAAAGACAGTGGCTCTTGGAAATGTGGAAAATGAACTCGATTTCCAACACCAATAAACAAATAATACTTTGGAAAATATATTTCTCTTCGGAAGTTTTAGAAATTACTACAATAATTTGAAGCCCTCAGTATTGACCTGCAGTAAAATATTTCAACTTTGATTTTCTGGAAATTTGGCACCTTCGAAACCCTTGAACAACTAACAACCCGCAGGCTGAGCCAAGACCAAGGCTCTGATACCACTGTAATATCCCATTTGGGGATATTTTTACTAAAAATGCAGATAAATAAATAAACTCCACAAAATGCCGCAAAATCAACATTCATTCAATAGAAGATTGCCATGTAAAAAAAAAAGACAGGGAAACACTGCAATCCAATACCATATAGAACAGGAGAAATCTCAACTTTTATTATAAATAACAGGAGGGGTTTACATATAGATCTGACCCAGAAAATGTTGAGATAGAAAACTGGCCAACAATACAATCTGCAGCACTGCTATACGGCGCTGGCCTCCCAAAACTGAACTGCTGCACTCTCCCTCCGGCAACAGCTACCACTGAATCCACTGAAAATGATGAAGCCCTAGTTGAAGATCTGAATGATCCTCACACCAATCTCTGAAGCTCTGTGAAACTTCTAAGTGAAGTCTCCTCAAGAGTATTGGGTTGCTGTCCAACACTCACAAATCACCCGAGGGTTTCCGTCCTGGGGCTATGGCATGAAGTAGAGAACCACGTCCTCAAACCTCCCATACACAAGAAAATGATCTACTCCAAATATGTCTCCCAATGGCCTCCTCCCTTTCTTTTATAGATCCCTTGGAGCCTTCTAGAGCATTATTTTATTATTATTTTATTCATGGAGCACTTTTCCCTTTTATTAAAATATTATAAAATATTCCTTTTTAATGCAGAAAAGGGTAAATCGGCTACCACGCCTTCTCCGGTCACTGAAATCTATGTCTAACTATCCCATCGTGTAGGTCTCCTCGTCCCGGTTCCAATGAGCTATTACACTAAGTTGTTCCATCGTGTATTCCTCCCGGAATGCCACCTTGAGCATAATCAGCTGAGTTAAGCCCATAAATAACTCAAAATTTCGAAAGTTATCGGAATGCATCGAAACGAAAGCCAAACTGCTCGGATGATGGAGTATATCAAGCGAATGCCTCCGAAGACCATGAAAACTCCTCAAAACTCCTCCGAAAAGCTCCTGAGCCCACTGATAGCGCCAATCTGTACATGTGACCTGTCTACTCCTAACTCTGGAAGTCCCTCCTAGCCCTATCATGGGTGATACCAAAAATGGGAATATTATGCCTGAGTGTCGAGGTGTGAGACTGGAAGGGCCAGAGATCAATATCTAGCTAGCAAAAGATCCAGCAGAAGGAGGTGACGCAGTCCCTAGCTAGAGTGATGCAGATCTGTGTAGAGACAACATGGGGCTCATCAGTTCAGTGTTGCGTCAATTCCAGATCTCCAGTGTCAGTGTGAGGTAATCCTCACTAGTTTTCTGCTAATCAGATTCTCTGTGTGGATGGCAAGTAAGGCATCCCAGGTTGTATTCAGAGCTTCTGCTTAATAAAATCAAACCCTCATCTGCTGCGCCGGTTTTTCCGCATTGGGTCTTTCTGGGGACTTAGTCCAAAAATAACGGTGTCATGTGTGTTTAGTTTTCTTCTTGCTCATATCTTGTTTCCATGTTTATTTTTCCGTAGTTTATTTATGTAGTGAAGGTTGCAGTGTATTTTCTTCAATATTTACTTGAAGAACACAGTAAATAACTTGCATGATTAAACAAGTAGAAAATAGTAATATCAGTTTTCTACAATAGGGATTTCGGCTTTAGGAATTTTCACACGAATGTGATGCTGGTTGGATATATTCTATAACGTGTAAGTGAAAATTCGATGTTATTTTTTATGTTGCTGCATACATTTGAACTTCACTATGATCAGGGTTAATTGTTGCATATGTTAAATGTGGAATTATGTGTCTATTTTAGCGTATATATGTGGATGGGCCATGTTATATGAATGAAATTTCCTAGAGATCGTGTTATCTTGATAATCCTTCACCATTTGCAATAGGTATAAATGTTTTAAAGTCACTTTTCTTCTCTAGCCTCTAACATTGGACGAAGTTGACTTTGAAGCCTCCTTGAACGATAGAAATACATGTTGAGATTTTGAGTGTTGGGGTAGCATCGGATGTGCTCTAGCTCCCAAACTTTGTGGATGGACTAGAGTACATGATCTCCAAGACCCAGAAAGGGATTCGAGAAATTCCATCCAGTTTACTGATAAAATTAATTAATTAACCTTAAAGGTAATTAATTTAAACATGTGATGGAAATGAATAAAGTCACATGGATCAAGCTTTCTTTTAATCTTAGCCGTCGATTCAGGATTAGATCACGGCCGTTGGTTTCCCAATGAGAAAAGTATAAAGGAAAGGCTTGGGGTCAGTTAGAGAACACACACAAAGGCAAAGCACTGAGACTAAGCTGGAATTCTAGGGCGAGGTTTGCTAAGAATTTCCAGAAGTGTTTCAGCTGCAGCGAGGGGTAGTATTGGCGAGAGGGATGATCTGATCCTAGGCCAAGAGTCAGCAAGAGGCAGAGAAGTAGTAGCGCAGAGGGGGCAACAACTATGCAGCAGTTACGCAGCAGCGCAGAGGCTTCAGGTGCTACGCAGGCCCAGAAAGGACACCACAGAGGTAGAGGAGGCCATCAGGGCTTACACAGGCCCATCTAGGGCAGCGTAGGGACAGCATAACCCAGTCTAGGGTTATGCAGACCTCTCCTGAGCAGTGCAAAGGCACATGCAGGCTAGCAGAGCTGACGCAGAGGGCTTCAGAGCAGCGCTGGGGTTTCTAAAGACAAAAAAGGGTTGAGTTATGTAAATCCCATTTGAGGGTGTGAATCAGTCAGGTTTTTTTTCTCTAGAACAGAGGTATTGTTGCAGATTTTTGTATTTCTCTGTTAGGTTAACCTATAAGGTGCCCAGATTTGATGTACTTACAATCTACTTAATAATAAAAACCCGCCAGCAGCCAGAAGACCGGTTTTCCCGCACTGGGATTTTCCGGGGACAGTTGTTCAGAAAATCTTGTGTGTGACTTTGTCTATGTGCATGTATTAAGTTTAGATCTGTATTAGAGTAGGTTGTTAAAGTGTTTACTCAGATGTTAATACTAAACATTTCAGATTAATAACTTGTATAAGTAGGAGAAGTAAATCGTGATTTAATAGTAGGGTTTCTGAATAAGCAATATTCAGAAATTTTCACATGGTATCAAAGCGATTGCAGATCTAGCTAGATCACGAGCAGGAAGATTGAAGAATCCTTGCTGCAGAAAGCAGCAGTAGCCACAAAAATCCGAACCAGAGAGGACAGCGTATTAGCAGAAGGGGGCAGAGCCACGTAGAGGCCAAAGTGACACAGTCCCCACGCAGGCCCACGTACCTACTGAGTAGAGGCAACGAAGAGGCTGCGTTGGGACAGTCTGCTCACGCAAAGGCCAGCTAGGGTGATGCAGTCCTAAAGCTGTTGCTAATTCAGAGTGCCGGAAGCAGTGCTGCAGAGCTTAAGTAGTTGTTGGTGGGGTTAAATTTCTTAAGGTGCAGAAATTAGCCTGAGCACTAGTTGACCTAGAGCGGAAGGAGAACAACTTCTCAGAGGATTTCTAGCTAAAGAAATCTACACTTTGATCAGAGGATTGAAGAGAGCTGATTTGTTGTGATTTGGCAGACTTCCAAGAGAGGAAGTCAGTTGTGAAAGGGAGTAAAGGGTGCCTTTTCTCGCCAAGGACCCTAGATCCAAGTCTCTAGCATAGAGAGAAGGACTAGTTCTGACAAATTTGTTGAGTAGATGACACCTCAAGGACTACGTGATCAGGATAGGTTGGACGGCCTGTCCAACTTTGCAGTCTGGAAGGCCAGAATCCTGGTAGTCATGGAGGCACATGGTCTGAGGGAGCATGCAAAGAAAGTCCTGGCCACACCAACCAATGCGAAGCTCCTGGAGAAGCATGAAGAAGCAGCGACACATGCCAAGATCTTCATCATGGATGGAGTCAAAGATCATGTAGTTCCTCACATAGCCGAAAAGACAACAGCTCATGATATGTGGGTGGCTCTGACCTCACTTTATGAAGGAAGATCTGTCGAGAGGAGAATGCTTCTGGAAAATCATATGAGGTTATTCATGATGGCCAAGGGAGAGGAGATCGAACCCTTTATTTGTAGATTACAGGAAATCAGGGATCAGCTGAATGCCATGGGGGTGAAAGTGGAGGATGATGTTATGGTGAGGACTGCACTCAATGCAGTCACAGAGGACTAGGAAAATTTTGTCCAAAGTATCTTGGGCAGAGCGGACCTTCTCAACTTGGAAAGTAATTGGGCGATCCTCTGACAAGAAGAACTCCGTCAGTTCACCAAGAGACAATACAGAACTGGATAAAGTCAAGTGAAGAAGGAAGAGGAAGAAGATGTTGCCTTGGCATCAAAGAGGTAGCAAGGGAGAAAGAAGCGGGATCTGTCAAAGATCAAGTGTTTCCAGTGCGACGAACTAGGATATTTCGCCAGCAATCGTCCTCAGAAGAAGAAGGACAAGGAAGCTTCTAGCTCCAAGGCTGTTGTGGCGGACAATGGCTCTGGAGATGACGTAGCCATGAGCACTCATGTACCACGAAAGTGGGGTGACATGGATCTGTAGAGTACCTACAGAGTGGTGGCAGGATCCTTGACTAGCCCAAATCTTCGATCACATTTGTGCTACGGGAGCCTTAAGATAGTAGCGGTACAAGTGGAGCACTTGGTGCAGAGAATCATAGATGAAGAAAAGGTGAAGTTGGATGTTGAAAGGGCGCAGCGCAGTGCAGAGGGGCTAATGTGACTCTAGCAGCGTAGTGCAGGCTGGCTTACCCAGAGCAATTCTGCAGCAGCGCAGTGGCTCCCGAAGGACAGCGCAAATCAGCCACCTATGGAGCTTCAGTGATGAGGAAGCAGCCCAACTGACTTGTTTATCAAAGGTTGGGCAGGATTTTTTAGTTGTTTCTCCCAGCAACTGAGTCGCAGTGCAGCAGTTGACAACACAATGTAGCAGTTTGAGAGGGAGCTGCAGTATAAATGTGGCAGTGGCGATGGCAGCGTCATGGGAAGCAGTACGGGAGAGCAGCAGCAGCACAGTGATGAAGGGCAGCAGGCCAAGCATCAATGCAGAGACCCACACCAGAGATCAGTGCAGAACTTCGGGGTGAAGTAGTGTTGTGCTAGAGCACATTCCTCGCTAAGAGGGAGTGTTGAGATTTTGAGTGTTGGGGTAGCATCGAATGTGCTCTAGCTCCAAAACGTTGTGGAGGGAATAGAGTACATGAGATCTCCAAGACCTAGAAAGGGATTTGAGAAGTTCCATCCGGTTTAAGAGAAAATTAATTAATTAATCTTTTTAATTAAGGACCCTAAGTCTAACTTAGGAAAATTAGAATATTAAAGGTAATTAATTTAAACGTGTGATGGAAATGACTTAAGTCACATGGAACAAGCTTTCTTTTAATCTTAGCCGTCGATTCAATATTAGATCATGGCCGTTGGTTTCCCAATGAGAAAAGTATAAAGGAAAGGCTTGGGGTGGGTTGGAGAACACAAACAGTGGCAGAGCACTGAGACTAAGCTAGAATTAGAGGGCATGGTTTGCTAGGAATTTCCAGAAGTGTTTCACCTGTAGCAAGGGATAGTATTGGCGAGAGGGATGATCTGATCCCAGGCCAAGATTCAGTTAGAGGCAGAGAAGCAGCAGTCAGAGCAGCGCAGAGGGGGCAGCAGTTACGTAGCGCAGAGGCTTTAGGTGCTACGCAGGCCCAGAAAGGGCACCGCAGAGGCAGAAGGAGGCCATCAGGGATTACGCGGGCCCAGCTAGGGTAGCGCAGGGACAAGGTAACCCAGTCTAGGGTTACGCAGACCTCTCCTGAGCAGCGCAAAGGCACACGCAGGCTAGCAGAGCTGATGTAGAGGGCTTCAGAGCAGCGCTGTGGTTTCTGAAGACAGAAAAGGGTTGCGTTCTGTAAATTCCGTTTAAGGCTGTGAATCAATCATTTTTCCATCTCCGGAACGGAGGTATTGCTGCAGATTTTTGTATTTCTCTGTCGGGTTAACTAGTAAGGTGCCCAAATTTTGTGTACTTAGAATTTACTTAATAATAAAAACCCTTCAGCAACTAGAAGACCGGTTTTCCCACATTGTTTTTTTCTAGGGACAGTTGTCCAAAAAATCTGGTGTGTCACTTTGTCTATGTGCATGTATTTAGTTTAGATATGTATCAGTGTAGGTTATTAAAGTGTTTACTTCGATGTTAATACTGAACATTTCAGATTAATAACTTGTATAAGCAGGAGAAGTAAATCGTGATTTAACAGTAGGGTTTCTGCATAAGTAATATTCAGAAATTTTCACAATACATTCCATCTTCTTAATTATCCTTGACTCCATATACGCAAGTGAAATTAGGCATTGATCCTTCACAGTATGATCATTTTAACCCTTATTTTTACCTTTTCTCCATTTTTCCCAGGTCTAGCCCCATCAAGTCACCTAGGGCATCAATTTCCCAAAACTCTAGATATAGGAAAAATTTGATCTCCTAGGGTCAACTACGCTGGTGGACCCCCGAGGTCTCCCCAAATTTCAAAGACATTCCAACGGTGGAATCTCGGGATATCCCAAGCCCTAGCTCTAGGATCAAGTTCTGCCTGTTTCCAAAGGCTAGCACCTAGATGGATCAATTTGACCTTTTCAAGTAGAAATTCTTGCTTGATCCTTTCCTCTCACCTTGTCTGGGATAGGAACATCATTGGTTGCTA
Source organism: Pinus albicaulis (assembly GCA_034641835.2). Classification (NCBI taxonomy): domain Eukaryota; kingdom Viridiplantae; phylum Streptophyta; class Pinopsida; order Pinales; family Pinaceae; genus Pinus; species Pinus albicaulis. The sequence goes on from CM076583.1 coordinate 976,972,207, forward strand.
AATTCCATCCCCGAACGTGGGTTGTGTCCACTTGGCCCCGTGTGGTCCCATTTGTTTTCAAAAACTATTCATCAAGGACTATTTGGGAATCCAAGTTCTTATATGATTTTAAGGATTGGGAAGCACCTCTACAAGTTTACCCTTCATCGTCACCCTCTAATCCTCAACCCCCCTCCCTGGAAAGTCAAGGCCCTTGCTTAAAGAGAAAGAAATCTCCATTCTTCACCTCCTCCTAGGGAAAGGGTTTAAGGGATCACTTCACATATGTTCATTGATATATCCTTTATAAGTGGCTTTCCAAAAGAATCAAGACTCCTCCAATCGGTGAAAGTCCATAAAGAGCAGGGAGCCTTAGCTATGGTCATAGTGGGTTAAGCCTCCACCATTTCCCTTAACCTAGCAGTTGCCCTCATAGGAAATCCTTTTAGGTCCCCTCCTAGTTTGAGAGGTAACATTTATGCGCCGTTGTCAGGGACATGAGACATGTATTTTGTTCCCTTTACGACATATTGAAATATCATTATTGGCGATTCCATTTGAAGAACGAAGCCCTAGTTCACTGAATTTTAAGGTCAATTCTTGTATGGTGAAGCAAGTATTTTTCTAGGAATCTTCAAATTCACCCTAGCAACTCCTATGTATTTTCCATGTTTATCTCAAATAGATTCCCCTTCTTTGATAAATTTCCCACTTTGGACATTGCTAGCATCCTATGGCACCCGAATCATGTGATAGGAAGGATGGTACGTGGGGTACCCGTATTTGATGGTACGTGGCAGCATAGTAGATGCAACACTTGAGAGGGAGCTGTAGTACAGATGTAGAATTGGAAATGGTGGTGTCAAGGGCAGCAGTACAGTTGCAGCAGCAGCAAAATGGTTGGTGGAGAGCTTGTCAGACATCAGTAGCGCAGAGGATGCTTCAGGGTCAAAGCAATGTGCAACAGACATGTTGTTAGAGCACTTTCCTCAATAAGAGGGAGTGTTAATTTTTGGTAGCATTGGAAGTACTCTAAGTCTCAAAATTTGTGGAGAGGCTTAAGCACATGTATTCCAAAGAACCCAAAAATCGTTTGTGAAAATTCTACTCAGAATGTGTTTTATTAAAATAATTAATTATTTTAATGTGACCCAAATTTTAAACATAGGAAAATTCAATAATTAAAGGGTATTAATAAAACAAACTGTGAATCTTCTAGAGAACATGGATCAAGTCAAGTTATAATCTTAGTTGTTGATTGGAGATCTAATCTTGGTCGTTGAAGTCTCAACAAGAAGGCTATAAAGGAAGGCTTGAGGGTCATTTGAAAAGATACGCTGAGAGGATCTAAAGATCAATTTTTTTTAAGGAGCAAGTGCTTGGACGAAAATCAGATCTAAGTGATTCTTGATTGCAGTGAGGGGCAGTAATTCTAGTTGGAGATTTTCCTGAGCCGGAGGATACATAGAAGAGAAGACAAAGAGCAGATCAACAGAGGCAGCGTAGCAGAGGCAGTGCAGTCCCACGTAGAGGCAGCGCTGCAGCTTCAAGGGAATTCGAGATTTAGCTGAGGGTTTTCTGGATCTAGCGCTAGAGAGCCGGGGTGAGACTGGAAGAGGCCAAAAGGGCAGATCCAGCCAGCCAAAGACCAGTGACCCAAATGCCACGCAAAGTAGTGGAGGGCTTGCAGATTTGGGGTTGTTGGTCAGTCGGGCTTTGAGATTAGTGTGAGATTTCTCTCACTAACTTTCTTGTCAATCATCTTCTCTGCAGGGTTTGCGAGGAAGGCATCCCAGATTTGTATTCAGAAATTTACTGTATAATATATAAACCCTCAGATCTATTGCATCGGTTTTCCCGCATTGGGTTTTTCCGGGGACTTTCGTCCAAAAATAACGGTGTCCTATATGTATATTTTTATTTGCTTAGTTTCCTTGTTTCAGAATCATAAGTAATTAAGTGTGGGTTGCTTCAGTAATTTTCTTCAATATTTCATGAAGAAATCTGAAATAATTCTGTGATGTAATTTACAAATAGGAGAAGTAAATTCAGCTGGGAGCAGTAGGATTCTGGAGATCATTTAGATCCAGGAATTTTCACAGAACCCTTCCTGTGCAATGCCAATAGCATCATGAATTTGTCTATTTTCCAAAAATATAAACTGTTCCTGTGAAATGTGACGGGAAAGAATAGGCTTAAGCCGATTTGCCATGATTTTGGCAATAATCTTATATATGCAGTTGCAGAGGGAAATAGGTCTATAGTCAATGAAGGATCAAGGTAGGTCCAATTTGGGAATGAGGGAAATGAAGGTGGAGTTAAATGCATCATATATGATGCGAGTTGTCTTGGATTCTTCCACCACTCGAAGTAGATTTTGTCCAATTAATTCATAGAAGGTTAGATAAAATTCAACTGGCCAACCATCCAGGCCCGGGCTCTTGGCCTTCTTAAACCTTTTGAGCACAGCTTCTAATTCCCTCATCGACACAGGTTTGTTCAGGTCCTCTACAGCTTCTTCATCAACAAACCGAGGGAATAGACCAACAATTTTAATTATTTCTGCCAAGGTGACTTCCTGAGGTGCTTTGAAAAGTCGACCAAAATGGGAAATGCCTAAGGAGGCCAGTTGATTGAAAGATGATACAGGAAGTCCATCCTCATTTTCAAGTGACCAAATGGTGTTGATGGCCTTGCGACCTTTAGCAAATTGTTGGAAAAAATTGGTATTGTCATCTCCAACTTGTAACCATGTGGCTCTGCTCTTGAGCCGCCATGTATCTTCTCGTTCCTTAAGAATCCTCAGTCTGTCTGCTTCCAACTTAATGACCCGATATTTAGACTCAATAGATGAGAATCCTCCACTCCGAGGGTCATCAAGCCTGGAAAGTTCCTATTCAATAGATCTTAGATCTATATCATCCCGAATGCACTTGGCTTTTTCCCATTCAATCGTTTTCCTTTTAAGGCAAACAAGTTTATTGGAAAAGAAGGTTGAAGAAATCTGTTCAAGGGAGAGTTGATCATCATTCCAAACATCATGAACAAGTTTTATATATGTCTCATCTAGTAGCCAGGTCGAATTGAATTTAAAAGGTGCTCTGGGCTTAGAAAAGGTTCTAGATATCTCTAAGTATATCGGGGAGTGATTAGAAATACCACCAGATCCGACCCATTTCCTATACAGTGCCAGTTTATCCAGGAGAGCTACCTTAAGAGGAAATCGATCCAAATGCCTTGCAAGCATGGAGTCCCCAGTTCTCCTATTACGCCAGGTAGGCTAAAGATGAGGCATCGGAATATCAATCAAGTGGTGCCTCTCCAATAAGGGGCTAATCATGTTTGAGAGAGAATCCGATTGTGCATGGGATCCCCAGGATTTTGCTAGGCCAATGGAAAAGTTAAGATCCCCTCCCAGAATGATGTTTTCAACTTGCACGAAAGATGAGTTCAATACTATCTCCCAGAATTCCAATTATGACAAGGACCATAGATATTCACCAGTCGGAGTTCTATCCCAAGTTGTTCAAAAAAAGGGTCTGCTACTAGAACTCCTTCCCTACCCCAAACATTAAGGAGCCTTATAGCCCGGGGTTAATTCCAATATCAATGCCCCTAGATCGACCACAGACATTAAGGGCATGGAGAGTCCAGCCAGTGTAGGGGAAATATGTTCAAAATCACACAGTGTCTCCTGTAATAAGATCGCATCCACCTTTTCTACTTCTAGGAGTCTCTTAAGGGCTAGTCGTTTTGCAGGACTAGCCAGCCAGCGACAGTTGAAGGAGAGCCACTTCATGAGGGGGCCAAGGAAGGGGCATTTCTTGCTCTAAGAACCCCTACAATAGAAAGTTGTCTACCTTCAGCAACGTCAATACCAGCTTGATGAATGGCTCTGTTCATGTTGGAATGCCTCCCACGAGTAGATTTGGGGATCATCGGATGGGAGAATGCATCGAGTCCACAACCGAAGGGTGCAGATGATTTGTTTCAGGAGCGCAGATTGTAATGGCGGCCGGAGGGAGTATCAAAGGAAATATCCATGTTAGAGGAGGAGCATGGTGGATTAGCCAGAATGGAAGGAGGTGGAATGGAATATACATCAGGGGAGGTGGAAGAGGGGCATGTAATCAAAGAGAGATTACAACTAGAAACATTAACCTTCTTCATGCGAGACTGATAAGATACAGATGATTCAATTGAAACAAAAGGAACAGATAGAGGGATGGAGAAATCAGTACCTAGAGGAGGATTGGAGGCAGCTGATCAGGCTCTGGTGACCATTGGTGAAGGTGGCTAATTGTGAGCAGTTGATTTTCTATGATTAGGCGTGGGTGATTTTCACTGCTTGGCCCAGACATCTTCGACTGTTGTTCCTTCCTAGGAGATTGCCCAATCTTCCCATTGTTTATATTTGTGGTCGCCAAAGGTGGATTGACTTTGGAGAGTAATGGGAAATCTTTATAGAGATGACCAACTTTGTGGCACCGCCTACAGCGGAAGGGTACACCTTCATAATCCAACATTTAAACTTTTCTAATGTTTCTCCACTGGATTTTCAAATTTTCCTCCAGCCCTTCACGGGTGTCGAGATGGACCAATATACGGGCAAAAGCCATCTTCCCCGAATCAAGGAAGGATTTGTCATGGTCAAGGTATGTGTTGATTTTTGGGTAGCATCGGATATGTTCTAGCTCCGAAACTTTGTGGAGGGGTGTAATATCCCAAATGGGGAATAGATAGCAATACGAAGCAACATAAAAAAAAAGTACAACAAATAGAAGCATACACAGAAAACACTGCAAATACACCAGAACAGCTGAGCCATTTTATTATATTTCTGAAATGAGGGAAAGTACAATGAGGACTCAAAATGATAGCACCTTGGCCTGCTCTAGGCAGGCTGAAATGGTCTTGCTCTCCCTGCTCTGAAAGGCTGCTCCAAATCTGCTCTGCGTGGCTCCTCCTTTGCGCTGCCCTGCTGGAAATGTTGCTGCTAGCTGGAAATGGGTTGCGAGATATGGTTGTTATACTACTCAGAAAAATCTGAAACTCAGACCCCAAACTCTCCTCCAAAAACCCAGAATAACCCGTGAAGGAATTCCGGAATGGCTGACCCCAAAAAATCACCCCCTTGGAATGACTACGCACTTCTGCTAGGTACGCTGGCCTCTGTGATCAAATGCTGGAAAGAAATGCCTCCAACTACCCAAGGAACTCAGCTATGGAAGGGTTGATCCCCTCACAAACCTCCGAACTGAAATCTCCCAAAGTTCCTCCTCTCCCGGAGATGCTCTCCTCCTTGACTGCGTAATCCTTTGAGTGACTGCGCTGCCCTGGAGATGACTGCGTAATCCTGGTGGTTGTCTCAATGAATATGCTCTCCAAAACTGAAGGTATGGCTCCTCTCCTAAGTGGCCACTCGAAGTCCCCTAAGGACGAGGTTGGGATCTCCGCTCGGAGACACCCATGTGCTAAACAACACTGCAGACTCAGCTAAACAGCTTAAGTCTGCTCTAGTCTTGACAAACAGAAAATGATAAGATGTATGAATGAATAAGAAAGGTTGCCTTCATCTCCCTTTTATGCTAATGAGCCTCCAATGTTCCCTTGGGCCCACTAGTGTTGCGTTGTCCCTCTGCCACATTGTCCCCACGTAGCTCTGCGCTGCGTGTCCCATGTTGCCACTGCGTTGCCTGGCCCCACGCTGTCTCTGCATTGTCCCAGCTGCCTCCTCTCCTGTGTTGTCACTTGGCCTCATGGGTCCCGCTTTGTCTTTTAATTATTCTGCCTAGTGACTTTAGGAAAGTGCTTTTATTCTAATGTTGAGTTATGGGTCCCTTGACCCCTTTATTTCCTACTGAACTTTAGAAAGGCAAAAATTAATAAAAAATGAATATTCCAATTAGTTGTCTGCTAATTGGGAAATTACAGTCCTCCCGACCAAAATGTTGCTTGTCTTCAAGCAACTGCAAGGATGGATGCTGCATGATCTTCTCCCCCTCCCAAGTGGCATCCTCATCTGGAAGGTTCTTCCACCTGATCAAATATTCCTTGACTGTCCTGCTCCTCAGTTGTCTGTCTCGAGTGTCTAGAATGGCCTCTGGTTGTAGCACCAAATGCCTCTCATCATCTATAGGTGGGAGCTCCATAGTTGCAGTTACCTGGTGCCGCAGAGCTTTCTTCAAGAATGAGACATGGAAGATGGTATGGATCCGACTCCTAGTCAGTAGCTCTATCTCATACGCTACCTTCCCAGCTCGTCTAATCACCCTGTATGGTCCATAGAAGCAGGGTTTGAGCTTCTCTGCTCCCTTCTGCTTTAGCGTGGATTGTTTGTATGGCTGAAGATAGAGGTAAACTAGATCATTTACCTCGAACTGTCTCTCTACGCGGCCTCTGTCTGCATACAATTTATGTTGGTTCTGCGCTGTGGCCAGGTTGTCCTTGAGAGCCCAGAGTATGTCTTGGCTCTCTTGGATCCAATCTTTGGTCCTTGGGGCCTTGCTTGCTCCAAACATGACATCAACAAAAGTTAGAGCATGATATCCATACAAAGCATAAAATGGAGACATATCGATCGACATATGGAATGTCGTGTTGTAGCAGTACTCTCCCAGGTGAAGCCAACGCAGCCAAGCCTTTTGCTTCCGTGAGACATAGTTTCTCAAGTAGCCCTCCAGCCACTTGTTCACTATCTTTGTCTGCCCATCCTTCTGTGGGTAATAACTGGTACTGGGTGTCAATTTGATACCCACCAAACGGAATAACTCCTACCAAAAATCGCCCATGAACCGTCTGTTCCGATCACTGACTATGGTCTTTGGGAGACCATGGAGCCCAATCCTCTCAAGAAGTATGAAGAGGCTCAAGCGAAGGCAAAACACTTGATCATGGACAAAGTCAAGGATGATGTGATCCCACATATTGCTGAGAAGAATACAACAAGGTAAATGTGGACTTCCTTGACCACTTTGTACCAGGGAACTTCCATTCAGCGGAAGATGTTACTTGAGAAACAACTCATATTATTCCAGATGGCGAAGGGAGAAGAGATCGACCCCTTCCTTATCAAATTGAAAGTGATCCGAGATCAGCTTGCTTCCGTAGGTGCTACACCAGATGAGGTTCTTATGGTCAGGACTACCCGGAATACAGTCTCTGAAGAGTGGGAGAACTTTGTCCAAGGCATTTTGAGCAGAGCGGATCTTCCAAATTGGGAAGATATGTGGGCAAATCCTTGACAAGAAGAGATTAGAAGGATGACCAAGGCCGGAAGCAGCAACACAGGGATCAAAATCAAGAAGGAGGAAGAGGAATATGTGGTTCTCGCATCTAAGCGACAACATGGGTAGCAAAGGAGGAGGAAGAAGGACCTCTTGAAGGTCAAATGCTTCAAATGTGGGGAATTAGGACATTTCGCCACAAAGTGCCCTTTGAAGAAGAAGGGCAAAGAATAATATGACTCAAAGGTTGTTGCAGCGAAGGAGGATGATGGGGATGATGACAATGTTGCCATGAGTGCTCATGTGCCTCGAGAGAAGAGGTGGGGCGACATAGATCTATCGCTCTTTTGAGCTTTAGTGAGGGGCAGGATCCTTGAGGTACCCAAACTCTTGGATCACATACGGCTACGGGAGGCCTTAATGACAGTAGTAGAGTGACAGGTTTCAGTTGATGTGAGGGATAATGGAGTGACAGTGGCAGAGCTGGAGTGCCGAAGTCTGAAGCAGCACAGAGTAGAAACAATAGCAGCAATGCAGTGCAGTGCAGAGCAGCAGCAATGCAGGGCATCAGAGGGTCAGCGCAGATTAGCAGCAGAGGATGCTTCACCATCAAGGTGCATCCAAATTGACCAGTATGTTAGTTTTTGGGTTGTCTTTCAGTTGCTTAACTCTCAACAAATAAGTTGCAGCACAAAAGTTAGTAGTGGCAGTGCTATGGGCAACATGATGCAACATTTGAGAGGGAGTTGTAGTACAGATGAGGTAGTGACAAGTGGAAGTGTCATGGGCAGCAGTGCAGAAAGCAGCAGCGCAGTTGATGAGGGACAACAGTCGAGCATCAACAACGCAGAGGACCGATGTCGTGGATCAGGGTGATGCTTCTAGAGAAAAAGTATTACTAGAGCACATTCCTCGCTAAGAGGGAGTGTTGATTTTTGGGTAGCATCAGATGTGCTCTAGCTCCGAAACTTTGTAGAGGGGCTAGAACACATGAGATCTCCAAGACTCGGAAATCATTTGAAGAAAATTTATTCAAATAATTAATTATTTTAAATGGAACCTAAGTTAAAACTTAGGGAATTTAAATAATTAAAGTGAATTAATTTAACATGTGGGTGAGAAGCTTCTAAGGGATGAAGATCAAGTCTTTTCTAATCTTAGCCATCGATTAGAGATTAGATCACGATCGTTGATTCATCAACAGGAAAAGTATAGAGGAAGGTTTGAGGGTCAGTTGGAGAACACACACAGAGACTAAATTTAGAGATCAAATTCTTCTGACAAAGCAGTGCTCGGATGAAGATCAGATCTGAGTAATTCAGTGCAGTGAAGGGAAATTCGGCAGCAGGACTTCGGTCCAAGGTCGAGAATACAATTGCAAAAGGGCAGATCAACACCAGGAGAAACAGCGAAGCTCTTGAGAGGGTGATGCAAAACCAGCAGGGCTCACACAAAGCTAGAAGGGTGACACAGAACCAAAAGGGTGATGCAAAGCCAGAGGGGGTGACGCAGTCACTTGAGTAAATGCATTGGGGTTTTTGTGAGGAAGATCGGTCCGCCATTTAGCAGATTGATTTCTGAGCCAGCAGGGCTCACGAGGAGGGTGACGTAATCTCAACGCAGAGCTTGTTGCATCCATCGTTGCGCAACATTGGGGACAACGCAGTGATCATTCTGCACTTTTCCCCTAGATCAGCCGAAATATCTGTCTCCGAATAGAGGTACTTCTGTCGAGGATTTTTTCTATTGGGTGAGCTAGATTTGCTAGATTGTATTCAGAAATCGGCATAAACCCTCAGAACTATTGCACCAATTTTCCCACATTGGGTTTTTCCAGGGACATTTGTCCGAAAATAAGTGTGTCCTTTGTCTGAATGCTTCATTTATTTTTTAGTACTTGATCTATATAATTGTGTAGGTTGCGGTGTATTTTCATTAGTATTTTATTGAAGTATTCAGAAAATAACTTGTAAATTTAATAACACAAGTAGGTAATGCAAATCAGATTTCTGCAAATAGGATTTTTGTGGTTTAGATTCAAAAATTTTCACAGTATGTCCCCAAAATGTTGCCGATACTTTTGAAAATATCCTCTGACTAGAGGTGAAGGGGAAATCCATGGAGTCTGACCCAAGTGGGTCCAACTCCTAGCTGTTCACGATCAGGATCAATGAGAGGACACCACCTCTTGAGCAGAATAGGTGAAAATTCGATGTGCTAGAACTTAGAGAGAACCCAATTCGCTTCGTCCGACCTATGGAATTGTAGAGAAAACCATCCTTTCGTCATCGTTACAACCGATGGAAGAACCTCCAAGGTTGAAGAATCACCCTGACTCTGTATTATCTCCCTCTGCGCTACTGATGTCTGACATCAGTACCCACCAATTACTACATGCATGTTGCATCTGTGCTGCTGCTAACTCTGCGTGCTACTGCCAATTCCGTCTGCATTGAAACTCTGTTGTTGTTGCAACAAAAAAACATCCAAAATAATAAACCGAATGTGTTCAACATGATGCATTTGTCACTAGAGTTTTGACTGTTGCTAGTCTCTGCGCTGACCCTCTGAATTCTCTATGCTGTTGCTGACTCTGCACTGTCCCAACTGCACTGCTACCAACTATGCTCTGCGCTGCTCAGTCTCTGGCGCTCTTAGCCACTACAACTGTCACTCTGACACTCCTTTGCACCAACTAACACTGGTCCATCTTGCTACTTCTGATATGGGCTTCCGTAGCAAGGTATTGATCTAAGAGGTGGACTCCTCAAGGATCCTGTCCATTTGCAACTCGGTTGGAACTATAGTACTAGATCACCCCACCTCACACATGGAGTTTTGTGGGAAATCATGGCAAACTCCTCCTCCTCGATCCCTCTGGTTGCAGCCTGCTGATCATTTTTCTCTTCCTTGTCCTTCTTTCTAAGAGGACATTGCGTAGCGTAGTGACCAATCTCACCACACCTAAAACATTTGATCTTCGAGACGTCCTTCCGCCTCCGCTGCTCCTACTGCCCCTTTGATGCAAGGAATGCATTCTCCTCCTCCTCCCCGGGCTTCGTCCCACTGTTGCTGCTACCATAAAGTTTTCACTTTACTAAGCCTCACCTCATCTCTTCTTGTTGAAGAGAAGCCCACATCCCATCCCAATCCGACAATCTTTCTCTTCCGAGGATACTCTAGACGAAGACTTTCTATTCTTCTCGGACGGAATTCAAGGCCAATATTACCATCACCATAGTTTGAGGTGTTGACCCTACAACTTCCAGCTGATCTTGGACTTCTTGAAGCTTCGAAAGGAACGGATCTATGCGCTCCCCCTTCTGCATCCTTGTGGATCTCATCTTCTCCCGCAAGAACATCTTCTGCTCCTTGGAAGATCCCTCATACAACGTAGCCAAGGCATCACACATCTCTTTGGCTGTCCCTTTGCCAGATATGTGAGAAACAATGTGATCCCTCACTTCGTCGATGATCAGTCGCTTGGATTCTACCATATCCTTATTGTAGGCCTTCAATGGGTTTAGATTTGCGGGGACAGCTACCACATTATTGATAAAGGCCTTGATATCATGCTCATCCGGAAGGAAGGAGATCCTTTCCTTCCAGATCACATAGTTGCAGGCACCCTCCAAATGATCCTGATCTCTCAACCCGGTTGCTGCCATCACACCCAACAAATGTCGAATCTGCCTCTAATCCTCTACGCAGTTGTTGACTGGATCTACGCACTCCCTGCTGGAGTGAGCAAAACCGTTCTTGACTACTGTTGCTTTTGCGTGAGAAATTAGAATTTTTCGACAAGAAATTCTCTAAGGTCAGAATTCCCTCAGTGTGCTCTTCTTCCCTTCTGACGCTTTTCTACACTCGAAACTGCTACAAAAAATCTACGTCCCAACTAAAGATCTGCTCTGTGCTGAAGTTGTTGCGCTGCTCCTTCTGCTGTAAATAAATCTCGATCTAGAAAATCTGCCTCTCTTTCCACTCATTCAGAGAGATATTTTTCCTTGAGAATCTTTCCCTCCTGGCACTGATTGCGCAAGCCTTCTGGGGGTTCGATTTGTTGCCTACGCAGCTCTTTGATCTCCCTCTTCAACTCTGCTTCTGAGCTCTTCTATGCTTCACCTGCGCTCTGATACCATGTGGAAATTCCACTATTGGAATCCTTCTACAAAAACTGGTTAAGATTTTTCTATTTTGTTATGTAACTGAACAAAATTATTTACTTTTTGCTACAGTAAATAATAAAACTAACACACTGCAGTCTTCACAACTATAAAATACTGCGGAAGCAAAATACAGTGCGGGAAAGAAATAACACACATATTCGACACCGTTATTTTTTGACAAATGTCCCCAGAAAAACCCAATGCAGTACCTGAGGGTTTGTATTATTAAGTAGCAATTTCTAAATGCAATCTTGGATGCCTTACTGGCTATCCGATACAGAGAAAATAACTGGCAGAAAGTAGTGAGAAAATAAACTCACACTATAATTGGCGAACCGAAATTGATCGAACCTCTGAATGGCTAGCTCTGCTCAGTCTTAGCACAATCACTGTGTTGTTATGCATCACAGCTGATAGGGACTGCGTCACTCCCTTGGATGATTAATCTGCTGGCTAGATGCTCCAATCTCTGGCACTCCGGTCTAACGCCCCGACTCCTGGCACTATAACTGGACTTCTCCTCAACATAACTGCGGATTTTCTCTCAGACTCTGCACTGCCTCTGTGTGGCTTTGCACTGCCCAGCGTGGCTCTGCGCTGCCTCTCTGGATCCCTCTCTACCTCCTCTGCGTTGTATTCACCGGATTAGGAAAATCTTCCACCGGTCGCTATCCCTGCCCCTCACTACAAGAAGTCTCTCGATCAATTCTCCGGCGACTGATGCACTGCTCTCTTGAGAAATCGATCTCTTGATCTCCAAATCGATGTATATTCCAAGTGCCCATCGAGCCTCTTATTATAATATTCTCAATGAACATTCAACGTCCCAGATTAGATCCTAATCAATGGCTCAAATCATCTTGACTCAATCTTCGTCTTTTTTTAGAAGATTCACACCCAGTTTCATTAATACCCTTTAATTATTTTAATTTCCTAAATTTAGACTTAGACATCCATTAAAAATAATTAATTATTTTAATAAAAGTGTCTCCCGATGGAATTTCTTAAAATGATTGATGGGTTTTGTGGTATGCAAATGTCCTAGCCTCCCTACAAATTTTGAGGCTTAGAGCACATCCGATGCTACTAGAAATCAACAATATGGTTATATTAATTGAAAAATTAAAGCATGCATGTAAGTGAAAGGAAAAGTTAGAGTCAACAAGTCAACCACAAGTTCTCTCCCAAAGTGGAGAGATAGGAATGCGAATGGGTAGAACCCGCGCTCCCAAAAATCACAAATTTTATTAATTAAGTTACAAGAGGTAGGATCCCTTGAAAAAAAACTCCTCCAAGCTCAAGGAAAGTATTTACAATGAAAACCTTAGACAATAGACTTTTCCTTGATGAGTTATTACTGCAAATGAGGCCAAAGAAGGGCCTTGAATTCTGCAATTTGAAAGGGTCGCTTTAAATAAAAAATAAGATTCAAGAAGAAGAGGAATTTGCACCAAAGCAAGAGAGGCTAAGCCTCCTTGAGCCCACGACCAAGGGAGAAAATTGGTCTTGAATTGAGAACCCAAGGTCCTGCACACAACTAGTTAATAGTTTCAAACAATGAATCCTGCAAGTTATCGCAAGAACAAGTTAAAGAGGGTTGCAAAACAAACAAAGTGTTAGTTATGAAATTACTCAATATAATTATAAATGTATTTGTACAATATAATCTACAAAGGCTAAGGTAAAGATTATGAGTAAACTCTCCTCTTTGCTTAGCCATGATTTGGCTCTAATTTGGCAAGATTATAAAAAATGAAACACAATATTTGAGTAATAAATATTAAATGATTCATGCAATAGATATGAGCCCAAAGCTCAAAATAAATCCCTACAAGACAAATTCGAAAGATAATAATTTGGCAATTGACATATGTCGGTTCTCCTTGAGTATTTCAAGAGTGGGTTCGTTCGTTCGAGAACTTCCCCTCACGTTTGAAGCTTGATCCAAAGAAATATTTTCTACACAAATTCACATAAACAAATTAGATCCACATGGGCTTAATCAAATGCAATGAAGAGAAAATTTGAGAGATATATTGGACATTAGCTAAAACATTTCTCTATCTAGAGCAAGTAAATAATCTTTATGCTAATGTGAGATAGCTACACATCAACACAACTTGAAAAGCATAATGCAAATAATAGCATAATGAAACAAGTAGAAAGACGAGCAATAATATCAAGATGTTACCATACACAATGAGAAGAACACCTCAAATGTAACCCCAAAGTCTTTTGTATTAATTTGCAAAGAGTGACAACAGAGTATTCTTAAGCCCAATATATCATATTCCAAATACGTAAGTGAGAGCACAAAACTCTTATTATATAGAAGCTTGGAGCCAATCCCAAGGCAAATGGTGACAATCCCAAAGAAAATGGGTGACAATCCCAAAGCACCTTCATGCAAATTCAAATTTCCCAAGTGGTATCAATAATCCTTCAAGAAAAATCAAATTCCATGATGAAATGACAAGTGTATATGGGTCGGAACCAATGTGGGGACAATTTACCACAAAAATCTCCACCAAATATTCTCCCAAATCCTCCCAAATGTGCAATAACTTCATAAATTCAAATTTTCCAAGTAAGCAACTTCCTCATTTATTTCCAGAAATTCAATTTCATTGAGCACATGTCCTTTCATTGATTTTAGGAGTCCACATCACCTTGGGACTTCACTTTAAATCCTCCATGATTTTACACCTCATTTTCACATCATTTATCATTCGTGATATTTATTTTTCTCCATTTATTTAATTGTTAGCTTAATTTATTGCCACTTTTTCCACTAAACTTAGGAAACGTTGGTTTTGAGGGTCTAGAACACATTTTTAACCCCTCAAAGTGTGTCTTAATAGAAATTTGAGGGTGAGAAGTGCAATGTTTATTACTCATACCCCATACAACTTCTATAGACATCACTTATTACATTTCATATACAATTTTTATTCCAATTTTTGCCCTGCGAGAAATTAAAAAAATTAAAACTAGCCCTCTAGACCTAATCAAATTCCACGGATTTTTTTGTGTGATCTCTTATGGTAATATAAATTGACCCTAGATGCTAGGACTCACCCAAGGCCGCACCATCAAGCTGTACTTTGGCTTTGGGGTATATTTGGAGGAAAAAACTCAATTAATTATTAAGTCCTAGTAGGGAGATGATAATTAACCAAGTGAAAAAAACCTCCCAGGGTAATATTCACTTGATCACAAGGTCCCAAGATACCTAGGATTGTTACATGACTCAAAACTCATCATAATAGCATCACTTATTACATTTCCTCAAGGGCTTGTGGAATTTGGGTACAACAAAAAATGATGAGAAAAAGAAATAGAGTTGAAAAAATCTGGTAATATGATTATATTTGATGGTACAAGCATCCTTTAGTATATCTATATCCTTGGGCATGGAGTCTTCATATAATCCTCAGGTGCCACTCCAGTGTTCAACATTTGGCTCCATATGGGAATGCATGCTAGATATGAAGTGATAGTGTGCAAGAACTTGGAATCTGCATCCACCGACAAAAGATATATATCATTAGTAACCATTCAAACATCATCAAATGAAATTAACTACAAAAATGAAGAAATGGAAATATGTTGTGAGAGCGAGCACAAATGACAATTTATTCATGAAATGAAACTACTTAACCAAAATGACAAGGGATAAGGTTAGAAATATGATACAAAAATATGCCCCATGGAATTAGATGCCCTCAATGAAGTTCATGGTGAGAACCTACTTACTTTCAGGCAGATCCATGGCCTGCTTTTCTGATGTGCCCTGTCCAATTCTGAATATCTTAGGACTTTGATCCATCCCAACACTATTTTGTATATGGCCATCATATTTACCAAATCCTTTTCGATTTTTTCTTTTCTTCTTAGTAAATCGTGATGTTGATGTTGATGCAATCAAAGTAGATCTTTCTGCCTGATCTTGAAAATGCTTAGATGGAAAATTTGAAGTATCCCAGACTTCCTTGTCCCACATTTCTCCATTTTGCATCTGCTCTAACATGGGTGATAGATCTATCTCATAGGTATTAACCTGATTCCCCTCATCTTCCTTTCTATTGAGGTCGCGTTCACTTAGCCATTTTTCAATGGAATAAATGACCTCCTCATAATAAGATGAAGCTTGCTTCAATGGATTGGGAGGATTATGATATGTTTCTTTGTTATTTTCGCATTTGTGATCCGTCCTAAGCTGGAATTTTTGTATCTATAATCTTTCTATTTCCTCCAGCCTATTCTTAAAAGTGATCTGATTAGCCTTCATAACACTTATTTCCTTGGCATGATTTGTTTCCATGGTGTTTATTAATTGCGCTCGTTTTTCTTCCATGGTGAGCAACTTATTTTGAAGAGCATCCATTTGACTAGAATGGCTAACCTCCATGGTACTCATTTCCTTCGCATGATCTGCTATTAATCTTGTTTGATTGAGTTCCATGCTTTTAATGAATTTGAGATTGGTTGAGTTGCATATCCTTAATCATTTGAGTCAACTCCTTGATGAAATCCTTATCATTTACATTAGCTTTCTCTTTGATCTTTATTTCATCTCCATATTTTTCTTCAAAGGCATCAATGATTGATTCTAGAGAATCAAAATTGTGAGAAGGTAAGTCTATGAACCAATACATAGCATCTCCATCTAATGAAAAGATGAAAAGTCTCATTTTAACGTCCTCATGGTTAATATCATGGCACCATTTGCATACACAAAGGTGGAAATTCCTAAGGTGAGTTTCAGTACTAATGGCATTGTTACCTAGAAAACTAAGCAATTCTTCAATAGCCTCAATGGCTTCATCTAGAATAATATTCAGATAGCCTGGAATGTTAGTAAAATCACAAGGGGAGAACAACTCATTCATGATGTCATGCTCACTTGACCCTGAAACAGAAAATGGATACAAGAGAGAGGCTCTTGTCCAAGATTAGCGAGAAGTCTACGAGAAGAAGGCTTCAAGTAGAAATCCTTACAGAAAATGAAATAAGTGGAGTCTCCACTTGAACAGGAATCTAACTCTAAAATCCAACATGCAAAAATCAAAAGTTGGTTGTATTCCAGGTACAAGAAGACTTGTCCCGGGTAACGGCGCCAAAAGATGTTGACCCTGCCATCTACACCTACGTACAGTTAGTGAGAAAATCCTTTAACCCCGTAAGGTGTGGTTGGTAGCAAGGAACTAAGAGAAGGGGTTGTCACCTATTCCCAACTCTTTTCGTTTAAGCTATCTCCTAGGTTAGCCATTGGGGGTGGTCCCTAAATGGAAAACTAAGTTAAAAGATGTGAGGTTTTCTAGGAGAATGTTAGAGTAAAATGGATTACATTTTAAGATTATAAACAAATATGATATAAACAATATGAAATGAAATAACCATTAACAACCATCAACACATGAGATAAGTATAAGCATATGAAAACCAGTGCCTTCAAAGTGTTGCTCAAAATAAATGAAAATTCTTTCAAATGGAAGCACAAGTAATCCTGAAAGTGAAACAAAAGAATGTTAGCACAATAAAATAATCAATACAATATATAAGGATGATTTCAAGATATATGATCACTTGATAAATCAAAGAATACAAGGATATCTTGCAAAAGGAAAAACAATTAGTATTCTACTTGAAAAATATATATGAGATAATTCTTGCCACAACAAACTATTCAATTTGACAATGACAAATAAAATGACCAATTGCTAGTAAAACCATGAGATGTGTTAATATTAAATGCAGCTACACTAGATTTGGATGCAATTATCTTGGTTATTTTTAATCTAAAATGCCTAATCTATGTGAGAGATCCTCCTATTGAGCTCTTACCAAAGGGTAAAAATTGGGGTGACTGTAAGAAAAAGGGGGCGGGGACACGATAGTGTCATTAACGACACCCTTCCCCTGAGTCTTACAATCCAACGTGTGTCTTCGTTCTTATAAGGGGACAAACCACCTTCATAACTGCAGAGTCACTCGCCTTTACCTTCTTCATACCAAATGGAAGAACTTTCCAAGAAAGTATTTTTTCCTATGATTTCTATCAACTAAGATTATGTTAGGATATTTCGACACATAGGAAATAGTTAAGAATAACTTAGTTGGTGTAGAGTTAGGTAAAGTGTGTTTCTGTACCATGTACATTTGTAACTTATAATCCGACGGTCACGATTTGTAGTGATCCGATGGTTATCTCTCTCCTCGGTATTAACGACACTTGATCCGTGGCTTAACACCCGATTGGTCCATGATCTCTATTTAAAGAGCATGGAGAGTCATTTGTCCAGTATACGTTTATGAGAGAAACATATGTAACCTTTCTTTTTATATTAATAAATTACTTGAAGTGGCCGCGTTGGCTCAGGCCGTGGACTGTTTCCCTCTTCGAGGGTTTTAACCACGTGATTTTACTGGTGTACTGATTTGTGATCTGTTTGTGAGTGGTGACCTTTGGTTCTTGATCTAAGGAAATTACCCTATAAATTCTTACATGGTATCAGAGCTATTTTGAGGGCCACATCCGTTGTTGATCAAAATCTGAAGCAGGTTTGACTGCATACGAATGCTGTTTTGTAGATCTACTATTTCTGAACATTGTTGGGTTTTGAGAACTGCTTTGTTGTGTCTGGAGCGTCTGTTACAGTGAGGAACGCCTTTCTTTTCATGCGAAAAGGTTTCCGGCTGCCCAAGTTATGACAGTTTAGATCTGGAGGTATAAAGCATCATTTTGCAGTTATATCTGTTAATAGATCTATTTATTTCGGTTCCCTCTGTTTATTTTCGTTTTTTAGGTTTTATTTATTTGCCGGATCTATACCCTCTTCTCTATGTATGCTCTTTTCTCTGCGCTGCGTGCGATCTCAGATTTTTTTTGCTACGTATGCTCTTTCCTTGTGTCTTTGTGCGACCTCGGGAAATCAGAGATAGTGGAAAAATAGATAGTTGCCGGTAAGGCTAACCAAAAATCTAACAATCTACCACAAGGCTTGCATTTCCTTTTTTTTTTTAGCTCAAATTTTTGTGTTTTTTGTGCAAGAAAAGACACACACACCGAAGAGTTAAAAAAAAAAACCCTTCCTCCTTTCAAACAATTACAGAATCCTTTTACTATCTCACTTGGTGAGAAGTTAGTTTATGAGAATAGAGGTCTTGGGTTCAAATCTCTTTATCAAGATTCTTTTGTAAAAAGTTTTTGTTAAAAGGGGTGGAATTTTTTTTTTAAAAGTCCCACTTCATCCCGTTCCCATAACTGTTCGGCATCTTCAACTCGTATTTTCAAAAAGGCATATCTTCTTCATCCAGAAGCCGTTTTTCGAGTTGTTTTTTTTGAAACGGCCTAATTTTTCGAGATCTTTCCATTGGAGCAGTTAGTTTCAGCTTTTATCAGCTTCGTTTAAAAAAAAATGGAAAGTGCATGCCCGATTATTCTTAACAGCACCAATTATTTCCAATGGCTACCTCACATAGTAGATATGCTTAGAAGTAAAGGGCTTTATAGAATAGCTACAGGAGTATAAACTAAACATTCTGATGATGATAAAGTTGCTAAATGGGAAAATAAACAAGATCAAGCACGAGGGTTGATAGGAATGTCCATTGCTCAAGATCTTCGATTTCATATCCTTCACATTGACACCACTCATGAAACCTTGGACAAGCTGAATACTGTCTTTGGCATTCAAAATCAAATCAGGGCCCATCAACTTGAAAATGAGTTGTTTACTTTGGACCCTAATAATTTCTCCTCTATTGAAGACTTTTTGTCCAAATTCAAGACCCTTAGACTTCTTTTAGAAGGTTGTAAGGTCAAAAAGGAAGACAACAACCTCATCTATTACATTCTTGCTAAGCTTGGCCCTGCATACTCTGTATTTGTTTCCGCCTTCCATTCCACTAGAGAAGCCATCATTTCTTCAGGAACCACCTACAAGAATCCCTCTTTTGATTCCTTTTGTGATTCTTTGATAAGAGAACAAGAAAAACTCTTACACCTTGGTCTTATCACTCCTGAAAACGCTTCGAAGAAAGCGTTAGCAGCCCAACAACAATCATATCAAAAGAATCCCAAGAAGTAGTATCCTAAAAAATATGGTCCGAAACCAAACAAGGGTCCTAAGCAATTTCAGCCGCAAACTGAAAAAGCAACTCACCAAAATGATAAGGCAAATAAAAACAAAGGGAAGAAGACAGATAGACATTGAAACTTTTGCAATCATGATGGCCATATAGAGTCCAAATGTTTTAAGAAGATGGAAGCCTTAGAAGCAACAATGAAGAAGCACAACATCAATTTGGAGCACTCTTCCCCTTCATCTTCAGGAATGGCACCTTTTGCTTGTGGTTGTCAAGCATCAAGATTTGGTTATGCATTAAATGTATCTTCCTCTTCTCATTCTCATGAGTGGCTCATTGATTCTGGAGCTTCTTATCACATGGCCAAAAATAAAGCCATGTTTTCTTCTTTAAATGATTGTAACACCAAACATATTTACGTTGGCGGTGATAGATCTCTTAGTGTTGTAGGATCTAGAACCATTCATCTCGATAATGGTCAGTTTAATGATGTACTATGTGTTCCTACCTTGTCATGCAACCTTCTCTCTGTTTATCAGATAACTCATTCAGGTGAAGGGAAAATAGTAGAATTCTCACCTCATGATGTTGTAATCAAGGACCTCAAAGATCCTAAACATATTTTAGCTACTGGCATTGCTGATGATTCCACAAGGTTGTATAAGTTGACAACTTTGGGTCATCATGTCTTCCCTCCATTTTTGTTGCTCATAATGATGATGTGAGCAAACTTTGGCATGAGAAATTTGGTCACTTAAAATATCGCTATCTTCAAACTCTATGTAAGGAAAATATGGTGACGGGCCTTCCTATGGTATCTTTCTAAGATGGTGTTTGCTCCAGATTTGTACTCAGAAAAAAACATCAGGATAGTTTTGATAAACGTGCCTCTTGGCATGCTTCAGCCCCTTTGCAGCTTGTGCATAGTGATTTATGTGGTCCACTTCCTGTTGTTTCTTTCTCTAGTTGCAAGTATTTCTTAACTTTCATTGATGATTTTTCCAGATGCTCTTGGGTATACTTCTTAAAACTCAAGAGTGAAGTTTTTAACATGTTCTTGGCCTGTAAGGCCTTTGTTGAGAAACAATCTGGACATCAAATTTTTAAGTTAAGATCAGAAAATGGAGGAGAATATGTTAACAACAAATTTATCAACTTCTGCATTGAGCATGGCATTCAATTGCAACATACCGTTCCATATTCTCCACAACAAAATGGTGTAGCTGAAAGGAAGAATCACACCTTAAAAGAAATGGCTAATTGTATGCTTCAATCTAAAGGACTTGGTCTCAACTTTTGGGTAGAAGCCATTAACTGTGCAAATTACATAGTAAATCGCACTCCTACTAAGGTTTTAAAGAATATAACTCCAGAAGAAGCTTGGAGCTCAATCAAACCAAATGTAAGTCACTTTCGTGTTTTTGGAAGTGATGCTTGGGCCCATATTCCAGATGCGAAACATAAAGCCTTAGAACCTAAGAGTGAAAAATGCATTTTTGTTGGATATTCTGAAGATGTCAAAGGAAATAGACTTCTTCAACCAAAATCCAAAAATATAATCATTAGAAGAGATGTAAAATTTGATGAAAATATATTGGCTTGCGAGCCTAGTTTGGCGAGTGTGCCACTTTTGGCCCGCGAGCCTGATTCGGCATATGTGCCACCTCTCTCTCTCTCTTCTATTTTTAATAGCATTCCTTCTAGTTCAGATGATGACAGCGAGGATGACAATAATCCTCCACCTCTTGAAATTGTTCCTTTTACTCCACTGCTTCCAAGATGGGTCCGCTCTACTTGGGATGCAGCAGGTTCTCTTGCAGGTGACCCTGCCGATCGACGACGTACATGTTCTCAATTTGAAAGAGCCTCTTCCTTATTGGCTCAAGTTCCAGAAAATCCTGATCCAGAAACCTTTGAAGAAGCCTTTGGTCATCTAGATTGGGATGAAGCTATGAATGAAGAATATCGCTCCTTATTGGCAAATGATACTTGGGATCTTGTTCCTCTTCCAAAAGGAAGAAAACTTGTCAGATGCAGATGGGTTTACAAAACAAAGTTTGGACCAAATGGAAAAGTGGATAGACATAAAGCTCGTCTTGTCGCTAAAGGATTTTCACAAGTTGAAGGCATTGACTATACTGAAACCTTCTCCCCGGTCACCAAAATGAATTCTATCCGCCTTGTTCTTTCCCTTGCTGCCTCCTTTAAATGGGAAGTCCATCAAATCGATGTTAAATCCGCCTTCTTGCATGGAGTTTTACATGAAGAAATCTACATGGAACAACCCCCCGGCTTTATCCAAAACGACTCTAGCCTTGTTTGTCGCCTTAGGAAGTTTCTCTATGGTCTCAAACAAGCTCCTCGGGCTTTGTATGCCAAAATGGATAGATTTCTATTAGATAATGGCTTTTCTAGGTGTCATTCTGACAACAATGTCTACACCAAGAAAGTGGGTAAGTCCTTCACCATCCTTGTTCTTTATGTTGATGATCTTATCCTTACTGGTAGTGATCCAAACCATATAAACCATGTGAAGTCTAGCCTCAAAAAGAAGTTTGAAATGACAGATTTAGGACACTTGCATTATTTCCTTGGTCTTCAAGTCTTGCAATCCAAGCAAGGCATTCCCCTCTCTCAGTCCAAGTATGCCTGTGATCTTCTACACCACTTTCACATGGAAGACTGTAAGCCAACCCCTTCTCCCTTTCAGTCTGGAGTCAAGCTTTCAGTCACTTGTACTACCCCTGAAGTTGATGCTACCTTATACCATCAACTTGTTGGTAAACTTCTGTATCTAACCCATACCCGTCTTGACCTTTCCTTTGTCGTTGGTCTGGTTGCTCAGTTTATGCACCAACCTCATGAAAGTCACTGGAAAGCAGCTAAAAGAATACTTTGATATATTCGAGGTACAGTTTAGTTCAGGATTCATTACAGTGCAGGAGCATCTCCATTATTGATTGTTTTCACTGATTCTAATTGGGCTGGTGACCCTGATGATCGAAAGTCTACCGCAGGATATGTATTCACTCTTGGTTCAGGACCTATTACTTGGTCTTGTAAGAAGCAAAGTGCCATCTCTCTTTTTGCAGCAGAAGCAGAGTATCGTGGTGCAGTTGAAGCCAGTAAGGAAGCCATGTGGCTTCATCAGATCCTATCTGAATTTGGTCTTCATCAGCAGCATCCAACTACACTTTGGTGTGATAATCAGAGTGCCATTCAACTATGTAAAGATCCAGTTCAGCATCAGCGTATGAAACACATTGAACTCCTCATTCACTTCATCAGAAAGCTCATTCATGATCATGTTCTTGAAGTGCAGTACTGTCCAACCAATGATCAAGTAGCCGATATCTTTACAAAGGCTCTCACAAAAGCGAAGTTTACCAAACTTTGATTCATGCTTGGAGTTCAGGAAAGTTGTCATTAAGGGGGGATAGGCTCTAATGCCTCCTTCCTTCTCCTATTGTGTCACTTTTGTAAATCCTTCAATCCTATCCCAATTTGTTCTTAAGGGGGGATGTTAGGATATTTCGAAACATAGGAAATAGGCTCCTATTGTGTCACTTTTGTAAATCCTTCAATCCTATCACAAGTTGTTCTTAAGGGGGGACGTTAAGATATTTCGATACATAGGAAATAGTTAAGAATAACTTAGTCTAGTGTAGAGTTAGGTAAAGTGTGTTTCTTTACCATGTACATTTGTAACTTATAATCCGACGGTCACGATTTGTAGTGATCTGATGGTTATCTCTCTCCTTGGTATTAATGACACTTGATCCGTGGCTTAACACCCGATTGGTCCATGATCTCTATTTAAAGAGCATGGAGGGTCATTTGTCCGGTAACTGTTTATGAGATAAACATATGTAACCTTTATTTTTATATTAATAAATTGCCTGAAGTGGCCACGTTGGCTTAGGCCATGGACTATTTCCCTCTTCGAGGGTTTTAACCACATGATTACACTGGTGTATTGATTTGTGATCTGTTTGTGAGCGGTGACCTTTGGTTCTTGATCTAAGGAACTTACCCTGTAAATTCCTACAGCTTATTCTTGGAGATTGATTTTAAAATGCAACTAAGTTAGGATACTTACTATAATATGAAAGTATGTTTGCAAATGCTAAGTGAGATAGAAATGCTTTAATCAAATATGCTTCAAAACACAATATTGCATTAGCTTCATAACATGTAAAATTGTGACGTGAAAGTATTTTCTTTGACTTATGATAAATTAATGATCCACCAAAAGAAAATAAAGCTTGGAGCTTATGTAAAATAAATTGCAATTCTTTGAAATATAAACTCAAGATTGTACTCAAAATAGCCTTGAAAAAGAAAGAAACTTTAACTTGAGAGACTAGCTTGACACAAAATAAATGGTTGCTTGGGAAAGTGAAATTTCCCAAATACACAATGCATCAAAACTCAAGATATGAAAATGTTTCACAATAGTGAAGCATAAGTGAAAATTAGACAATACCCAAGCTAAATGTATCAAGGTAGAGACATGCTTGCATAAAAATGAATTGTCCATGAAGTAACTTGTGACTAGTAGCAATCAATGTACATGGCAAGCAAATTGTAGTGAACTTTAGCACATTTGAGGAAAAGCAAATGAGATGTATGGTTACATTAATTGACAAACTAAAGCATGCATGTAAGTGAAAGGAAAAGTTATATTCAACAAATCAACCACAATTTTTCTCCCAAAGTGGAGAGATAGGGATGCCAATGAGTAGAACCCATGCTCCCAGAAATCACAAATTTGATTAATTACGTTACAAGAGGTAGGAGCCCTTGAAAAAAAACTCCTCCAAGCTCAAGGAAAATATTTACAATGAAAGCCTTAGACAATAGAATTTTCCTTGATGAGTTATTACTGCAAATGAGGTCAAAGAAGGGCCTTGAAATCTGAAATTTGAAAGGGCCGCTTTAAATACAAAAATTAGATTCAAGAAGAAGAGGAATTTGCACCAAATCAAGAGAGGCTAGGCCTCCATGAGCCCACAACCAAGGGAGAAAATTGGTCTTGAATTGAGAGCCCAAGGTCCTGCACACAATTTGTTAATAGTTTCAAACAATGAATCCCGCAAGCTGTCCCAAGAACAAGTTAAAGAGGACTGCAAAAAAAACCAAGTGTTAGTTATGAAATTACTCAATATAATTACAAATGTATGTGTAAAATATAATATACAAAGGGTAAGCTAAAGAGTATGAGTAAACTCTCCTCTTTTCTTAGCAATGATTTCGCTCTAAAATAGCAAGATTATAGCAAATGAAGCACAATATTTGAGGAATAAATATTAAATGATTGATGCATGAGATATGACCCCAAAGCTCAAGACAAATCCTTGCAAGACAAATTCAAAGATAAAACTTTGGAAATTGACAAATGTGGGTTCTCCTTGAGTATTTCAAGAGTAGGTTGGTTCGTCCGAGAACTTCCCCTCACGCTTGAAGCTTGATCCAAAGAAATATTTTCTAACCAACTTCACATAAAAAAATTAGATCCACATGGGATTAATCAAATGCAATGAAGAGAAAATTTTAGAGATATATTGGACATCAGTTAAACATTTCTCTATCTAGAGAAAGTAAATAATCCTTATGCTAATGTGAGATAGCTACACATCAACACAACTTGAAAAGAATTATGGAAATAATAGCATAATGAAACAAGTAGAAATACAAGAGCAAGAATATCAAGATGTTACAATACACAAGAAGAAGAATACCTCAAATGTAACCCTAAAGTCTTTTGTATTAATTTGCAAAGCGTGTACAATCCAACAGAGTATTCTTAAGGCCAATAGCTCATATTTCAAATACATAAGTAAGAGCAAAAAGATATTATTATATATAAGCTTGGGAGCCAATCCCAAGGCAAATGTTGACAATCCCAAAGCAAATGGGTGAAAATCCCAAAGCACCTTCATGCAAATTCGAATTTCCCAAGTGGCATCAAGAATCCCTCAAGCAAAATAAAATTTCATGATGAAATTACAAGTGTATATGGGTGGGAACCGATATGGGGAAAATTTCCAACAAAACTCTCCACCAAATATTCTCGCAAATCCTCCCAAATGTGCATTAACTTCACAAATTCGAATTTTCCAAGTAAGCAACTTCCTCATATATTGCCAGAAATTCGATTTCCTTGAACACATGTCATTTCCTTGATTTTAGGAGTTCACATCACCTTGGAACTTCACTTTAACTCCTCCATGATTTTCCATCTCATTTCCACATCATTTAGCATGTGTGGATATTTATTTTTCTCCATTTATTTAATTGTTGGCTTAATTTATTGCCACTTTTTCCACTAAACTTAGGAAAAATGGGTTTTGAGGGTCTAAAACACATTTTTATCCCCTCAAAGTGTGTTTTAGTAGAAATTTGAGGGTGAGGTGAAATTTTTATTACTCATACCCCCTACAAATTCTCTAGACATCACTTATTACATTTCATATATAATTTTTATTCCAATTTCCACCCTGCGGGAAATTTTAAAAAATAAAAAATGACCCCCTAGACCTAATCAAATTCCATGAAAATTTTTGTGTGATCTAGTATGGTAATATACATTGAACCTATATACTAGGACTCACCCAAGGCCTCACCATCAAGTCATACTCCGTATTTGGGGTTTTTTTGGAGGAAAAAACTCAATTTATTATTAACTCCTGGTAGGGAGATGATAATTAACCAAGTGAAAGAAACCTCCTAGAGTAATACTTACTTGATGACAAGGTCCTAATCTACCTAGGCCTGTTACATGACTCAAAATTCATCATACTAGCATCACTTATTACATTTCCCTGTAGGGCTTGTGGAATATGGGTACAACAGAAAATGATGAGAAATAGAAGTAGAGTTGAAAAACTCTGGTAATATGATTATCTTTGATGGTACAAGCATCCTTTGGTACATCCTTGGGCATGGAGTCTTTAGATAATCCTGAAGTGCCACTCCAGTGTTCAACACATCCAAACATCCAATTTTGTCCAACAATTCCAGGTCTGAATTATTTTCACAAGAAAGATTGAAATCCAAGTGATGATAAAAAATACAAATGAGGCCTCTTCTATTTATATGAAGCTCCTCAAGTTCAATTTGGTCTAATTTAGCCTAATTAATCCCCTAATAATATTTTAATGTGAAAAATACATGTTTTTGGTGAAAAGCCCACCAAATAGCTTCTAAAGTGAATTATAAGCCATCGCTAGAGGAAGGCATAGTGAAAAATGGAGTAATATGGGTCTTTGGAAGGCCAAAATGAGTCCTCTAAGTGCCATGATGAAGAGGAGGGCTCCATAAATGATGATCAAGGGGGTGGCTACTTGATTTCTAAGAAAAACATCAAGTGGTGCTCCCAAGTGGTTGTGGGGAAAAATCAATGTTCTCATGGGTCTCTAGTGGCTCAATAATAAGTTGATGCTCCATTAGTGAGGGCTAGAAGATGATACATTCCTTCTCGTGTCTCTCAGGATGAGACAAAACCTCATCTAGGCTTTGGATCAGCTGCCAATTGTTAGGTACAAATCTTGGGCCGACTGGGAAACGTGGTTCAAGTGCATCATCATCTCTGTATGGTTGGGGAACGAACAAGTAGTGTGTGGTGCTGAAGAAGCCCATGGTATAGTAATGGATGCTCTGCAATGGTGGAGGCCCATGGCTCTCAACACTCACCCTCCATGTACCATTATGACCCTCTGGAGGGCTTGGACCCCGTATAGGGAGACCAAGTCCAAGATGAAGACCCACCTGCAATCCTATATAAGATCCAATGCGTCTCCTCACCTTCCAGTACAATTAATCATTAGTTTAATTGATTAAATAGGGATGCTAATCAAGGGCAGAAGAAGACACTTCATAGTGGCATGCCCTTCCAAATGGGCTTCAAAATGTATAGGTGTTTCCTTGCTCAACAAGAGAGGTTAATAAAGGACCCTATTAAGTGGTTTCAACCTATAAGGGAGTGACAGGTCCATGGTACATCCATCAAATGGCAGGTGTCATGTGAAATGATGATGTAATGGAGTGGGGCAATGGGGAAGGCTCCAAGCCACATTCCATGACACAAGGGAAGAAAGAATGAGGGAAGCCCACACCTTGGTTATATGAATGTAGGAGGGATAAATTGTGGTACATGAGTTACCCCGACCTTTGTTTTTCTACTCTTCTTCATATGCCTTTTTCCTTTTATTTATTTTTCTCCATTTTACTGCTTGGGGCTCCAGGGCATGAGAGTATGATGCATATTATGAAGCAGTGACGACCCCCTTAAGGTTGGGCAGTTCATCTCCCACCAGGGGTTTAGACAATCATGGGTTCCTTAATGATGCAAGGGGCACTCTTTGTAATATTCCTAATTTGCGACAGCAAATTGGAATATTCTATTTTGTTTAGTTTGCCGCCTATGGTTTATAAATAAATAAAAAGTGAGTAAAGAGGGTCTAAACTCACTTAAATGAAATAAGACATCCACCTAGTAGCACAACGTTGTGACTTAAGTGGGAGTCAAGGGGGGACCCAACACCACGTGGATGAGGGGCCTATGTACACTCTAGAAGTTTCTCCAAGCTTCTGTGGAGATAAGGATGAAGATGTGGATAAGGATGAGGATGTTTTGGAGGGAAACCAACACTATAAAAGATGAAGGAGCCTCTTCATTTCATTCATGCTTGGATTCTTGGATTATTGATTATTGAGTGAGACATTTGTCTTTCTTTGGCACGCTGGCTGTTTAGCCCGTCTGCTGCACTGTTTAGTGCACCGAGTGTCTTCGTGCGGAGATCTCACCCTTAGCCTCGGGGGACTTCGAGTGCCTGCTCAGGCAAGGTTATTTTCTTAGCATCATCCTCCAGGACAGCATTATTGCTGCAGCAGCGTAATACTGTGTTGTAGGGTGTTGCCGTGGTGACTTTACGACACCACCTCCTTCTCTTGTTTTTCAGAGGGAGAGCCTCTCTCTCCTTTGGAGGATCAGATTCGGAGATATTGGAGCTTATTGTCAAATCTTGGCATCAGACCTATATGTTCTTCATGGTATACTGCGCAGTTCTTTCCCCAGATCTGCGTTATTGCTGAGGGCGCAGCGTTCCAAGGGTTTTGGCATCATTTTGGAGTTAGATCTCTGATTAAGGGTGATCCTTGGATTGGCCAACCAATCCAAGTATATTTCTGATCTGATACTGAAGTTTGCTTCAGAAATTCTGAATCATTCTTCAGATCTGCTGTAGTAAAACTCAGATCTGCTCCGGCATTTTCATGTATTGCTGAAATCCCCAAGGGGAAAGTAATAAAGAGCCCTTTGGGCATTTTGTCTCATTATAGATCTTTGTTTTCATGTATTTATCAGTTTCAGATCTGTAATATAATAAATATAATCTTCAGCCTCCTAGAGAAAACGCTGAAGGGTTTCTGGATCAATCTTTGTCTTGCGGCACGTCTATCTTGAGGGGTTTCTATATAAAACTGTTGTTTAACCTTGCTGAAAGCCTATGCCTTGTTCTAAAACTCATTCTATGATTATTTATAGTGTTATACATCATATTCCTTCAGAAAATACGTTGCCCTTGCTTCAGAAAATTTCTGCATATTCAAAGTC
The DNA here is from genome assembly GCA_034641835.2 of Pinus albicaulis. NCBI lineage: Eukaryota > Viridiplantae > Streptophyta > Pinopsida > Pinales > Pinaceae > Pinus > Pinus albicaulis. Next base: position 977,001,288 of record CM076583.1, read on the forward strand.
TTGGGAAATCAGGGTTTTTATTGACTAGTCAGGAAGGAGGAACTATTTAACTTAGAAAAACACCTTTTTTTGAGCTGAGGTTCGACATGGAAGTCCCTCTTGACCTATTCTAACATATCCCAGAACCTTGAGACGTCATTTTACGCAGATTTCCTTATACACTCATTTTAGGGCCAAAATCCTCACTTTTCCCCGCCTTTTTGCCCTTAAAAGCTGAGTAAAGGTTGCTGCTGTTATTTCTTTGGGTTGCTGAGAATTTTCAGACATATTATATGATAGCTGAAGCCATCATAACTGAAGAATGTGTTTTTCAGGCATGATCTGCTGAAGAATCCATTTTTGGGATATTACAGTGGTATCAGAGCATAATTCTGGCTCAGCCTGTGGAGCTAATTATCTATGGAACATATGAGGATCTCACAAAAGCATGGTCATGTACCCTTTGGAGATTATTTCCGAGAATGGAAGTCCATGGGGGAAGACCTCAAAGCAATTTTGCCCTTCAAAGATTACTGTCAGCTCAGAGAGGATGGAGTTTCTAGCATACAGAGTTCAGATTTGCAGCGTACTACTGGGAGATCACCTCTTCCCATGCATGAGGAATCCAATAGTCCCTGTGAGTCTAAGCCCAAGAAGACCGGAACGATGGAAAAGGAGAGTTTATTCTTTTTCAGATCCAGAAAAGATGGATCCACTATTGAGGAGGTCAAGAGTTTATTCTTTTTCAGATCCAGAAAAGATGCATCCACTGTTGAGGAGGTCAAGAAGGTTGAAGAAAAAGAAGAGGAAGTACCATGCGCTTCCAATGCTCATCAAGAGGAAGAGATTACATCACCTCTTGAGGAGGCTTGTGAAAACGTTGTCACACCCATGGAGGAGCAGCCACATGCATCAACAGTTGGAGCAGCCAACGCTTTTGAGGATGGGACTCTTGCAGCTCTACAAGAAGTTCCTAATGCAGATCGAAAGTAGCTTGGTTGCACTGCGCTGTGCAACATGGAAACACTCAAGAAGGAATCAGACACTCATTCTCATGAGCCATTGTTGGATTTTACATCACATTGGAGATTGGGGTTTGAAGACTTGAAGGTTGATAGTAGACATCTTGGAGTAAGAAACCTTTTCTCCCTTCAAGATGACACTTTCTCAATGAGCTCTTCTCAGCTCAAAGAGGAACTTCTACTTTCAGATCCAAGAACTCATTGGTTTTGGAAGACTATGGATGAAAGGGAGGACTCAAGGAGAGATCTCACTGGAGATGCACTTCGAAACACCATGGGGTGCAATGACTTTCTTCCCTTCTCACAAGAGCAGGTAGAAGATGGAGGACATCTTAGGATGGATAACATCTCTCATGCTTGCGTTTGACATCCCTTGAGCCATACACATCATGATGGGAGGTTTTTTCCTACCACCTATTTGATTCTTGACATGGTCTCATTGATCCTTGAGAAGTTTATATTTCAAAATCCCATGAAGTGCAAATTCAGTAATTTTATTTGGGGGGATGGTAGCCCTCATGGGAGGAGTACCAAGATGAGGAGAAGAAGGAGGCATCCACAAGTGATTAAGTGGATGGGGATGATGAGCAAGGAGCTAGGAGGCTACTTGCAGATCTATGATACCGGGCAGCAGGAGGCTTGGCTATGCTGGTTGCTCTTGAAAGAGTTTGGCCATCACTTGGCACATACTCTTCCTAAGAGTAGGAGGACGGAGAGAAGATGGCTAGATACTTGCATCATTGAGCAGCATAGAGTATGGATGCATGGTGTTGATGTGTTACTCATATCATTCATTATGTCTTCATCATATGAGTTGTATGATGGAAGTATGGGGAGGCAGCAAAATGTCTTGTTGCTTTGCTTGGGAGAGCAAGGGCAGATTTGCTCTCACACTTTGCATGATGTTGCAGGAGGAGGAGATGGCACTATCTCCTTGGTCTTTGATGATGATTGGAAAGCACTTCCATCTTGGGAGGTATTCCATATTTGTTGCAGCATTATTAGAGGAGTCTTTGACAAGAAGCATGTCAAAGAACAGAGCTTTGTATTGACAGGAGCTTACTTGCATGAGCTCACAGCATTGTCACCTTGGAGCAGAGATTTATGAATGAAGTGTGCACAGCAGAGATATGGTGGATCTATAACCCATAGGTCCCAGGATCACTTCATATTTGTTGCACTTAGAGGAGGTAATGATGATAGAGACATTCATCACTATGGCATATTCTTCTTAACTTGGATTTCCAAGCATAAGGAGGATATCTTCTTGTAGCACCTGGTTCATTCTTCTTCATAGCATGCCAAAACACTATGGAGGACTCATTTATGGATCCATGTACCATCTTACTTCCAGCATATGGTGAGGAGTTTGTCTATACTTTCATTGATTTGCACACTCTTGCCATTCCTATGCAGTGCATTGCTTCACAAGGGGGCAAGCTTGTCATATGGCTCCATGAGTTTTATTGGTCCAATCTACATGATGGAGGCAACCATCTCTTTTGTGGCTTTGGGAAAATGTTTTATCACCTCATGTATGTTCATTTGCAGCACTATATCATGTATCATATGAAGACATGCATGTTTAACATAAACATTTTGCCTTGTACTCTTATCAAGCAACAACTTGTAAAACTGCGCTGTACTTGTTGGGGAAGCTGTTGGTACCTCTTTTCATCACATGTAACCTTCAGCGTTTCCTTCATTTTGCTGCTGATCATGTCTCCATTTGCTGATATAGATCAGATTTGTATGGGAGGCTTGATTATGAGGGAGACACATGAGTTGGATGTGTCTTTGAGTGGGAAGAATTCTCACAATTTCTACACTACATGTTCTAATGGGAGCATGGGAGGAGGCATGGCCACCACTACCACATATGTGTACTCTTTTGAGGTGGGCCATGAGATTGATATTCATCCATTGTACAACCATGGGCAAGTGTTTGGTCTTATGTTGTTGTCATATTCAGCCATTTACTATCCATTACTAGATGTGATGAATCTTGTACATTGCTTGCCATGTAATTTTCTGAAGTTGCAGTGGATGAGACTACGTTGTATCCTTGTGAGAGATTGTTTGCATTATGTATCCTCAGGTAACACCTTCAGCAAACATCTCATTAGGATGATCCATGATGCACATGTCCTATTCTTCATGGATGAATTGTTTTGGGCCAGCCTGTTCTTCATTGTTGGAGGAACCTTCTTTGGAGGATTGTTCTTTACTTTGCCATTGGAGGGCAATGATTTTGCAGCCCAAGATCAGCATACACTCTACACTTGTTATGAGTGGAGAGAAGGACAGCATGGGGTAAGCTATGATGCTTGCCAATATCAGATTTTCAGCCCACCTTCATTACCGGAGCTTGAGGTGGAAGGAGATTTTCAGGAGTTGCCTTGTTGGGAGGTGGCTCATTTTGTTTGAATGATTGCTTGGGGATGGAGGATCCACATGAGGGAGATGTTCCTCATTATATTCCAGACTCCATGCCTTGAATGGAGATTCTTCAGTTCCACCCTTGCAGTTGATTGGAGAGAGGTGATGAGTTGGTACACAGTTGATGGGCCAGCTTACACAGTCATAGATGCAGAGCAGCAGCGGTCATGGTCTTCAGTCATAGCCAGAGGCAGTGAGAAGTCCGAGCCATGGGACTTGGGCTATTATTGGCCATGGTGGCAATGGGATCCAGGAGGATTGTTAGTTGGCTAGTACCATGAGAGATCAGTTTGGGATTCTGGCATTGAGAGATCCTTTCATATCAGGGTGATTTAGTGGCGCATCTGGGATCCAGGCACATTTTGCAGCATCGGTGGAGAGTTGTTCAGACAGTTGCTTGAGGGCAAGCAACATTTTGCCGGGGTGGACTGTAATATTCCTAATTTGCAACAGCAAATTGGAATATTCTATTTTGTTTAGTTTGCCGCCTATGGTTTATAAATAAATAAAAAGTGAGTAAAGAGGGTCTAAACTCACTTAAATGAAATAAGACATCCACCTAGTAGCACAATGTTGTGACTTAAGTGGGAGTCAAGGGGGGACCCAACACCACGTGGAGGAGGGGCCTATGTACACTCTAGAAATTTCTCCAAGCTTCTGTGGAGATAAGGATGAAGATGTGGATAAGGATGAGGATGTTTTGGAGGGAAACCAACACTATAAAAGATGAAAGAACCTCTTCATTTCATTCATGCTTGTATTATTGGATTATTGATTATTGAGTGAGACATTTGTCTTTCTTTGGCACGCTAGCTGTTTAGCCCGTCTGCTGCACTGTTTAGTGCACCGAGTGTCTCCGTGCGGAGATCTCACCCTTAGCCTCGAGTGACTTCGAGTGCCTGCTCAGGCAAGGTTATTTTCTTAGCATCATCCTCCAGGACAGCGTTATTGCTGCAGCGGCATAATACTGTGTTGTAGGGTGTTGCCGTGGTGACTTTACGACACCACCTCCTTCTCTTGTTTTTCAGAGGGAGAGCCTCTCTCTCCTTTGGAGGATCAGATTGGGAGATATTGGAGCTTATTATCAGATCTTGGCAGCAGGCCTATATGTTCTTCATGGTATACTGCGCAGTTCTTTCCCCAGATCTGCGTTATTGCTGAGGGAGCAGCGTTCCAAGGGTTTTGGCATCATTTTGGAGTTAGATTTCTGATTAAGGGTGATCCTTGGATTGGCCAACCAATCCAAGTATATTTCTGACCTGATACTGAAGTTTGCTTCAGAAATTCTGAATCATTCTTCAGATCTGTTGCAGTAAAACTCAGATCTGCTCCGGCGTTTTCATGTATTGCTGAAATCCCCAAGGGGAAAGTAATAAAGAGCCCTTTGGGCATTTTGTATCATTATAGATCTCTGTTTTCATGTATTTATCAGTTTCAGATCTGTAATATAGTAAATATAAGCTTCAGCCTCTTGGAGAAAACGCTGAAGGGTTTCTGGATCAATCTTTGTCTTGCGGCACCTCTATCTTGAGGGGTTTTCTATATAAAACTGATGTTTAACCTTGCTAAAAGCCTATGCCTTGTTCTAAAACTCATTCTATGATTATTTATAGTGTTATACATCATATTCCTTCAGAAAATACGCTTCCCTTGCTTCAGAAAATTTTTGCATATTCAAAGTCTTGGGAAATCAGGGTTTTTATTGACTAGTCGGGAAGGAGGAACTGTTTAACTTAGAAAAACACCTTTTTTTGAGCTAAGGTTCGACATGGAAGTCCCTCTTGACCTATTCTAACATATCCCAGAACCTTGAGACGTCATTATACGCAAATTTCCTTATACACTCATTTTAGGGCCAAAATCCTCACTTTTCCCCGCCTTTTTGCCCTTAAAAGCTGAGTAAAGGTTGCTGCTGTTATTTATTTGGGTTGCTGAGCATTTCAGACATATTATATGATAGCTGAAGCCATCATAACTGAAGAATGCATTTTTCAGGCATGATCTGCTGAAGAATCCATTTTTGGGATATTACACTCTTAGGGGACCTAAGAACCAAGGTGATGGAAATAGTGATAAGGGGGTAGAGATCATGTTTGGCTTTTTCCCATGTGCTAAATTTTTATGTCTCGAACATCTTTTGCATTTTATGGTACATTTCCTATTGTAAGTGGCCAAATTATGCTTTTATCTTTCTTTGTAAGTGCATCAACTTCTAAGGCATCATTCCAGGCCCGACCCAAAGTGTGGACAAGGGGAGGAGGAAGCCAACACCTTATGGAACTAATGGACAAATGTGGACCCAGATGGGAAAAATGTGAAAAGGGTTAGTAATGAGCAGAGGGGACTAAAATATATTGTGTCGGGAAGCGGGCCCACGCAACCAAAATTAGGGTTTCCCATGTAGTGCCACTCATAACTCTAGTAGCCAATAGAGGAGATCTCATGGGACTAGGATACAAGATTAACCCCCAGGTTGAGACAAGGGAACAAGAGTACAGTTCAAGCCCATTCTTTTCATTGAATCCCACACTAATCCATGTCCAAATGTGCCTAAGAAAAGGAATCATAAGCACCCAATTGCATAATGAAAAGTCATAACTTCGAGGTTGGAAGGTCTACCTTCAAACACGCGATCATAATAGATGGATGAGGGCACATAATGGTTGGCCCAGGGCTGGAGAATGGTTTCCACATCAAGTTATCTGGTGGCTACCAGGGACTGTCGGCTGAAGACAAATCTAGGATAAATTTTCTCCTATAGGGGTCACCCACTATTGGTGGGTAACAGTTCCCACAACCATATCTGAAGTTGACAACTCCCAATCTCCACCTATTGCTACATAGTACAGAAACTGTTGGAACCCATCCATGCCTCTCCTCTGATCCCTGTATGTAATAAATAGATGGACATCTTGTATCAATAATCAACCTAGTGCATGCTAAACCACATTGTTCCTGCCATATCACACAACGAACCTTCCTATCTCGTCCCCTGATGATGCAGAAAAATTCTGCCTATAGCCTACATGCCTTCCTGTAAAAGAGGTCTACCATCCACTGTGCCTCATGCTCATGCAATGCCTCGAAATGTCCTACCGAAGGTATGTCATGCAACTTCCTCATGATCATCTCCCCAAGTGTGTACTTAGGGGCGGTACATATGCTACATATATAGTAGACCAAGCCATCCCTAAGCCAACACCCACCAACTCGCGCATTGATCATACGCCTCAACTGGAAAGCCTCTCTCTTGTCCATGATGCTCTATGTCTCATCCAACTGTCTTAGCTGAGCCTCCTACATCATGATGCTCATGATGAAAGCATCAAGGGGTGACAACCAAATCCTCTATGACAGTAAACAACACTAGAGAGTTATAGGCGTGTGAATCCCCAAGGGTATGATTGAGAGTCCATATGGATATGCAAGGGTAATCATGTGAATCCCCCTCTCTCCATCTCTAATCTGTCGATATCTTGATCGAAGACATGATGCTCCTAGATGCTCATCCATCCCCTCACCGATTCTAGGTAAACTTTTGCGACATAACTCCTCACATGCTAATGGGGATGTCATTGTTATGTTGATCCTCAGTGTCTCCTGTGCCCAATACATCAATGGAAAAGTATTGTATCCATACAATTCCCTGCAAGGTGGCATACCAATGCCATCACATACAAATGTCTCCTTCAATAGCATGTTGATCATCTCGCAATTCCATATACGAACAATTAGCCAGAACATCTCTTGGATTATGCTCATTCACTTGTAAAACCAACTGGCCACTAATGTTGACCAAAACTCCATGAAGAAATGTATGTACTTGGTCACTCGGTCAACCATTCCGCCATAGTCATCCTACACCTCTGTCATACAATGGAAAGCCCCACCTAGATCCCAATGCTAACTTGGGCTTCCCATATCCACTCCACTCGTGTCAACTAAACCTGGATCCCAAATGGATATACCCTTGTCTGAAATATGCCTATCTCCACATCCCATGGATTCATAATTAGAACCCTTTTGAACATATGTCTCTATAAGTGCATACTCATTTGGGTGCTCCTCGTGCTCAAATATCACAGGAGATTCCTCTATCAAATCATGAGTGTCCCTAACATCCTCTTGTGTCATGCTTGCCATAGTTAACTGACTGTCTGCAATGGGGGATGAAGAATGTCCACAACTCAACCCCATACAAAGCTGATCAACTTGCAACTCTGATTCTTGAAGGGCCATTTGGGTGCTTTTCAAGGACTCCTAAGTAGTCTCAAGCTCATATTTAATCCTATCAACTTCCTCTTCTTTCCTTTCTAGTGCATCATGATATATCTCAACAAGCATGAGTAGGTGATCTCTATCTGAAAAAAGGTGAAGGTAGTTAGATTTCATCTCTACCAATGCCTCTTTCAATGTCTAAAAATATGCTAGTGAAGGTTCTCTTCCCAAACTGTCATGTATCACTATATTTCTCCAACAATAATTTTCCACTAATGCTTGTGTATCATCATAATTATTTGTGCCTTCCATAATTTGGTCGACACTTACCCTCATTTGGCTTTCCAAATTAATGGCACAAGTAAGCATATGAGCAACATCTTCTTCACAAAATAAATCATCTGATGGGTCTGAGTTCACACCACTGGCTACCTGTGTATTATCCTCTTTGCACACCTCTTGGGAATCATCATTAGCTGTCGTAGCCTCATGATTTTCATCAACAATCTCGTTAAATGACGATAGGAATTCTGCATCATTATTTGATTCTCCTTCATCCCAAACCTTTGAACTAACCTACTAGAGTGAATCTGGGCTACCTTCATCTTCAATGGGTGTGACTTCACCCAGTTCATCCTGGGAGGTTTGATCATAGTCCTCACTTCCAATCATCGTTTCTCCTACACTCATAGCATTATCACTAGGATTTTGTTCAGCCATTGTGATCCTTTTACCTTCATCATCTGCAGATCTACAATCTCTTTTTCCCATTTATGCCCTTGATGATGCATTGCTTCGAACTGTTTTGCCAATCTTGTGAAATTTTGGTTATATTCTTCAAATTTTTGAACAAGTCTTTCTTGTTGCAACCGACTGAGAGGCATTTTTCCCTTCTATTTCTGGTCCTAAAGTTCTTCTCGATATCACTTTGATTTAGACCCACAGATTGCCAAAATCATTCTCTAATACCACTGTAATATCCCTTTTTGATAAAATTCAAGAAATTTTGAGACATTATAGCTATTCCTTTTTTTTCCTTTGATTTTGCTGCTAAAATATGGTAATATAACTCACAAAATTTATTAATTTTTTCTTTTACACATTTCTTCAAACACTTAGTGAGAAAATGTGTTGAGATTTTGGGGTAGCATCGGGTGTGCTCTAGCTCCGAAGCTTTGTCGAGGGGCTGAGACACACGAGATCTCCAAGACCCAGAAAGTGTTTGAGAAATTTCATCTGGTGTAATAGTTATTCAAATAATTAGATTTTTTAATGGGGACCCTAAGTTTAACTTAGGGAAATTAAAAAATTAAAGTGAATTAAATTACACATGTGATGAAATGTTCTAACTGACGTGGATCAAGAAGTTTTTAATCTGAGTCATCGATTAGAGACTAGATCATGGTCGTTGGTTTCCCAACGAGAAAAGGATAAAGGAAGGGCTTTGGGTCAATTGGAGGTGAACCACATACATTGCAGAGCACTAAAGCTAAGTCGAATTTCTGGGGTGGGGTTTGCTGAGGAATTCGAAGTGAGTTTGCAGTGCAGTGAGGGGTAGAGATTGGCAAGGTATGATCTGATCCGAGGCCGAGAATACAACAACAGAGAGGCAGCTTGTACCAGGAAGCAGAGGCCAGCGAGAGGGATGTAGTCTAGCCAACACCACGCAGAAGACTACGCAGAGGTTGCGTAAGCCCAGTCAGGGTGACGCAGGCCCAACCAGGGCAACGCATAGGTAGCACAACACCAATCAGGGTGATGTAGTGGGTACGCTGGCCAGTAGAGGCTTACGCAGAGGCTGCAGAGGCAATGCTGAGGGTTCCAGTGGGCCAAAAAGGGCTCGAATTCGTAATTCCCCAGAGAGGGTTGGATCAACCATATTTTCTGTCTCCAAGTGAAAGGTACAACTATCGTCTAATTGCTCTATAGGGCAGACTGTTTCTGGTGCCCATATAACTGTATTAAGATTCTGCATAATAATAAAAACCTCTAGAGTTGCTACACCAGTTTTCCCGCATTAGGTTTTTCCGGTGACATTTGTCCAAAAAATATGTGTGTAATTTTGTCGCATGTGTGCTGTTCACTAAATGATTTGTATATGTGTATGCTGCAGTCTGTATTTGCTTTAATTTTTCTTGAATACTTCAAATTAACAACTTGTTAATTAATCAAACAAGTAGGCGAAGTAGATCAAGAATACTGCAGTAGGGTTTCTGTTTTGAAACTTTCACAAAACATTTCTTCGAACACTTAGTTAGCAAAGTAATAAACACTTGCAACAAAAAATATTCCAAGGGCACATCCATAATTTTATTAAACTTAACAGGAGATTTACATTCAAAATACCAACCTAGAAATATGAGTACAACCTTGGAAAAATGGCTCAATCAATTCGGCCCTTAGAAAAGGATGAATTCAACTATCTGAAATAAACAATGCAATTTCATCCCTCCTCTGGAATAAAGAATTCGACTTCAACAAATAATCCTAGCTCCAACAAATACAAACTCTGATAAATAATCTTAGCCCCATCAAATAAAGATCTCTGGAAAATAATCTCAACCGCAGTAAATAAATAACTCTGGCAAATAATCTCGACCCTAGAAAATGAAGATATTTGGAAAATAATCTTGGCCCCAGTAAATAAAGATATCTGGAAAACAATCTGGACCCCAACAAATAAATATCTCCAGCAAATAAATATCAACCCTAGAAAAACAGATAGAACCCCAACAAATAACACAACTCCAGCAAATAATATTTGCAAACAACTCGACCCTTGGAAATAGCAAATGAAACTCAACCCAATGTCAACAAATTGATCTCTGGAAAATATATATAAATTTGGCTCCTTGAGAGATAGCTACAAATTAACTGGAAATTTAAGCACAAATGAAAATTTGAATAATTTCCCTGCAATGGCAACTAGGGTTGCAATGATATCCATCGAAATTGGATGATTACTAGCTAGGGTGGAAATGGATGTCCACCAAAACTGTTTTTAGAGTCTCGCTTGAAACCCTCAAGAGAAACTCACCTGAGCTCCCAAAACAAACACCAAGAAATAATCATAAACCAGAACGAATGAGAAATGACCTTCTCTCCCTTTTTATAAGATTTTGCTAGATATTCTCCAATCTTCTAGAAATCTCTTTTTAATATTTATTAATAAGCCACTTAGTGCATTTTCAACCTATTTTCCAAGTGACTTTCCCCCCCTTTATTTACCCCATAGATAAAAACACTTTTTCTCCTTTTATTTAATAAGTGACTATTTTATTACTAATTAAAGTCACATTTATCTCCATTAAATGCTTAAACTACCACCTGTGAAAATTCCAGGTCCTTGATTTGGAATCCTACTACAACAAACTGAACTACTTCTCCTACTTGTAAATTACATTTAACAAGTTATTTTGTAGATTACTTTAGAAAACATTGAAGCAGTACCTGAAGCAGCCTTCACTCAATTAGATTTATATGTGAAAACAATAAACTGAGCAAGAGAAATAACACACACAAGACACCGTTACTTTTGGACAAACGTCCCTGGAAAAACACAATGTGGGAAAACCAATGCAGCATGTGAAAATTTCTAACTTTGAAATTCTACTGCAGTAATTGATTTACTTCTCCTACTTATATTTCTCAATAACTTATTTACAAAACTCTTCAGTAAACAACGAAATAAATTCTACTGCAGTTATCACATAATTTCATAGAGAAAAGAACAATGAAACGCAAGCACAAGAACCAATCACATCAACATGGTTTTTTTTGGACAATTGTCCCCGGAAAAACCCAATGCGGGAAAACCAGTGCAGCAAATGAGTGTTTATTTATGATTGTTCAGCAAAAATCTCTTTACAAGGAATGATTTGTAGAATCATGGAGGAACATTCATGAAAACACCTGAGATAATTTTCCTCCAGTCACTGGAGAAATTCTAACACCTCGGAGAACCTCCAATCTCCACTGCGTCACCTCTACGTCCTCTTTTACGTGAGGACCGTGTCCTCAGTTGTGCTGTCCCTCTGCACTATCTTTCGGTTGCTCTGCGTCCCTGCTCCTTAGTCTCTAACTGTTGTTGAAACCCTCATCTTCCTTCATCCTGCAACTCTCCCTCTGAAATCGAACTCTTCTCTTGGAGTATCGACTTCCCTCAAGTTACTGAGTATTTTCCCGGCTTATCTTCAACTGACCCACAATTTTTCATTTATACTTGTCTTGTTGATAAATCAATGTCCGTGATCTAATCTTTAATCAATGGCTAAGATTTAAAACAAACTTGATCCTCGTCATTTAGAAGCTTCTCACCCACATTTAAGTTAATTCATTTTAATTATTTTAATTCCCTAAGTTTTAACTTAGGCTCCATTAAAAATAATTAATTATTTGAATAACTTGCACTTTGGGTAGAATTTCTCAACAAGATTTATGGGTCTTGGAGATATCATGTGTTCTAGCCCCTCCACAAAATTTCAGAGTTAGATCACATCCGATGCTACCCAAAACTCAGCACTCCCTCTTAGCGAGGAATGTGCCTAGCAATACTTCCCACTAGAAGCATTACCCTGATCCACGACATCGGTCCTCTGAGTTATTGATGCTCGGTCTACTGCCCCTCATCTGCTACGTTGCTGCTATCTGTACTACTGCCCACAACACTGCCACTGTTGCTGCTGCAACTGTACTGCAACTCCCTCTCAAGTGCTGCATTATCCGCTGCTACTGAAACGAATTCTCAACCATCCCCATATTCTCCCTGAAATAAACAAACTTTGTTCTCCCAAGGGCCTTGGTGAGAATGTCTGCCACTTGTTCTCCTGTAGGAGTGTACTCCAATTGTACTACTCCCCGCTGGACACAGTCTCTAGTAAAGTGACACTTGATGTCAATGTGCTTCAACCGATCATGAAAAACTAGATTCTTAGAGAGCTTGATGCAACTCTGATTATCACACATAATATTGGTCACTTCCATCTTTCTCCTGAATAGATTCACAAGCATCTTTCTAATCCATATTGCTTCACACGAAGTCGTGTTTACTGCCATATATTCTGCTTCAACTAAGCTCAGTGCTACGAATTTTTGTTTCTCGCTGCACCAGGAGGTCATTCCTGATCCAATACTGAAACAGTACCCTGAGGTACTTTTCCAGTCTACTGAACTTCCTGCCCAATCTGTGTCAGTGAATCCAATTAGTCTAATATCATTGCCTCAGATGTACTTTAATCCATGCTCGACTATTCCCCCCATATATCTGAGAACATGCTTAGTTGTTGCCCAGTGAACCCTCTTTGGTTCCACCATGAACTGACTGCTGGTGTTGAACGCATAGCAGATATCTGGCCTGGTGTTGACTAGATACATAAGAGATCCTATGATTTGTCTTTACAAGGTGGGGTCTACTTCTTTGTCCTCATATGCATCAATATTTTTCAAGTTGGTAATCATTGGAGTAGGCATGGGTCTATATTCTTGCATCGTGAATCTCTTCAGAATTTTTGTAGCATATCTCCCTTGTCCAAGGAAGATTTAACCCTTCTGTTGCCAAACTTCCAACCCCAAGAAATAATGCATAAGCCCAAAATCCTTCATGTCGAATTCTGCTGCCAGGTTCTCCTTACAGTCGTTGATGAGCCTAGATGAACATGTCAGAAACAAATCATCTACATATAAAACCAGTATTAGAGGTGTTGATTTTTGTAGTATTAGAAACTGTTCCAAGTCTCAAATTTTGTTAGGAGGCTTGGATATCAGTATTCCAAAGAAACCAAAAACCTTTCGTGGAAATTCCACTTGGTTTGTGTTTTATTAAAATAATTAATTATTTTAATGAGGACCTTAAGTCTAAACTTAGGGAAATTAAATAATTAAAGGGTATTAATAAAACAGAGTGAGAATATTCTAAAGAATGAAGATCAAGCATGTTTTAATCTTAGCCATTGAGTAGTGATCTAATCTGGGTCGTTGATTCATCAACGAGAAGATTATAAGAGAAGGATTGAGGTTCGTTTGGAAAGCAAGTTGGGCACACACTCAATACCTGAAGGAAATCGATTATGAAGGAATAGAATTCGATTTCAGAGGGAGAGTTGCAGGGCAGAGTTGCGAAAGTAGAAGAAGGAAGGGGAAGTCAGCAGTGGCAGAGAGAGGCAAGAGGAGGACGCAGAGGGCCACAGAGGCTAGTGCTGAGCAGCAGCACTAAGTCCCCATGCAGAGTGACATAGTCCAGTGTAGGGACTGTGCAGAAGATCATGCAGAGTGACACAGAGCAAGCTGGGGTGCTTTCCAGGTGTCATAAATTCTCCGAAAGGATTTGGAGAATTTATCTCAGGTGTTTTCTTAAGAAATCGGCTCATCCACTTAATGTAAAAGATTAATTGTTGAAGAATAATATAAAGCCTCATTTATTGCATCGGTTCTCCCGCATTGGGTTTTTTCGGGGACAATTGTCCAAACATAACTGTGTACATGTGATTGTTTCTATTGCGTTATATGTATTTTGTTCTATTATCTGCTTATGGTTAAGTGAATACTGCAGTTGTATTTATTTCAAAATTTAATGAAAGAAATTCGTATATAACTTATCATAAATAAGTAGGCGAAATAAATCTATCACTGCAGTAGTATTTCAGATTTGAAATTTTCACAAGGTATCAGAGCAAAAGACAAGTAACAGAAGAGGAGATTCTGCAATGGAACGAAGATCCGACATCGATGCAACAACAACTCGGAAGGGTTCACGCAGTTCTCTAGAACGCATGAAGGAACAAAGGGATCATGACATTTCAGTTTTGGCATGCAGACAAGAAGAGGATTTTTCTTGTGTGTCAAGCATGGCCTCTCCAGAGATCTGGTCTATTGACATTGGAGCATCTGCTCATATGATGGGAGTTCGAGAATGTTTCTCTAGCTACCAGGAGGAGCAGATGAATTTTCAAATCATTATGTGAAACAAGGCAAAATGTACCCCTATTGAAGAGACACCATAATATTTCAAACGGAAGCTGGCAACAAGCTTCGGGCCACCAACGTACTGCATGTACCAGGGTTGGGGATGAATTTACTCTCCGTGTCTCAACTTCAGAACAAGGGTTATGATGTATACTTTAGTGGCAACAAAGTTTATGTCAAACACCCAAGTTGGAAAAGGAAGGCACAAATCGGAGTCAGGAGCCATAAACTGTACAAGTTACGGCTCGAGTCCCCAATGGCTCTGATAGGCAGTACTGATGAAAATGATTTGAATGAGTTATGGCATAGAAGAATGGGACATATACATCATGGATCCTTGAGAATTATCAAGAAGACTGTCACGGGAGTTCCATAACTTAGCACCAACCGAGTTGATGTCTGCAGAGGGTGCATATTAGGAAAGCATGCCAAGGCAGCATTTCCGAGAAGCAGAAATAGGGCCTGTTATCGCCTCCTTTCCGCCTACACCTACCTACCAGTTAGTGGAAAAAGCCTTCAACCCCACAAGGTGTTGTTGGTGGCAAGGAATTCAGAGAAGGGGTTGTCACCTACTCCCAACTCTCTCCGTTTAAGCTATCTCCTAAGTTAGCTATGGGGGGTGGTCCGTAATAGAAAGACTAAGTTAAAGATTTTGAGTTTTTAGGAGAATTGTTAGAGTGAAATTGGATTACTTTTAAAGATTTATGAGCATTTTATAAGTAGCTTTGAAATAATAATATCAAACCATTCAACCAATTCCTTCAATAACGTGTTCAAGAATAATTCTCAAAGAGATGAGAACACAATAATCTTGAAATGGAAACAAAATATGTCATCACAAGATATTTGCAGGATAAAAATGATTACAGGATAACCAAATCACAACATTTAAACATATCTTGTCATAGTTAGAAACAACAAAAAATTTAGATGCTAAAGATGAAATTAAACTTTGCAAATATAGAAAGTAAGCATCACACTACTTGCATGAGATCAACAACCATAAAAAGGGAAATGTGATTAGTTCTTTGTTGCTTTTAGTTAAACTTACTCTACAAAAAATATTTAAAATAAACTCTTCAATCCCTAGGCCTCACCCTCGCCCAAATTATGTGGATCTCACAGTGAGGAGTCAATAGGGGAGTAGAGGGTCCCTAGAGGTCTATACAACCAACTTATGTTGGAGGTAAGTTTTAATGAGTTGCTTGTGTAAAATGAATGTTGTTTAATCTCATTTAAATGATACATGCAAATTTTCCACAAGAGATGAGATGGTGCTTACTTGCAATAATAAACCAAACTTTGAGAGAAACAATAGACTTATGTGTGTTGTAACACTTAATGGCAAGTGGAATGAGATAAGTTCTTATAAAAAAAAGGTGCTTCAATGGTTCCTTAACATGCATGAAGCATAAACATTAAATCAATGGAATTTTTCCAACCATGCGAATTTTCTCACACATAAAAAGAGATTTTTCTCAAGTTTGTAGCATTGGGGCTTATGCATGTAAGTTTAATTTAACCAAAATTTAATTAGATGGATTTGGAGTGCATTAGTTGTTAATTCATTAGAATGCATAAAACGAAAATTAGAAAATAAATCAATCCACCCAAGAAATTCCTTCCTCTTCAACCACGGAAGGGGGATACAATGGGAAAAATATCCCAAGCTCCCTCAAGCAACAAAAGTTATTTTATTGTTGATCACAAGTGAGGAAAACAACCTTTAAGAAGGTTGCCCAAAAGGAGGTCCTTCTATGAATAAAGAGCTTGGAAAAATTCTTAATCTCCTCCTCAAAAATTGACAACAAAACTTATGGATAAAACCTTCAAAATATGAATTTTTCAAGGCTCCAAGGCCTGCGGCAAAGATCAAGTTTGTTGTTGTCCCAAAGGTGCTTACGGCCTCCCTAAAACTCAATTTTGAATTAATGTAAGCCTTTGCGTGCAAGGAGGATCAATTGCCTTTTAACATCTTTTCCTCAAGATTCTCGCTTTTCACGCTCAAGCTTGCGGGCTGGGAAAAAAATCAAACATTAGGCTGAAATAAAAAGGATATTAAGTACAACTTAATATACAAAGGCACTAGCCCAAAGAATGGGAGCGGACCCCCATTCTTGCCTAGTTTAAAGAAATGATCTTGAAGTAGCAAATATGACTTTAAGACGCTCTACAAATGGAAAATTTTAGATTTTAACAGTGGAAATAGATGATCAAGTTGCTAGAGAACGAGAAACTCCCTCTTTGTCTTCCTTTGATGCAAAACTTGGGGTTGAAACTCTGAAAGTAGCTGAGTCTTGGATCCCTTTGAATCTAGGAGTGAGTTGATCTATTTAAAACTTCTCCCACGCCCGGATGGATTTCCTACAGATAATACGAATAGATCTCCCTACACACTTAAACAAATATCAGTCTGCAAAAGGATTAGAGCATCATAATGAAATAGATAAACCAAACATTCCTCCGAAAATGACTTGGCAAACTAATTCCTAGAATAATACTCTAAATCAATGATGCATGCAAGATAGCTTGCACGCATCAATCCAAGCAAAATTGCAAATATAAACTAATATTGATCAAGCATATAAACGAATTCAAATACAATAGCAATAGTATGGAAAGAAATCACCTCATAACGCCAAGAGAACATCCGCTAAATAGCCTCAAAGTCTTGATTTTATTGATATACAAAAATGGCAGAGTTTCTTCAAGCCCAATAGCTCATAACATGATACAATACAATAGCCAATGGATTTTTTATATAGAGATTTAGGAGCAATTCCCAAGGACGAATGCATGTGAGAAGTGAACTTGAAGAAAAACCTGAGTAAAGGTAAGCCAAGTTCCATATGGAGAAGACTCAGACACCTAAAAAAAATCGAATTTCTTTGTGCACACCTGAGGAAATCGAATTCCCATATGATATAATGAATGTATCAATAAGCCAGAGGAAGTCCCGTGCTACACTGAGTCTGTGACCGCAAACTCGAACCAACTGAAACCGCACCTGTAGCTGACCCCAATGATCTTCTGCGTAGTGTGGAAATTTCTGAATCTTTACACTTTATGCAAAAATTATTATTGTTAATCTGGTTATGCTCCTCCTACTTAGACAAGTTATTAACTGAATAAATTCAAGTTAAAATCAAAGCAAAACACATAAAAAATCTCCACCAATTCAAATCTAGAACAAGTTCGTGCACACATAGACAAAGTGACAGTTATTTTTGGACAAATAGTCCCTGGAAAAACCCAATGCTGGAAAACCAGTCTCCTGGTTGTTGGAGCGTTTTATTATTAAGAATTTTCTGAATACAACAAGCCTGGATTCTAGATCTGGAAAACCCTACAAAGAAATAATAGATCTACAACTCACTGACTGATCTAGAGCCAAAATAATGACTGATCCACACCCTCAAATGGGATTTACAGAACTCAACCAAAATTAGGGCCTAGAAACCCCAGCGCTGCCCCTGAACCCTCTGCATCAGTGTCTGAAGCCCCTCTGACCCTCTGCATTTCTCCGGAAAGGGCTGTGTTACCCGAGACTGAGTGATGTAGTCCTTACGCTGCCCCTTAGGGTCTTTGCGTAACCCTTGAGGGTTTCCTGTAGAAAATCACGCAGTTCTTGAGGGACTGCGCAACACTTGCGTAGCACAGTTGCTGCCCTTCCTGCTACTGCTCTCTTGCTTTTCTATGCTGCCTCTCTGAGCTGATCTCTGCCTCTTGCTGATTCTAGACCCTGGGATCAGATCATCCCCTTGGCCTAATTTCCCCTCTTTGCAGCTGAAACACTTCTGAGATTTCTTAGCAAACCCGCCCTAGAATCTCAGCTTAGCTTCAGTGCTTTGCCTCTATGTATCTTTACAAATGACCCCAAGCCTTTCCTTTATACTTTTCTCGTCAGGAAACCAACGACCATGATCATATCTTGAATCAATGGCTAAGATTAAAAGAAAGCTTGATCCGTGTCACTTAAGACAATTTCATCACATGTTTAATTAAATTAACTTTAATTATTTAAGTTCCCTAAGTTTTAACTTAGGAAATAAATTAAAATAATTAATTAATTTAATATCTTCTAAACCAGATGAAATTTCCCAAATCCATTTCCGGGTCTTGTGGATCAACTGTAATCCAGTCCTTCCTCAAAATTTGAGAGCTAGAGCACAACTGATGCTACCCTAAATACACAAAATCTCAACACTCTCTCTTAGCATCAAGGGTGTGCTCTAGCAATACATCACATTATGCATTACATGATTTTGGTCACTGGTTCTGTGTTGTTGATGCTTGGCCTGCTGCCACTCAGCTCTGCATTGCTGCTGCCATTCTGTACTGCTGCCCATGAATCTGCCACTGCCACTGCAACCTCTATACTGTGGCTCCCTCTCAATTTGCTGCATCTGTGTTGCTCATAACACTGCCACTACTAATCTGTTGCACTGCAACTTTAGTTGTTGAGAGAAACAACTGAATCTCTTGCCCAATCTTTGATAGACAAGTCATATGGGCTACATCCTCATCACTGAAGCTCCATAGGCTACAGATCTGTGCTGGAATCTGAAGGATGCTGCTCGGCTACAGCTTCGCACTGCGTAAGCAGACACCCTCTGCACTACTGAAGTCACATCAACCCCTTGTGCTGAAATCTCTCACGCTGCTGCTGCATTGCGTTGTCCCTCTGAAGCCTTTTGCGCTACTGCAGCTCTGCACTGTGTAAGCAGCTCTACTCTGCGCTGCTGAAGTCACATCAACCTCTACGTTGTTGCTGCTGCTTTGCTCTGCGCTGCTCCTCCCAGTCTTCAGATCTACCTCTGCTTCATCTGTGATCTATGCACTCACTGCTCCACTTGTCCCACTATTGTCTTAAGGTTTTCGTAGCTCGCATGTGATCCAAAAGATGAGCTACTCAAGGATCCTGCCTTAGGCTATGTAGCTCTTCTACATATCCATGTCGCCCCACCTTCGTGGTTCATGAGCGCTCATTGCTGCATCATCTTCTAACCCATCATCTGCCACAGCAGCTTTGGAAGAAGAGGCTTCCTTGTCCCTTTTTTTCTGACGACAATTGCTGACAAAATGTCCCATTTCACCACATTGGAAGCACTTGATCTTTGAGAGATCCTTCTTCTTCTTTGGCTACCTTTTTGATGCCAAGGTTGCATCTTTCTCATCTTCCTTCTTCACTTTTCTCAATCCAGAGCTGTGTTGCTTCTTGGTGAATCTGTGGAGTTCTTCTTGACGCAGAATTGACCACAAGTTGTCCCAATTTGGGAGGTCCGCTCTGCACAAGATACTTTGGACAAAGGTTTCCCACTCATCTGTGACTGTGTTGAGGGCAGTCTTGACTATCACATCGTCTTCCACCTTAGCACCCATTGTAGTCAACTAATCTCTAATTGATTGCAATCAGGAGAGGAAATGCTCCATGTATTCTCCCTTGGTCATCATGAATGACCTCATTTGTGTCTCCAACAACATCTTCATATAAAGAGATTAAGGCCTTCCACATCTCATTAGCTGTCTTCTTCTTAGCTAAGTGTGGTACAATATGGTCCTTAATCCGTCCATGATCAGTCGCTTGGCGTGCCCAGCAGCTTCCTTATGCTTCCAAAGGAGATCTGGATCGGTCGGTGTGGCTAGAGTTTGCTCTGCATTGTCTCTAAGATTATACGCCTCAAGGACTATCAGGATCCTTGCCTTCCAAACTGAAAAGTTGGAGAGGCCATCCAATCTGTCCTATCACGCAGTCCATGAGGAGCCATCTGCACAGAAATGTGTCGGAACTTCCCTTTCTCTTTGCTAGAGAATTGGATCTAAGGCCCGTGGCGAAACAGACACCTTCTGCTCCCTCTAACAACTGATTTCCCTCTTTGGCTGGAAATCTGCCAAATCAACAATGATTCAGTTCTCTTTGATCCTCTGATCAATCTGCAAGTTTCTTTGGCTAGAAACTTTCTGATAAGTTGATCTCCTCCCGCTCTTTGTCACTTGTGCTAAGGCTAAAAATCTGAAAACTTCAGAAATTTAACCCCACCAGCACCTTCTAAATTTCTGCAACTTTTCTTCGGTCTTTTCTGGATCTGACAGATTCAGATTTGAATCACACTGGCAGGCTTCAAACTAATCCAGCGTTGTTTCTGAGCTGCCTCTGCGTAGTAATTGCGTGGGCTTGCGAGGAGACAGCGTTACACTGCGTGACCCTTCCCTTTGCGTGAATATGCCTCTGAAAACTGCGTTGTCCCTTCAGATCTGCATTTCTGCTGCTTTTCCAGCTGCTTCCTACAGCTAGAACCTTCTGACTCTTGCTGGTGACCCTCCTAGATCTGCAATTGCTCTGATACCATGTGGAAATTTATGAATCTTTACACTTTATGCAGAAATTATTACTGTTAATCTGGTTATGCTCCTCCTACTTAGACAAGTTATTAAATGAATAAATTCAAGTTAAAATCGAAGCAAAACACATAACAGATCTCCACCAATTTAGATATAGAACAAGTTCATGCACACATAGACAAAGTGATACAGTTATTTCTGGACAAATAGTCCCCGGCAAAACCCAATGCGGGAAAACCGGTCTTCTAGCTGCTGGAGGGTTTTATTATTAAGAATTTTCTAAATACAACAAGCCTGGGTTCCAAATCTGGAAAACCCGACAGAAAAATAATAGATCTACAACTCATTGGCTGATCTAGGGCCAAAATAATGAGGCGATCCTTTTGTGTTGGGTTCTGAGGGAACTCGGCCCAATTAGGGCTAGAAACCCCGACTGCCCTTTTTAAACCCTCTGCGTCGATTAATGGGCCTGGAGCCCTCGGTATTTGCTCTGGAAAGGGTTGCGTTACCTCGTGGTGATCTGGTCTTCACTTGCCCTTAGTGTCTGCGTAACTCATGAGGTTTTCACCATGAAAAATCATGTTGTCCTTGAGGGGCCCCGCACAAGCACCTCACCGTAGCACGGTTCTTTGCCAGCCTCCCCTCTTTCTGCTCTCTGCTTCCCTCTGGCGGTCTGTTGCATATTCTAGACCACTGGGATTGAATCAATTCATGACACTAATTCCCTCTCCTTGGTGTGACATGCAAAAAGTTTTCTTTATGGCATTTCTTCCTTAGAGATCTGAAACTAGCTGATGCTTTCTGCCTCGGTGTGTCTTTCAAATGACCCCAAGCCTTTTCTTTATACTTTTCTCGTTGGGAAACCAACGGCCATGATCAGATCTTGAATCAATGGCTAAGATTAAAAGAAAGCTTGATCCGTGTGACTTAAGACAATTTCATCACATGTTTAATTAAATTCACTTTAATTATTTAAGTTCCTAAGTTTTAACTTCGGAAATACATTAAAATAATTAATTAATTTAATATCTCCTAAACTAGATGAAATTTCCCAAATCCATTTCTGGGTCTTGTAGATCAAGTGTACTCTAGTCCTTCCTCAAAATTTGGGAGCTAGAGCACAACTGATGCTACCCTAAATACACAAAATCTCAACACTCCCTCTTAGCATCAAGGGTGTGCTCCACAACCCCATGCTTTGCATTACCTTGATTTTGAATATTTGATTCTGTGTTGTTGATCCATCTTTATGTACGGCATTGTTGTTTCCATTTTGTACTGCTACCCATGACTCTGCCACTGCCACTGCAACCTCTGTACTGCAACTCCCTCTCAATTTGCTGCATCTGTGTTGCTCATAGCATTGCCACTACTGATTTGTTGCACTGCAACTTCAGTTGTTGAGAGAAACAACTGAATCTCTTGCCCAATCTTTGACAGACAAGTTAGATGGGCTACATCCTCATCACTGAAGCTCCATAGGCTACAGATCTGTGCTAGACTCTGAAGGATGATTCCCGGCTACAGCTTTCCACTGTGTAAGCAGACTCCCTCTGCACCACTGAAGTCACATCAGCCCCTTGTGCTAAAATCTCTCACGCTGCTGCTACACTGAGTTGTCTCTCTGAAGCCTTCTGTGCTGCTGCAACTCTGCACTGCGTAAGAAGCTCTATTATGCGCTGCTGAAGTCACATCAGCCTCTGCGCTTCTGCTGCTTCTACGTTGCTGCTGCTTTGCTCTGCGCTATTCCTCCCAGTCTTCAGATTTGCCTCTGCTTCATTTGTGATCTTTGCACCCGCTGCTTCACTTGTCTCGCTATTGTCTTAAGGCTATCGTAGCTCGCATGTGATCTAAGAGATGAGCTGCTCAAGGATCCTGCCTTAGACTATGTAGCTCCTCTACATATCCATGTCGCCCCACCTTCGTGGTTCATGAGCGCTCATTGTTGCATCATCTTCTGACCCATAATCTGCCACAGCAGCTTTGGAAGAAGAGGCTTCCTTGTCCCTTTTCTTTTGATGACAATTGCTGGCAAAAATGTCCCATTTCACCACACTGGAAGCACTTGATCTTTGAGAGATCCTTCTTCTTCTTTGGCTGCATTTTTTATGCCAAGGCCGCATCTTCCTCATCTTCCTTCTTCACTTTGCTCAATCCAGAGCTGTGTTGCTTCTTGGTGAGTCTACGGAGTTCTTCTTGATGCATAATTCACCACAAGCTATCCCAATCTGGGAGGTCCACTCTGCCCAAGATACTTTGGACAAAGGTTTCCCACTCATCTGTGACTATGTTGAGGGTAGTCCTAACTATCAAATCGTCTTCCACCTTAGCACCCGTTGCAGTCAACTGATCTTTGATTGACTGCAATCTGGAGAGGAAATGCTCCATGTCTTCTCCCTTGGCCATCGTGAATGACCTCATCTATGCTCCAATAGCATCTTCCTTCGGACAGATTTTCCCTCATATAGGGAGATTAAGTCCTTCCACATCTCATTAGCTGTCTTCTTCTAGCTAAGCGTGGTACAATATGGTCCTTAATTCTGTCCATGATTAGCCACTTGGCGTGCCCAACAGCTTCCTTATGCTTCCGAAGGAGATCTGGATCGGTCAGTGTGGCCAGAGTTTGCTCTGCATGGTATCTAAGATTAAACGCCTCAAGGACTATCAGGATCCTTGCCTTCCAAACTGAAAAGTTGGAGAGGCCATCCAGTCTTTCCTGATCACACAGTCCATGAGGAGCCATATGCTCAGAAATGTGTCGGAACTTCCCTTTCTCTTTGCTAGAGAACTGGATCTAAGGCCCTTGGCGAAACAGGCACCTTCTGCTCCCTCTAACAACTGATTTCACTCCTTGGAAATCTGCCAAATCAACAATGATTCAGTTCTCTTTGATCCTCTGATCAATTTTCAAGTTTCTTTGGCTAGAAACTTTCTGAGAAGCTAATCTCTTCCCACTCTCTGTCACTTGTGCTAAGGCTAAAAATCTAAAAACTTCAGAAATTTAACCCCACCAGCACCTTCTGAATTTCTGCAGCTTTTCTTCGGTATTTTCTGGATCTAACAGATTCAGATCTTAATCACACTGGCAGACTTTAGACTAATCCATCGTTGTTCCTGAGCTGCCTCTTCACAGTAATTGCGTGGGCTTGCTAGGAGACAACGCTAGACTGCGTCACCCTTCCCTCTGCATGAATCTGGCTATGAAAACTGCGTTGTCCCTTCAGATCTGTGTTTCTGCTACTTTTCCAGCTGCTTCCTGCAGCTAGAACCTTCTGACTCTTGCTGGTGACCATCCTAGATCTGCAATTGCCCTGATACCATGTGGAAATTTCTAAATCTTTACACTTTATGTAGAAATTATTACTATTAATCTAGTTATGCTCCGCCTACTTAGACAGTTATTAACTGAATAAATTCAAGTTAAAATCGAAGCAAAACACATAACAGATCTCCATTAATTCAGATCTAGAACAATTTTATGCACACATAGACAAAGTGACAGTGATTTCTGGACAAATAATTCCCGTAAAAACGCAATGCGGGAAAACCAATCTTCTGGCTACTGGAGGGTTTTATTATTAAGAATTTTCTGAATACAACAAGCCTAGGTTCCAAATCTGGAAAACCCGATAGAGAAATAATAGATCTACAGCTCACTGGCTGATCTAGGGCCAAAATAATGATTGATCTACACCCTCAAATGAGATTTACAGAACTTAGCCAAAGTTATGGCCTAGAAACCCCAGCGCTGCCCCTGAAGCCTCTGCGTTAGCCTCTGAAGCCCCGCTAACCCTCAACGCTGCTCCGGAAAGGGCTGCGTTACCCTAGACTAGGTGACGCAGTCCTTACGCTGCCCCTTAGGGTCTCTGCGTAACCCTCGAGGGTTTCCTGTAGAAAATCACGCTGTCCTTGAGGGACTGCATAGCACAGTTGTTGCCCTTCCTGCTACTGCTCTCCTGCTTCTCTGCGCTACCTCTCTGAGCTAATTTCTACCTCTCTCTGATTCTAGACCCTCGGATTAGATCATCCCCTTGGCCTAATTCCTCTCTCTGCAGCTGAAACACTTCTGAGATTTCTTAGCAAACCTGCCCTAGAATCTCAGCTTAGCTTCAGTGCTCTGCCTCTGTGTATCTTTACAATTGACCCCAAGCCTTTCCTTTATACGTGTCTCGTTGGGAAACCAACGACCATGATCAGATATTGAATCATTCGCTAAGATTAAAAGAAAGATTGATCCGTGTGACTTAAGACAATTTCATCACATGTTTAATTAAATTCACTTTAATTATTTAAGTTCCCTAGGTTTTAACTTTGGAAATACATTAAATTAATTAATTAATTTAATATCTCCTAAACCAGATGAAATTTCCTAAATCCATTTCTGGGTCTTGTAGATCAAGTGTACTCTAGTCCTTCCTCAAAATTTGGGAGCTAGAGCACAACTAATGCTACCCCAAATACACAAAATCTCAATACGTAAGTCCCTAAGAACTGCATGGTGGCTCTGAGTGACTGCGCAGTCTAAATAGCGTAAATCCTCTGAGTGCAGTGTTGAATCCTGTCACACTCAAGATAGCTCGTGAGAAGAGGTCCCCACTTGGTCTTTAGTCAACCGATCCAGTAGAATATTCCTTTTATTCTCAACTGCCTCTAGTAAATTCGATTTTCCTTGAGTGTAAGTGCTGCTTTGTCTCTGGAAAATTCGATTTTACATAAATAAATGACAAATTAATGATGCAGAGTGCTCAGTCATCCCCCACATGTCCGTTGACTCAAATTTTGACTTAGGATAATTTCCAAGTCATTTCCACATCATTTTGTCACATGGAATAATTTATTTCTCTCTATTTTATTTAATTCTAGCCTAATTAAATGCCACAATTTCCACTAAACTTAGGAAATGTGGGCTTTAAGGGTCCAAAACTCATTAACCCCTCAAAGTGTGTCATAGTAGAAATTTGAGGGTGAGAGGTGTTATTTTGATTACTCGTATCCCACACAACTTCTCTAGACAACACTTATTACAATCCAATTACAAATTTAATTGCAGTTTTTGACTTGTGGGAAATCTAAAAAATTAAAAATTACTACCTAGACCTAACCAAATTCCATAAATTTTTTTGTGTGATCTAGTATGGTAATATACGTTGACTCTAGACTCTAATATGCGTCAGGGGCTCAACCTTCAAGCCATCACCCCGGCTTTGGGGCAATGCAATGAGTAAAAAAACCTAGAAAATTATTCGCCACTAAAAAGAAGGAATAATTAACCAAGTCAAAAAAACACTCCAAGGTGTATTCGCTTGCTGATCGAGTCCCAACATCCTAGGCCTATTATAGACTCAATACTGACTCAAACTGATGATATCTGATGGTACAAATGTCTTCTAGTTCATCCTTGGGCACGGAGTCTTCTCATTATCATCAGGTGCCACTCCAGTGGTCAACAGGGCCAAGACTGTGTTGGGATTGATACACTCAGATCTCTGTGGACCAATGTCCACGAATGCTCTCAATGGTGCAAAGTATTTTGTAACCTTTATCGATGACCATTCCAGAAAGACATGGATCTACTTTCTGAAGACCAAAGACGAGGTCTTTGAGTGATTCAAGGAGTTTAAAGCTCTTGTGGAGAATCTCACAGGAAAGCGGATCAAGACTTTACGATCAGATAATGGTGGAGAGTATATTGACAAAGACTTCACAAGGTTATGTGCAAGGGAAGGCATCAAGAGAGAATGGACTGCTCTGTATAATCTAGAGCAGAATGGAGTCACAGAGAGGAAAAGCAAGACTATTGTCGAAGTTGCAAGGGCGATGCTGTATGATCAAGACATGCCCAAATTCTATGGGCTGAAGCTTGTAATACAACCATGTATGTGCATAACAAGGTTCCTTGTAACACATTGGGTAAGGTTACTCCTGAGAGCGTGTTCACTGGCAGAAAGCCTGAGGTGAGCCACTTCAGGATATTTGGCAGTATAGTGTATTTCCATGTACCCGATCAGAAGAGGAAGAAGTTAGATCAGACTTCAGAGAAAGGATACCTTGTGGGATATAGTGAGAACCTTCAAGAAATCCCAAGAGATGTCTATAGCTACGCAGTCTGAGGAGGATCCGCTAGTCCAACCACATCCACCTACGGAAGATGGCTCTAGTGCCTCTCCAAGGCACAAGCATCCTAAGGAAAGCTTTTCCGAGGAAGTGCAAGAGGGACAACAGGTAAATCCACCAACCACCAGTGGAAGGATGAGCAGAGAACTACAACAAACTCTAAGGGATGCAGAGGAGTTTGTTGGAGCTCCTAGAAATGAAAAGAGGCAGTGCAAGCAACCAGACGGGTACCAGGCATTGGTAGCACAGGTTGGAGAACCTTTTAGATTTCAGGAGGTAGCTCAGCATCAAGTGTGGGTAGATGTGATGGTGGAGAAGTACAACTCCATCATGACAAATGATGTCTAGGAAATAGTTCCTAAACCTCAAGACAGATCGGTGGTAGGTTCAAGATGGATCTACAAGACTAAATACGCTGCAGATGGCTGTATAGAGAAATTTGAAGCCAAGTATGTGGCTAAGGTGTATGCGCAGAAGGAAGGGATCGACTATGAAGAAACCTTCGCCCCAATATCAGGGTATACTTCAATCAAATCTGTCATATCCCTTGCAACGCAGATGGTATGGGATATTCACCAGATGGATGTCAAGACTGCGTTCTTGAATGGGGTGATAGAAGAGGAAGTGTACATAGAATCAGAGGCTTTGAAGCACATGAACAGAAAAATCATGTGTGCAGGCTTAAGAAAGCCTTGTACGAACTGAAGCAAGCCCCCAGAGCTTGGTATGGGCGAATTGATAGCTACTTGCAACAAATGGGATTTGTCAAGAGTGACGCAGACCCAACCTCTACTATCTGAGAGCAGGCGCTGAGCCTTTAGTATTGGTGCTATATGTAGATGATCTGTTTCTAACTGGATCATCTAGGCTCATTAAAGACTGCAAGGAAAATCTAGCTACAGAATTTGACATGAAGGATCTAGGGTGGATGCACTATTTTCTAGGTTTGGAAGTTTGGCAGTAGAAGGGAGAAATCTTCCTTGAACAGGGAAGATATACTACAAAGATTCTGAAGAGAATTTATATGGAGGACTTTAGACTCATGGCTACACCAATGATCACAAACTGGAAGAAAATCGACACGTCTGAGGATGATGAAGTTGATCGTACCTTGTATAGGCAACTCATAGGATCATTGATGTATCTGGTCAATATTAGACCAAACATCTGTTATGCCATGAATACCCTCAGTCAGTTCATGGTAGAACCAAGGAGGGCTCACTGGGCAGCGGCCAAACATGTTCTTAGGTACTTGAGGGGGAAAGTCGAGTTTGGATTGCAGTACCCCAAGGGCAATGACATCCAGTTGAGTGGGTTCACTAATGCGGACTGGGCAGGAAGTCCAGTAGATCAGAAGAGTACCAATGGGTACTGTTTCAGTGTCAGATCAGGAATGACTTCCTAGCGCAGTAGGAAATATAAGTTCGTGGCACTGAGCACAGCCGTGGCTGAATATATGGCAGCTAGCACAGCTTCGTGTGAAGCCATATGGCTTCAAAATTTTCTCATGAAATTACTCAAAAGGAGGATGGAAGTGACCAACATTTTGTGTGATAATCAGAGTTGCATCAAGCTCTCTGAAAATCTCGTGTTTCATGATCGGTCGAAGCACATTGACATCAGGTATCACGTGATCAGAGACTATGTCCAATGGGGATCTGTACAATTGAAGTACATTCCTACAGGAGAGCAGGTGGTAGATATCCTCACGAAAGCTCTGGGTAAGACTAAGTTTGCTTACTTCAGAGAAAAGTTGGGGATGGTCAAGAATCCATTCCAATAGGTGGAATGGATAGGCTATAAATTTAGAGGGAGTTGCAGTGCGGATGAAGCAGTGACAGAGATGATGTCATGGGAAGCAGTACAGAGGGCAATAGCGCAACAGATGAGGGGCAGCAGTCGAGACATCAACAACGCAGTAGATGCTTCAGGTCAGAGCAGATGCAGTTGGCATTTTTTGCTTGAACACTTTCCTCGCTAAGAGGGAGTGTTGATTTTTTTAGCATTGGAAAGTGTTCCAAGTCTCAAATTTTGTGAGGAGGCTTGGATATCAGTATTCCAAAGAACCCAGAAACCGTTCGTGGAAATTCCACTCGGTTTGTGTTTTATTAAAATAATTAATTATTTTTATGAGAACCCTAAGTCTAAACTTTGGGAAATTAAATAATTAAAGGGTATTAATAAAAAAGAGTGAGAATCTTCTAGAGAACAAAGATCAAGCCATGTTTTAATCTTAGCCATTGATTAGTGATCTAATTTGGGTAATTGATTCATCAACAAGAATATTATAAGAGAAGGCTTGAGGGTCATTTAGAAATCAAGTCGGACACACACTCAGTACCCGAAGGAAATCGATTCTGAAGGAATAGAATTCGATTTCAAAGGGAGAGTTACAAGGCAGAATTGCGGAAGTAGAAGAAGGAAGGGGAAGTCAGCAGTGACAGAGAGAGCAAGAGGAGGACGCCGAGGGCCATAGAGGCCAGCGCTGAGCAATAGCACTAAATCCCCACGCAGAGTGACGCAGTCCAGCATAGGGACTGCACAGAAGATCACGCAGAGTGATGCAATCCAGCATAGGGACTGCACAGTAGATCACGCAGGGTGATGCAGAGGAAGTTGGGGTACCTTTCAGGTGTTAGAAATTCTCCAAAAGAATTTGGAGAATTTATCTCAGGTGTTTTCTTAAGAAATCTGCTCGTCTAATTATTGTAAAAGATTCATTGTTGAAGAATAATATAAACCCTCATCTGCTGCACCGGTTTTCCTGCATTGGGTTTTTTCGGGGACAATTTTCCAAAAATAACTGTGTACATGTGATTGTTTCTATTGCGTTATATGTATTTTGTTCTATCCTCTGCTTATGGTTAAGTGAATACTGCAGTTGTATTTATTTCATAATTTACTAAAAGAAATTTGTAAATAACTTATCATAAATAAGTAGGCGAAATAAATCTATCACTGCAGTAGTATTTCAGATTTGAAATTTTCACAAGAGGCTCATTCTCCACTGTCAGATAGTAGAGATTGGGGTCAGCGTCACTCTTGACAAATCCCATCTTCTGTAAGTAACCATCAATCTGACCATACAAAGCTCTAGGTGCTTGCTTAAGCCCATACAAGGCTTTCTTTAGCATGCATACATGAGTTTTCTTCTCATGTGTCTCAAAGCCCTCTCGTTGTTCAATGTACACTTCTTCTTCTATCACCCCATTCAAGAAAGAAGTCTTGACATCCATCTACTGAATCTCGCGCCCCATCTGTGCTGCAAGGGATATCATGGATCTGATAGAAGTATACATGGCTACTAGGGCGAAGGTTTCTTCGTAGTCTATTCCTTCCTTTTGAGCATGCCCCTTAGCCACAAACCTGGATTTTTATTTTTCCACATTACCAAATGCAGCATACTTGATCTTGTAGATCCATATCTAACCTACAGTTGATCTATCCTGAGGTCTAGGTACCATTGCCTAGACATCATTGGTCATAATGGAACTATATTCCTCCACCATAGCATCTACCTACACTTGATGGTGAACAACCTCCTGAAAAATTAGAGGGTTCTCCAACCTGAGATACCAAATATTGGTATCTGTCTGGTTGTCTACGTTGCCTTTTCTCGGTTCTAGGAGCTCCAATGAACTCCTCTGCATCCCCTAGTATCTGTCGTAATTCCCGACTCATTCTTCCATGGCTAGTGGGTGGATCTTCTTGCTCCTCCTCCTGTGAATCTTCCTGTGATGATACTTTTGGATTCTTATGCCTTGGAGAAGAGTTGGTGTTGGTTTCGACTGGTCGAAGTGGCTGAACCAATGGATCGTCCTCTAACTGCTTTTTGGAAGGCATTTCTCAGGATTTCCTAAAAGCTATGTCCTCCATGAACTTTACATCCCATCAAACTACTACTTTCCTACTGCCAGGAATGTAGATTCTATATGCCTTAGCATTCTTTCTATACCCCACTAGATATCCTTTTTCTGCAGTTTAATCCAACTTCTTTCTTTTTTCTTCGGGTACATTGCAGTATACCAAACTCCCAAAGATCCTAAAAATGACTCACTTCTAGCTTTCTTCCAGTGAAGACACTCTCTGGTGTAATTTTACCTAGTACCCTATGAGGAATCCTGTTCTCAACATACACAGTTGTGTTGCATGCTTCTGCCCATATAAATTTGAGCATATCCTGATCATACAACATAGCTCTCGCTGCTTCAACAATATTTCTATTTTTCTTTTCTACAACCCCATTATGCTTCAGATTATATGGAGCGATCCATTCTCTTTTGATGCCTTACCTTGCGCAGCACTCAGTGAATTTTTTATCAATATATTATCCACCATTTTCTGAATGCAACACTTTTATCCTCTTCCCTCTCAGATTCTCAACCAGAGCCTTAAAATCTTTGAATTGATCAAAGACCTCATCCTTGGTATTTATAAAGTAGATCCAAGTCTTCCTGGAATGGTCATCAATGAAGGTGACGAAATATTTGGCACCAATAAGAGCTCTTGTGGACATAGGTCCGCAGATATCTGAGTGTATTAATCCCAAAAAACTCTTTGCCCTACTGTTGCTTCTAGAATAAGCCACTTTGGTGTACTTGCCTAGTATGCACCCTCTGCAAACATCATCTGGTTTGGTGCTTAATTTTTGAACTCCTATGACGGTTTCTCTGAGAATTCTTAGAGCCCCATGGTGTAAGTTCCCCATCCTTTTGTGCCATAGTTCATTCAAATCTTTCTCATCATGACTACCTATCAGTGCCATTGGAGCTTCTAGCTGCAACTTATACAGTCTGTTGCTTCTAACCCCAATTTGGGCCTTCTTCTTCCAACTCGGGTGTTTGACATATACTTTCTTTCCAATGAAGCATACATCATAGCCCTTATTTGTAACTCGGATACAGAAAGCAAGTTCATCTCCAATCTAGGCACATGTAACACATTGGTATCCCGAAGCCGATCTCTTGCTTCTGTTTGAAAAACTATAGTACCTCTTCCAACAGGAGTACATTTAGCCTTATTTCCCATGGTGATTTGGAAATTCACCTTTTCCTCTTGGTAGCTCGAGATGTGAGATTTCACTCTGAAAATTTGTTATTGCAGTAGTTGGTTTATTTCACCTACTTATTATGATAAGCTATTTACAGACGTTTCAGTAAATTTTGAAGTAAACATAGCTGCAACATTCACTCTAATCAAAAGCAGAAGAACAAATTAAAACACATATAGCAAAATAGAAACAACCACATGAACATAATTACTTTTGGACAATTGTCACCGGAAAACCCCAATGTTGGAAAACTAGTGCAGCAGATGAGGGTTTGAACTTTGTATTAATCTTCAGCAGTGAAAAGATCATTTACAGAATTCATGACAAACAGAATCAATAGCGTACACCTGATACGAATTTTCCGGACAATCTGGAAAAATTCTCGGCACATGGGATGACCTCTTGCACCCTCTGCATCAATCTGCGTAGCCCCTCTGCGCAGTCACTGCCTGGACTGCGTAAGTCTGTGTGGAGGGCTAGTGATGCTGCTCAATGCTACCTTCCCTTCATCTTTTGTCTTCGTTATTCTCCGTCTCTGCTGACTTCTCCCTCTTCCCTCTGTCTCTGCAATCACACCTCTACAGACTCACCCCTTGAAATCGAATTTTGTTACTTCAGAATCGATTTCCTTCGGGTACTGAGAATGTGCACAGCTTGCTTTCCAAATGACCCTCAAGCCTTCTCTTATAGTCTTCTCGCTAATGAATCAACGACCCAGATTATATCCTTAATCAATGGATCACATTAAAAGATGACTTGATCTTCGTTTTCTAGAAGATTCACACTCTGCTTTATTAATACCCGTTAATTATTTAATTTCCCTAAGTTTAGACTTAGGGATAACATTAAAATAATTAATTATTTTAATAAAGAAAAATCTGAGTGGAATTTCCGTAAACGATTTCTAGATTCTTCGGAATACTGCTATCTAAGCCTCTCCTCAAAATTTGAGACTTGGAACAATTCCCGATGTTATAAAATCAACACTCCCTCTTAGCGAGGAAAGTGTTCAAGCAAGGTACTGACTGTACTGCTCTGATTCTAAAGCATCTATTGCACTGCTGATGTCCTGGCTGTTGCCTCTCAACTCTGCGTTGCTGCCCTCTGTACTGCTGCCTGTGACACTATCTTTGCCACCGCCTCATCCGTACTGCAGCTCCCTCTGTCTCTGTAGACCACCCATTCCTTTACTGGAAAGGGTTTTCGACCATCCCCATGTTTTCTCGGAAGTAAGCAAACTTAATCTTACTCAGAGCCTTGGTGAGGATATCTGCCACCTATTCTCCTGTAGGAGTGTACCTCAACTACACAGCGCCCCGTTGGACATAGTCTCTGATGAAGTGGCACCGAATGTCAATGTGCTTCGACCGATCATGAAACACAGGATTCTTAGAGAGCTTGATGCAACTCTGATTATCACACATAATTCTGGTCAGTTCCATCATCTTCGTGAGTAAGTTCAAGAGTAGTTTATGAACCCATATGGCCTCGCATGAAGCTGTGCTTGCTGCCATATACTCTGCCTCGGCTGAGCTCAGTGCAACGGAATTCTGTTTCCTACTGCACCAGGAAGTCATTCCTGATCTGAGACTGAAACAATACCCACTGGTACTTTTCCCATCCACTGCGCTTCCAGCCCAATCTGCATCTGTGAACCCACTCAACTGGACTTCAGTGCCCTTGGTGTACTTCAACCCATACTCGACTGTCACCTTCAAATATATGAGAACATTTTTGGTTGCTGCCCAGTGAGCCCTCCTTGGTTCCACAATGAACTAAATGAGGGTATTCACTGCATAACAGATGTTTGGTCTAGTGTTGACTAGGTACATCAATGATTCGATGAGCTGCCTATACAAGGTAGGGTCAGCCTCATCAACCTCTGATGTGTCTATATTCTTCCAGTTTGTAATCATTGGCATAGCCATGGGTCTACAGTCTTCCATTTGAAACCTCTTCAGAATCTCTGTATTGTATCTTCCTTGCCCAAGGAAGATTTCTCCCTTCTGCTGCCAGACCTCCAAACCAAGAAAATAGTGCATCTGCCCTAGATCCTTCATGTTGAATTCGGTAGCCAGATTCTCCTTATAGTCTTTGATGAGCTTAGATGATCCAGTAAGGAACATATCATCTACATATAATACCAAGATTAGCGGCTCATCCCCTACTCTCAGATAGTAGAGGTTGGGATCTACGTCACTTTTGACGAATCCCATCTTCTACAAGTAGCTATCAATTTGCTCTGGGGGCTTGTTGTAGACCGTACAGGGCTTTCTTAAGCCTTCAAACATGAGTCTTTTGCTCATTTGTCTCAAAGCCCTCTGGCCGTTCTATGTACACTTCCTCTTCTATCACCCCATTCAAGAACGTTGTCTTGACATCCATCTGGTGAATCTCACATCCCATCTTTGCTGCGAGAGAGATGACGGATCTAATTGAAGTGTACCGAGCTACAGGGGCAAAGGTTTCTTCATAGTCGATCCATTCTTTCTGTGCATACCCCTTAGCCACAAACATGGCTTTGAATTTCTCTATGCTGCCATCTGCAGCATACTTGATCTTGTAGATCCACCTTGATCCTACAACCGATCTGTTCTGAGGTCTAGGGACTACTTCCCATACATCATTCATCATGATGGAGCTATACTCCACCATGGCATCTACCCACACCTGATGTTGAGCTACTTCTCGAAAGATAGAGGGTTCTCCGACCAGTGCTACCAGTGCTTGGTACTTGTCAAGTTGCCTGTGTACCCTCTTCCCATCTCTAGGGACTCCAACAAACTCTTCTGCATCCAACAGAATTTTTTGGAGCCCTCTGCTCGTTCTCCCACTGGTAGTGGGTGGATTTGCCTGCTCTCCTGCTTGCTCTTCTTCAGAAGAACTTTCCTTAGAATCCTTGTGTCGTAAAGAGGCACTCGAGCCATCCTCTGTAGGCCATTGAGGCTGAACTAGTGGATCTTCCTCAACTTGCGTATCTGTAGCCATTTCTCGGGATCTTCTGAAGGCTCTCTCCTCCATGAATTTTACATCCTGCCTTACGACGATATTCCTGTTTTCCGAAATATAGATGCGATATGCCTTCGCATTTTCACTATAGCTCACAAGATAACCCTTCTCCGCAGTCTATTCTAACTTCTTCCTCTTCTCATCTGGTATGTGGAAGTATGCCATACTGCCAAATATCCTGATATGGCTCACCTCAAGCTTGCTGCCTGTGAACACACTCTCAGGGGTCACCTT
Source organism: Pinus albicaulis (assembly GCA_034641835.2). Taxonomy (NCBI): domain Eukaryota; kingdom Viridiplantae; phylum Streptophyta; class Pinopsida; order Pinales; family Pinaceae; genus Pinus; species Pinus albicaulis. The sequence goes on from CM076583.1 coordinate 977,036,655, forward strand.
CCCCAATTCTCTATGGGGCACCCTGTTCTGCATATACACTGCTGTACTGCAGGCTTCTGCCCACAGAAATTTAGGCATGTCTTGGTCATATAGCATCGCCCTTGCAGCTTCTACAATGGTCATGTTCTTCCTTTCTGCAACTCCATTATGCTCTGGATTGTATGGATCTTTCCATTCTCTCTTGATGCCTTCCTTTGCACAAAAATTGGTGACGTCTTTATCGATATACTCTCCACCATTATCTGATCGCAGCTTCTTGATCTTCTTTCCGATTAAATTTTCTACTAGTGCCTTGAATTCTTTGAAACGTTCAAAGACTTCATCTTTGGTTTTGAGAAAGTAGATCCAAGTTTTCCTGGAATGGTCATCAATAAAGGTAGCAATATACTTTCCACCATTGAGAGTAGTTGTTGAGATTGGACCACAGATGTCTGAGTGTATCAACTCCAATACACTCTTGGCCCTACTGCTACTTCTTGGAAATGTTGCCTTGGCATACTTCCCTAGTACACACCCCCTGCAAACCTCATATTTCCTCGTGCTAAGTTTTGGAGCTCCCATGATAGTCTTCTTGAGAATCTTCAAGGCTCCATGATGTAAATGCCCCATCCTTCTGTGCCATAATTCATTCATATCTCTTTTGTCCGTACTGCCGATTAGTGCCATTGGGGACTCAAGCTGGAGCTTATATAATTTATGGTTCCACACTCCAATTTCTGCCTTCCTTTTCCAGCTAGGGTGTTTGACATAAACTTTATTTCCAATAAATTATACGTCATAACCATTGTTCTGGAGCTGAGACACCGAGAGTAAGTTCATCCCCAAACCCGGTACATGCAGAACGTTTGTAGCCTAAATCTTGTTTTCAGCTTCTATCTGAAATATTATGGTACCTCTTCCAACGGGGGTACACTTGGCTTTGTTTTCCATTGTAATCTGGAAATTCATCTGCTCTTATCAGTAGCTTGAAAAACATTCTCGAACTCCCGTCTTATGAGAAAATGCCCCACTGTCAATATACCAAACTCCTGGAGAGGCCATGCTTGACACACAAGCGAAATCCTCCTCTAGTCTGGATGCTAGAACAGATATGTCATGCTCCCTCTGTTTCTCTATGTGCTCTGGAGGACTCAGTGGGCCCTTCCGAATTGTATTACTGTCAGATCTTTGTTCCATTGCAGAACCTCACTTTCTGTATTTTGCCTTTAGCTCTGATACCATGTGAAATTTTCACTCTGAAAAATTGTTATTGCAGTAGTTGGTTTATTTCGCCTACTTATTATGATAAGTTATTTATAGATGCTTTGGTAAATTTTGAAGTAAACACAGTTGTAGAATTCACTCTAATCAAAAGCAGAAGAACAAATTAAAACACATATAGCACAATAGAAACAACCACATGAACACAGTTATTTTTTGGACAATTGTCCCCGGAAAAACCCAATGTGGGAAAACCAGTGCAGCAGATGAGGGTTTGTATTAATCTTCAGCAGTGAAAAGATCATTTTAGAATTCATGATGGGCAGAATCAATAGCGTACACTTGATATGAATTTTCCGGACAATCCGGAAGAATTCCCGACACACGGGATGACCTCCTGCACCCTCTGCATCAATCTGCGTAGCCCCTCTGCGCAGTCATTGCCTGGACTGCGTAAGTCTTCGTGGAGGGCTAGTGCTGCTGCTCAGCACTACCTTCTTCTCCATCTCTGTTGACTTCTCCCTCTTCCTTCTGTCTCTGCAATCCCACCTCTACAGACTCATCCTCTGAAATCGAATTCTCTTAATTCAGAATTGAATTCCTTCGGGTACTAAGAATGTGCCCGGTTTGCTTTTCAAATGACCCTCAAGCCTTCTCTTATAGTCTTCTCGCTGATGAATCAATGACCCAGATAGTTGAGATTTTGTGTAGTTGGTGTAGCATCGGGTGTGGTCTAGCCCTGAAATTTTGTGGAGGGGCTAAGACACACTTGAAATCCAAAACCCAGAAAGTGTTTTGTGAAATTTCAGCTAGTGTTCAAGCTATTCAAATAATTAATTATTTTAATGGATTTCCTAATTCTAAACTTAGGAAATTAAATAATTAAAGTGAATTAATTAACACATGCTGAAATGTTCTAAAAAACACGGATCAGCGGTATTTTTAATCTTAGTTGATGAGTGTTTTAATCTCGGTTGTTGATGAGATGAATGAAAAGTATAAGAGATAGGCTTGAAGGTCGGTTGGAGACACACACGAAAGCGGTCGAGAGAATGATTTGGAATTCTGAGGCGGGGTTTGCTAAGAATTTCCGAAGGAGTTTTTTACGCTGTAGGGTAGTATTGGCTAAGGGGATGATCTAATCCCGAGACGAGAGAGTCGGCGAGAAGCGAGCTTAACTTTCAAGGACGGTGCGGGGAGGTAGAAGACGTGGTAGCGGTACAACGCGGCGTAAGGGTCTTTAGCCGCTATGCGAGGAGGCAAAGAGAGGTAGTGCGCGGCTTCGGGAGCTTCAGAAGTTACGCGAGAGGCCTCCATAGGCGGCGTAAGAATTTGCGTCACCCACTGCGGGGTTACGCGGTCCTGCATGAAGCTGACACGGTGGCACACGAGCCTAGTAGAGTCGTCTTTCGGGGCTTCAAAGAGGGTAGCACTAGGGTTTCTAGGGCCAAATCGGGCTAAGTCTTGTAAATCCCGTTTGAGGGTGTGGATCAGTCAGATATTTGCTCTTGGAACAACGGAGTTATTTGAAGATGTCTTTTGTTCTCTTGTCGGGGTTTTCCGGATACGGAACCCGGATTTGTTGTACTCAAATTATACTTAATAAAATAAACCCTCATATTTTTTGCACGGTTTTCCCACTTTAGGTTTTTTAGAGGACTTATGTCCAAAAATCGGTGTGTCACTTTGTTGAATGAGCGTATTATTCAAGAATGATCCTCGTATTTCTGTAGGTTGTTAGTTGTGTTTACTTCGGTATTTTCTAAATATGTTTTTAAATAACTTGTAAAATCTAATCACAAGTAGGAGAAGTAAACCATGATACCGTTAAAGAGATTTCTCGGATTAGTGTATTCAAAATTTTTCACATGGTATCGCAGTGATCAGAGATCAAGTTGAATTCCATTAGCTTCGAAGAATATTTTTTCACAGGTAGCATCGTGCTGCCATAGGTTCGAAAAGGGCAATTTTACAGGAGGATGCACCCAAAGAGGGGCAACGCCGCAACTTGAGAAGGCCGTTTGCGTAGATGCTATCAAGGCTAGCGTAAGGATCGCGTCACCCAGTTTGGGGTTACACAGTCCACTTCGAGCAGCGTAAGGGCCGTGACCGGGGCCGCTTGCTCACGCAGAGGCCAACCAAAGGGACGCAATCCAATCTTCTTTGCTTATTTTCCGAGATCCGGGCAGTGCTTCGCTATTCAAGAACGTTGGTGTGGTGGAGATTCTAATGGCAAGGGGCACCTTGCCTAGCTAAGTCAACAAAGAGCGGGGAGGAAGACAACACTCAACATATACCGAGCCAAACAGATCCGAGATTCGATTAGGAGGATCTGAGAGAACCGTCCGATTGCTGGTTGAAGATTTCCAGGAGGGAAATCAGTTTTCGTAAGGAGCGATGTTACTAGAGGGTTTCTAGTCACCAAGAAACCCGAAATCCAGACGTTTCTACGTAGCCGCTGAAAGAGGGAGAAGAGTATTGTTTCTGGCCATATCTCGAGCTAGATGGCTTCTCATGGGGTGAGAGATCGAAGACAAAGTTGGATGGTGTGTCCAACTTCGTCATCTCGGAGGGCCAGTGATCCCTATAAGTCCCAGATGAGTACGAAGCATCGAGAACCATGCACAGAATGTCCCTAGCCGAGTCCGCAGTCTCGATCCTCTCGAAGAAATTTCAATGAAAATCAAGCACGCAAAGTGTTTCCGATTATGGACGGAGTAAAGGATCATGTCGTGCACACACATTGCCGAAAAGAAGACGCAGCAAATGAGATGTGGATTGCTATTGGGAGGCGATGTATCAAGGAAGCTCTATTCAATGGAAAATGCTTCTAGAGAATCGATGAGGCTATTCTAGATGCAGTAGCAGTGAGGAGGTAGATCCCTTCCTTTTCCGACCTGCATCATCTCGAGATCGACTTCCGATTGCCATGGGTGCACCTCCGACGAAGGGCATCTTTGGCAAGGACCCGCTCCCCGAATGCGCCACCGAGGAATGGGAAACGTTTGTCCAAAGCATTTTGGGCAAAAGAAAAGGCATCGTTACCATCCCGGGGCGCTGACATGTGGGTAATCCTCCGGCCAAGAGGAGATCGTGGAGAACTCACCAAGAGTGCAGATAACAAACGCATGGCGAAACTCGTCAGTGTGAAGAAAGAAGAGGAAGATGATGCAGCCCTTTGCATCGAAGGAACGAAGGATAGCAAGGGGAAAGAAGAAGAGGGGACCTATCCAAGGTCCGGGGTAAGTTTTAACTCGTGGTGAACTTGGACACTTCGCCAACACTTGTCCTAAGAAGAAGGGCAAAGGAGCTTCGATTCCAAGGTAGCAAACAGCAAAGGATGATGTTTCAGATGATGACGTAGCCATGAGTGCTCATGAGCCACGTAAGTGGGGTGACATGGATCCGTAGAGCAACCTGACAGATCAAAGTGGCGGGATCCTTGAGTAAGCCCAACTCTTGGATCACATACGAGCTACGGGAGCCTTAAGACGGTAGCGGGACAAGAAGATGGATGCAAAAGTTCACAAAGTGAAGCGAAGGGCAAAGTTGGCCGAGATGTTGTAGCGATAATAGCGCAGTAGCAAGGTAGGCAGCGAGCGAGCACAGAGGGTCAGATGGGACTTCAAAGAAAGTAAGCAGTAGAGGCTAGTGCTCAGCGCCGTGCGCGTAGTTGCAACCGTAGCGTAGTGGCTTTTCGTGAGGACAAAACGATAAAGCAACGGCCAAGGGAGTTTCGATGATGGGATGCAAAAGCTTTGAACTTGTTCCGTCAACGATTGGGCAGAGTCTTTCATGGCTAGCTAACTTTCATCAACAAGTCGTAGTTGCAGTGCAGACAGAAGCTAGGTAGTGGCAATGCTATGGGGCAAGCATGATGCAAGCAATTTGAGAGGGAGCTGTAGTACGAAATGTGGCGTTGTCACGGCAAAGTGACATGGGCACAATGACGTAAAGCGGGCCAATGACAAATGGATGAAGGGCAGCAGGCCAAGCATCGCCAGTCAGCATGTAGATCAATACCGAGATCTTCGTGATACATGGTGTGGATGTATTTACTCAGATGCACACTCTGTGCTAAGAGGAAGTGTTGAGATTTTGTGTATTGAGGTAGCATCGAGTGTGCTCTAGCCCTAAAACTTTGTGGAAGGGCTAAGAAACACATCATCACCTCCAAAACCCGTAAAGCTGCTTGAGAAATTCTCTCATCTGGTGTTGAAGTTATTCAAATAATTAATTCTTCTTTAATGAGGACCCTAAGTCTCAACTTAGGGAATTAGAAAAATTAAAGTGAATTAATTAAACACATGTGCTGAAATGTTCTATGTACGTGGATCACAGTCTTTAATCTCAGCACGTTGATAAGTGATTTAATTACGAGCCATTGATGATGTTCAACGAGAAAGTATAAGAGAAAGGCTTGAGGGTCGCTGCGACGCACACACACGTGAGGAAGAACTTTCGAGAAACCGAGCCGGAATTCTAGGCGAGTTTGCGTAAGAATTTTCCGTGAAGAGTTTTGCGTGAAAGCGAGGGGTAGTATTGGCCGAGGGATGATCATTTCGATCCCGCAGCCAAGAGTCGGCAAGAAGCCAGAGGATCGGCTTTCAAGGATAGCGCGAGGAGAGGAGCAAGAGCAACGGCAACGGGTATCCGGCGGTTGCGTCGCACGGAGGCTTCGACCACTACGTAGGTGCTACGCGAGGCCCCGGGGAAGGGGTAGCACTATAGCTTCGAGGGAGCTTTAGAAGTTATGAAGAAGTCTCCAAAGGCAACGTAAGGACTTGCGTCACCCACACTGCGGGGTTACGCGGTCCTCTACAACGTAGCCGGTGGCACGCGAGCCTAGAAGAAGTGGCTCTTGGGGCTTCGAAGCGTATTTGGGTTTCTAGGGGCCGGACTCTAGGGTTGAGTCTTGTAAATCCCGTTTGAGGGTGTGGATCGGTCGGATATTTGGTCTTGGAAAAGCAAGTTAGTTGCGGATTTCTATTATTCTGTCGAGTTTTCTAGATGCGGAACCCGGATTTGTTGTACTCGAGATTCTACTTAATAAAATAAACCCTCATATCTATTACACCGAGTTTTCTCCCTTTGGGTTTTTAAGGGACTTATGTCCAAAAATCGGTGTGTCACTTTGTTTGAATGAGCATAATATTTAGTAAATGATCTGCATGTGTGAGTTATTCTTGTTAGTAGTGTTTACTTAGGTATTTCTGAATCTAATTTCTAAAGATAACTTGTATAATTGAATCAAGTAGGAGAAGTAAACCATGATACTATGGTAAATTTTCCTACTGATTATATCGAAGTAATCAATGGATCAGATTAAAGATGACTTGATCTTGGATTTCTAGAAGATTCACACTCTTCTTTATTAATACCCTTTACTTATTTAATTTCCCTAAGTTTAAACTTAGGGATCACATTAAAATAATTAATTATTTTAATAAAGCAAAATGCGAGGTGGAATTTCCACAAACGGTTATGGGTTCTCTGGAATATTGTTATGCAAGCCTCTCCTCAAAATTTGAGACACGGAACACTTCTGATGCTATAAAATCAACATGATAAAAATTATTGTATTCTGATCATGTGTGCGAAGCCCGCTATCAATATACCAAACCTCGGAAGACGGAGCTTGATAAACAAAGACTTCTTCTTCAATTTTAGAGCTTGATATAGAAATAGAAGTGGATCCATCATACTCAGCTAATATTTCCTCTTTCCCGGAAGGCTGGTAAGGGCACTTTGAAGTTGCTACTCCGACAGCATCCGGACCACGAAAATCATTGCGAGAATCTCCAACCCTATTGCCGATCTACTTGCTCTAATACCATGTGAAAATTTCTAACTGCGAAATTCTATTGCGATAGCGATTTATTTCTCCTGCCATTTCTCAATAAGTTATTTTACAAAACTCTTTAGTAAACAACAAAATAAATTATACTACGGTTATCACATAATTTCATAGAGGAAAAAAACAATGAAATGCAAGCACGAGAATCAAACACATCAACACAATTGTTTTGGAAAATTGTCCCCGAAAAACCCGATGCATGAAAACTCGTCTACTGCGGCGGATAGAAGTTTCTTCACCATTACTTTAGCAATCTCTTTACAAGGAATGATTTGCGAAGATGTAGAGAAAAATTCATGAGAAAAGTCGGATAATTTTCCTCCGGTCACTAGAGAAATTATGACACCCGAGAGACCTCAAGCTCCATTCGTCCTCTTGCGTGAGGAAATGACTCAGATGCCGAGATCAAGCTTTCTTTTAATCTTAGGTGTCAATCAAGATTAGATCATGAGTAAATTGGTTTCCCACGATGAGAAAGTATAAAAGAAAGGCTTGGGGGTCATTTGGAGAACACACACGGAAGCGAGATCATTGAGACTAAGTTGGAATTATAGGGCGTGTTTACTAAGAATTTCCATAAGTGTTTTAATTGCCGGCGAGGGGTAGTATTGGCAAGGGATGCTCTAATCCCACAGTGAGAGTCAACAAGAGGTAGAGAAACGGTACATGGGAAACGGCGCGAGGTAATCGAGCTCACAGGCGTTTATGCGGCATAGAGGGTTTTAGCCACTACGCAGGGCCCGGAGAAGGGCAGCGCGAGAGGCGACGGTCCGGCGGGGTTCGTGAGGCCAGCGAGGGCGGCGTAAGGGTGCGTCACCCGATGCGGGGTTATGCAACCCTCTGCGAGCGGCGCGGGGGGCATTTAGCAAGCTACCGGGGGCTGATGCGACGGTGGCTGGGGTTTCTAGGCGAGAAAGGGCGAGTTACTTGTAAATCTAGTTTCGGTGTGAATCGGTCCGATTTTACTGTCTCCGAGAATGAAGGTATTGCGTAGATCTTATTTTCTCTATTTGGGTTAACGATGAGTGCCCGATTTGTTGTACTTAGAATATACTTAATAATATAAACCCTCCGGCAACTAGAAGACCGGTTTTTCCCGCATTGGATTTTTCCGGGGACGATTGTACGAAAAATCTTGTGTGTCACTTTGTACTATGTGCATGTATTAAGTTTAGATACGCATGTTAGAGTAGGTTGTTAAAGTGTTTACTCGAGATGTTAATACTAAACATTTCAGATTAATAACTTGTATAAGTAGGAGAAGTAAATCGTGATTTAATAGTAGGGTTTTGAATAAGCAATCGGAAATTTTCACATGGTATCAAAGCGATTGCGAGATCTAGCTAGATCCACGAGCGGGGGAAGATTGAAGAATCTGCCGACGTGATATGCAAAAATCCGAACCGGAGAGGACGGCGCGGCCAGCGAGAGGGCGAGTCACGTGGGGCCAAAGTGACACGGTCCCACGCGAGGCACGGCCTGCGGGTAGAGACGCGAGGCTGCGTTGGGACGATGCAGCACGCAAAGGCCGGCTAGGGTGATGCCGGTCCTAAAGGCTGTTGCTAATTCGGAGTGCGAGACGATCTTTGCGAGGCAAGTAGTTGTTGGTGGGGTTAAATTTCTTAAGGTGCGAAGTGCTTTGAGCACTAGTTGACCTAGAGCGGAAGGAGAACAACTTCTCGAGAGGATTTCTGGCCTGAGAAATCTACACTTTGATCGAGAGGATTGAAGAGGGTAGAGTTTGTTGTGATTTAGCGAGACTTCCAAGAGAGGAAGTCGATTGTGAAAGGGAGTAAAGGGTGCCTTTTTCTCGCCAAGGACCCTAGATCCAAGTCTCTAGCATAGAGAAGGACCAGATTACGACAAATTTGTTGAGTAGATGACACCTCAAGGACTACGTAGTCGGAAGGATAGGTTGGACGGCACATCCAACTTTGCGATACGGAAGGCCGAATCACGGTAGTCATGGAGGCACATCGATGCGAGGGCATGCCGAAAGTCACGGCCACACCAACCAATGCGAAGCTCCTGGAGAAGCATGAAGAAGCGACACATGCCAAGATCTTCATCATGGATGGAGTCAAAGATCATGTAGTTCCTCACATAGCGAAAAGACAACTGACTCATGATATGTGGGTGGCTGCGACCTCACTTTATGAAGGAAGATCGTCGAGAGGAGAATGTACGGAAAATCATATGAGGTTATTCATGATGGCCAGGGAGAGGAGATCGAACCTTTATTTGTAGATTACGGAAATCGAGGGGATCGGTACAGATGCCATGGGGGTGAAAGTGGAGGATGATGTTATGGTGAGGAGCTGCACTCAATGCGATCCTGAGAGGACTAGGAAAATTTTGTCCAAAGTATCTTGGGCGGGCGGACCTTCTCAACTTGGAAAGTAATTGGGCGATCCTCGACAAGAAACTCCGTCGGTTCACCAAGAGACAATACGAGAGCGGATAAAGTCAAGTGAAGAAGGAAGAGGAAGAAGATGTTGCCTTGGCATCAAGAGGTAGCAAAGGGAGAAAGAAAGGCGGGATGCATCCAAGAATCCAAGTGTTTCCGATGCGACGAACTGGGATATTTACTTGACAATCGTCCTCGAAGAAGAAGGACAAGGAAGCTTCTAGCTCAAAGGGCACATTTGTGGCGGACAATGGCTGCGGAGACCAGCGTGGCCATGAGCACTCATGTGCCACGAAAGTGGGGTGACATGGATACGTAGAGTACCTACGAGTGGTGGCGAGGATCCTTGACTAGCCCAAATCTTCGATCACATTTGTGCTACGGGAGCCTTAAGATAGTGGCGACCTGGTGGAGCACTTGGTGCGGAGAGAATCATAGATGAAGAAAAGGTGAAGTTGAGTGTTGAAAGGGCGCGGCCCGCGATGTGAGAGGGCTAATGTGACTCTAGCGGCGTAGTGCGGTGGCTACCGAGCAATTCGCCGGCGGCGCGATGGCTCCCGAAGGACGGCGCAAATCGACCACCTATGGAGCTTCGGTGATGAGGGAAGCGACCCAAGCCCGGCATTTTATCAAAGGTTGGGCGGGATTTTTTAGTTGTTTCTCCCGGCAGGCGAGTCGCGGTCGGCGATTGACAACTTTAATCTGGGTTGAGAGGGCTGGCGGTATAAATGTGGCGATGGCGATGGCGGCGTCATGGGAAGCGATGCGGGAGAAGCGAGCGAGCGGCCACGGTGATGAAGGGCGGCGGGCCAAGCATCAATGCGAGAGACCCACACCGAGAGATCGGTGCGAGAACTTCGGGGTGAAGTAGTGTTGTGCTAGAGCACATTCCTCGCTAAGAGGGAGTGTTGAGATTTTGAGTGTTGGGTAGCATCGAATGTGCTCTAGCTCCCAAAACTTTGTGGAGGGACTAGAGTACATGAGATCTCCAAGACCCAGAAAGGGATTTGAGAAATTCCATCCGAGTTTTAAGAGAAAATTAATTAATTAATATTTTTAATTAAGGACCCTAAGTCTAACTTGAGAAAAAATTAAAATATTAAAGGTAATTAATTTAAACATGTGATGGAAATGACTTAAAGTCACATGGATCAAGCTTTCTTTTTAATCTTAGCTAATCGATTCACAAGATTAGATCATGGTAAATTGGTTTCCCAATGAGAAAAGTATAAAGGAAAGGCTTGGGGGTCGGTTTGGAGAACACACACGAGAGGCGAGAAACACGAGACTAAGCTGGAATTATAGGGCGTGGGTTTGCTAAGAATTTCCGAGAAGTGTTTTCGGTACGGCGAGGGGTAGTATTGGCAAGGGATGCTCTAATCCCACAGTGAGAGTCAACAAGAGGTAGAGAAACGGTACATGGGAAACGGCGCGAGGTAATCGAGCTCACAGGCGTTTATGCGGCATAGAGGGTTTTAGCCACTACGCAGGGCCCGGAGAAGGGCAGCGCGAGAGGCGACGGTCCGGCGGGGTTCGTGAGGCCAGCGAGGGCGGCGTAAGGGTGCGTCACCCGATGCGGGGTTATGCAACCCTCTGCGAGCGGCGCGGGGGGCATTTAGCAAGCTACCGGGGGGCTGATGCGACGGTGGCTGGGGTTTCTAGGCGAGAAAGGGCGAGTTACTTGTAAATCTAGTTTCGGTGTGAATCGGTCCGATTTTACTGTCTCCGAGAATGAAGGTATTGCGTAGATCTTATTTTCTCTATTTGGGTTAACGATGAGTGCCCGATTTGTTGTACTTAGAATATACTTAATAATATAAACCCTCCGGCAACTAGAAGACCGGTTTTTCCCGCATTGGATTTTTCCGGGGACGATTGTACGAAAAATCTTGTGTGTCACTTTGTACGTGTGCATGTATTTTTTGTTTAGATTTGAATCTGCAGAGAACATTAATGTGTTTAGCGATGTTAATGTAAATTTCGGATTAATAACTTGATTAAGTAGGAGGGGAGTATAACAATATTTAATAGTGGGGTTTTCTACATAAGTAACTTCGAAATTTTCACGATAATGACTTCCTCGGGTTCTTTTGAATATTTCTTGAGCTTATTTTTCAACTAACCCTGAAGTCTTCATTTATACTTTTCTTGTTGATAAATAAACGATCGTGATCTAATCTCTAATCGATGGCTAAGATTAGAAAAGACTTGATCTTCATCCCTTAGAAGCTTCTACCCACATGTTAAATTAATTCACTTTAATTATTTAAATTTTCAAGTTTTAACTTAGGTTCCATTTAAAAATAATTAATTATTTGAATAAATTTTCTTCAAATGATTTCCGAGTCTTGGAGATCTCATGTGTTCTAGCCCCTCCACAAAATTTCGGAGCTAGAGCACATCCGATGCTACCCAAAAATCAATAGATCTTAGGGTTTTATTATTAAGCAACATTTAATCTTGATACAACTACGGTGTCTCCACGGAGAAAAATCGATTCTGAAATCTTGATAGAGAAAAAATAGTGAGTTTACCTCCCTTTCTGCAAATCTCGTTGATGCGGTAGTTGACGACGAAACGACACCCTGCGTAGGCTGCGTGGGACGGATGCAGGTGCATCACCCCTTGTAAAGTCTTTTAGCCATTCAAAAAAATCGATCTAGCCCTCCCCAAACCCAAATGCGGATTTCCGGTTGAAACTCGGACTTTCATAATAAACAACGTTGCCTGCGTGTGGCTTTGCGTCACCCTCTGCAGGCTCTACACTACTTCCTCTTCATCTTTCTCGCCTCTTTCTTTGAGGTGCGCATCTTTTCCCGGCCTGGCAAGGTTGCTGCGCAGGATACTTTGGACGAACACTTGCCCGATCCTCGGTGTTGCGTTAAGGCAGTCTCACCATCGTTGTAGAAGAAGGGGTAGACCCCACGGCGCAGGATTGGTCATGGATTTTGAAGTCTAGTCGGGAATGGAGATAATGTGCTCCTCTTTACGCATACATGCCATCCTCGGTTGTTTCTCTAAGTACATCTTATTTGCTCGGAAGAACCTTCATATAACATGGCCAAGGCTTCCCACATCTGCACAACGGTATCTTTGTCGGCTATATGGGACATGTTATCACCTTCTTGCCTACACCCACCTACAAGTTAGTGAGTAAAGCCTTTAACACAGGGACAAAGGTGTGGTTGGTGGCAAGGAACTTAGAGAAGGGGTTGTCACACTGATCTTGACGCTCTTCGTTTTAGCTCTCTACTAGGTCAGCTAAGGGGGATAGTCCTTAAAGGAAAACTAAGTTAAAGATGTGAGTTTCTAGGAGAGTATTAGAGTTAAATAGATTACTTTTTAAGATTTATAAGAAAAAAGTGATATGAGCAATAACCATCAATACAAAATTTAAATAGGCATAAAGAATATGAAAACCAGTGCCTTAAAAGTATTGCTCTTTGAAATGAAAATGTATTTGCTTAAATGAAGTAAAATGCTTTCAAATGGAAAACAAAAGTAATCTTAAAAAGTTGAAACAAGAAAATGCTAGCACAGGATATTATAAATGACTTCAAGATAAACAAATTTATAAATCCAAGCATGTAAAACTATCTTGTTCAAAAGGAAACAATTAGTGATTTATTTATGAGAATGTAAATGAGATGATAGAAAAAATCAATTGTTAGACCAAGATAATAACATGCAATTAGTCTTGCAACATGAAATAATAGTACTTGAAAAGAAAATGAGACTCATTAACCATTCATGAACATGGAGCTTGCTAAAGTAGACATTGTTCCAAGTACAAGAAAATTAAACTTGTAATATCCCGGATGGGATATTTTAACTAAAATGCAGAAAAATACTGAATACCACAAATTGCCGTAAAATAATCATTCATTCAACAGAAGATTGCCATGTAAAGTTAAAAGACAAGTAACACTGCAATCCAATACCATATAGAACAGAAGAAAAATCTCAGCTTTTATTATAGATAATAAACAGGGGTTTACATATAGATCTGACCCAAGAAGCGCTGAGATAGAAAACTGGCCACCAAGATAAGCTGCTGAACGGCGCTGGCCACAAACTGAACTGCTGCACTCTCCCTCCGGCAACAGCTGACACTGAACCCACTGAAATGATGAAGCCCAAGTTGAAGATCTGAATGATCCTCACACCAAACTTTGAAGCTCTGTGAAACTCCTAAGTGAAGTCTCCTCAAAAGTATTGGGTTTCCGTCCAATACTCACAAATCACCCGAGGGTTTCCGTCCTGGGGCTACTGCATGAAGTAGAGAACCACGTCCTCAAACCTCTCATATACAAACAAATGATCTACTCCAAAGATGTCTCCTAATGGCCTCCTCCCTTTCTTTTATAGATCCCTTGGAGCCTTCTAGAGCATTATTTTATTATTATTTTATTTATGGAGCACTTTTCCCTTTTATTAAAATATTATAAAATATTCCTTTTTAATGCAGAAAAGGGTATATCGGCTACCACGCCTCCTCTGGTCACTGAAATCTCTGTCTAGCTGTCCCATCGTGTAGGTCTCCTCGTCCCGGTTCCGATGAGCTATTACACTAAGGTGTTCCATCGCATATTCCTCCCGAAATGCCACCTTGAGCATAATTAGCTGAGTTAAGCCCATAAATAACTCAAAAGTCCGAAAGTTATCGGAATGCATCGGAACGAAAGCCAAACTGCTCGGATGATGGAGTATATCAAGCGAATGCCTCCAGACACCATGAAAACTCCTCAAAACTCCTCTGAAAAGCTCCTGAGCCCACTGATAGCACCAATCTATACATGTGACCTGTCTGCTCCTAACTCTGGAAGTCCCTCCTAGCCCTGTCATGGATGATACCAAAAATGGGAATATTACAGACCTCCTGCCCCAAGATTGCTTGCCCTCAAGCAATCGAAATATGTGGACCACTCTATTGGCCCGCCGCACCTCGGACCCAATGCCTGGATCCCATACCAACCTCTGGGTGCTGCTATGCACCTGTGTCAAACCTCTCGGAACAGATCCCTCAATGCCGGGATCCCAAACTGATCTCTCTTTGTCCCAGTCAACAAACAATCCTCCCGGATCCCAATGCCACCATGGCCAATCATTGCCCAAGTCCCACGGCTCAGGCTGCGCACTGTCTCTGGCTATAGCTGATGCTCTCAGAGTTGAAGCCCACCAGCAAGCATCAATGCTCCCGGGCTCCTGCTGTGCTGTACCTGTAACTGCATATGCTGCCCCACCAACTGCATACCAACTCATCACCTCTCTCCAATCCAAGTCCTGACTCAGTCCCATGCTGATCCTGTTCTCCTGGAATCGGGAAGGAGTCTTGAAGTAACGACAACCGGTGCCCTCCTGCCAACTGGAATTTGTAACATCTACTGTGTCTAAGGGTCCCTGCTCCACTATGCTCGCCACGAAAAATACCGTACCATCAAGAGGGTACCAACTCATGATCTCCCGCCAGTCCATCCTGGAAGAAGAATCCAATGTAGCAACAACCACACATGGAACACGCCCAAGGTGTTGCTGCCAGCCTATAATCAACTCCCACTGCTCTGCCCTGTCTACCAATGGAAGCTGCCTGTAGAAGGAAGCCCCTCTCTCTATAGTGGGCCAAAGTGGGCAAGACACGCTGCAAGCCCCATCGATGTACTCCTGGAGAGTACTACTCATCGAAAGAGCTGCAGCCCAGCCGACTGTATGTACATCTGTCTGTACCTCATCAATGTGTCGGCCCAAAGATGGATGCTCCACCATCTCCAACAACTCATCCCTCTCATCGGGAACGTAAAACTCCTGCTGTCCCCTAGCTCCTTGCAGAACTATCCCATCGACCTCCAACGTCTCTAGAGGATATGGATCTGCAACTGGTGTCTGTGCATCTGACTGCTCCTCCTCAAAGGCTGACCCCAATATTAGCTGCATATCCATCATAGGCTCAATGTGGGTGCCCATCTGGATCTTACCCAGGGAAATGTCATGCCTGATGTCCATAGTATCCTCCTCTGCTGACTCAGGCTCCATCATATGCTGCTCTGGCTGAATCGTCACAAGTAACTCATCACCCAGAGTATCTCTCATAGAGTCTCCTGACTGCTCACCCTGCACATTGGAACACAGCTCTGGTCTACTGTCATCATCATCTCTGCATGGCTGCACTCGCTCCCCAGAAGCATCCTCATATGATCCCATGGACTCATCTGAAGAAGAGTCCTCATCCTGGTATGCAGAAGGAACGTCTACCTGCTCTACCTCTGCCACCTCATCTGCATCTCTCAAACATGAGTGATCAGGCCCCCAAGGTTCTTTGCAGATGAAGCAAAGTCCCTTCCTCCTCAGCTCATTTCTGTTGCCTGACCCACCAAACTGGAGCTGCTCCTCCCTGGTCAACTGTCTCCGGAGAAACTCAATGTTCTGCTCAACTAGCCCTTGGGCTAGCTCATAAGCAGCAGGCGAGACCAACTGCTCTCTCCTCAAAATGCTCAGCAACCGGGTCTGCAACTCTCTGCCAATGGTCTCATGGTCTCTCATACATGACGACAAGATGGACTGCATGTGTGCTATGACAGTATCAGGATGATGTCTCCTAATGCTAAAGAAGCATCGGAACATCTGCCAAATCAGGTCATCACACCCAAGGTCAATCATGATGACATAAGTCTTGATTGTGGCCATACTCCATAGAATCTCAAGCTTCTTCCCAAAGGTAGAACCTGTGCCGTTGTCCAAATCCTGAAAAGTCTCTACGATCAATCTGAAAATTCTTCTCATAATATCATCATTGTAGGGAGGGAAGGGTGCTGTTATCCTCAAGATATCGCTGAGACAAGAGGCAACTATAAGCTGGACTCTCTCACTTGGATGTTCCAAGAATCTGGCTTGTATCAATGCAAGCATAGATGGCTTCAAAGCCCAATTTAAACTCCAATCAGATTGCTCTACTTTTGAAAGGCATGATTCTAGTTTCTCTAACACGGGAAAGTCATTTTCTAACCTTCCACTCTTTAATTTCATCCCAAGTGCATACAGCCAATCTCCTACTTCTTCCTCCTTTTGTAAATTCCTCGGATGCTCTTGTTGGAGCAATTTATGTACCTTCTTGGAGAAGGGTCTGCTGTTCTGTTTTGTTTTCTGGTTTTCTGATTCATGGTGGTTCAAGGAATCAATTTTTATCCTTCTCAATTTGTTTAGGAGTTCCTCCATCGTTCAGTCAATGGTATGATCACTGTTTTCCTGAGCTTGTTGTAGTTCTTAACAAACAATGCGTAAATTGTGAAGTTCAACAATTTCTGGGTTTACTAATATTTTTCAGTGTGATGTTTTACCAGACACATCATAGATGTACCACTGTAGGAGGAATATGTGTGACGCATAGTGGCATCCTCCCAGAAAGACCAATCCTCACTTATTGCAAACCCAAAAAATTTGGCAAAGATTCATAACAAAGATGTACTAAGCATAACATGATCAGAAAACATAACAAGATGATACAGAACTTAGAAAAACCTGGTTTACGTGCAACAGTGGTTCAAGAGATTCCCTGACAGCCAACGAACAATACGCTCACTGGGACTTCCCACGTTTACAATGCAGTGCCTGTAACGTTACTTAGATTTGGTGGGACTGTGGTTGCATTCTCCAACAGAATTTATAACAACAGCCATAACACGTCCCCTCCCATATCATTTTTGGACGCCTTTCAAAATAAAATAAAATAAAATAAAAAAAATCCCAATTCGGCCCCTCTGTTTAGATGGCGGCTCGATCTTCTTTTATTCGGCCTGCAATCCCTGTTGGTTCTCAGCCTCTGACGAAAAACTGGTCCTTTAAAAATCTCGTCCTTTTGGAATGATAGCTCTTTCCCCGGATGTAAACTTAAATCCAAGGATTGACTGCAACTGTGACGATGTCTCTGCGATCAACAGAACCCGACTGTGCCAATCTCGTCCTGGGCATATATACTTGACACTTGACCATGTATCGGTGCAGCGAATTCGGCTCTGGGTCAACCGGAATTCGTTGGCTCCCGCAATGCCGACGACGATTATTCTCGTTTCCTTTTTGTTTTTCTGGCTGTTTGTTGTCGGTTCACGCCCCGTGCATGCGGATAATTCCCCTACAGATTCGGCCCTTGCTGTAAGATAGCGACCGACTAATCAACAATGGCAAGAAATTCGACACAGGATGCAGAAATAAGTTCGCACACACGGTACCAATGACAACTAGACGGTACTCAGAACTGATAGATTTTCTCTTTCCGACTTGCCCAGTTGCCTGTGTTCGATAATGTGGAACTATGTATGCTCTGCATACATTTCTCAACAGCTTGGCGGCTCTGGAGATAGTAATTTGTCAAATTGGAAATGCATAGAGATGTTTGCGTGTGTCTTCGTGATATCTCGTGGCTTTGAATTCGATCCCTTTAATCAATGCTCCCAATCTTGCTTTGGACGTGTTCTCACGTTCAGTCAGGTACTGGATTTATTTAGGCTGGACCAATACTACGCCGCCAGCACTCGGAACCTTCCATGTCCCTTCAACACAGCTGCAGATGGTGTATTTTGCTACATCACCACAATCTCTGCTCATAATTGGGGACCATTGCTGTCGGACGGTATTTTGACTGCCACCGCGTGGGAAAACGTCAAGAAATTTTAACGAAATCCACACTTAATAATAGCGACTGTATAATAAAATTTTGAACCCGTTTTGCCACGAAATGGCTGGGCGTATGAATTGGACTTGGTTCTGCTTGATCAGACCCAACTGAAAATTAATTTGCTGGAGATAATTCGACCCTTATTTGCACCTGTGTTGTATTTTGCTAAAGCCAACAACGCCCTTCAATAACTCCGCCCAGTAGTCCTGGAATAATGTGGCTCTTAGCCACAACTACGATCTCCACCAAGTGAGGTATCTGCACTGACTGCGATTTTAGAATGGGGCCCGGTTCTGATTGGAGCTCGATTTGGTTTTCCAACACTGTGTAGGAGGAATTTGGTTTTCCCAAATCTGCAGTAATTCTAATCTGAATATGTTAACCAACAAACTCTTGAAATTGCTCTGCAACAATTGTTGTTTTGGCAGATATGTCTTCTTCACCCGCTATATGGAAAAATTCCATCTGCAAAACACTGACTCCGGCAAAATAGATGGATAATCTTCGAACAATAATAGCTGCGACTAAACCCTTGATTTCGGATTTTCAAATCAACCCCACGACTGAGCCAAGGACGAAGCTTTGATACCACTGTAATATCCCGGATGGGATATTTTAACTAAAAATGCCAAAAAATACTGAATACCACAAATTGCCGTAAAATAATCATTCATTCAACAGAAGATTGCCATCTAAAATTAAAAGACAAGTAACACTGCAATCCAATACCATATAGAAGAGAAGAAAAATCTCAGCTTTTATTATAGATAATAAATAGGGGTTTACATATAGATCTGACCCAAGAAGAGCTGAGATAGAAAACTGGCCACCAAGATAAGCTGCTGAACGACGCTGGCCACAAACTGAACTGTTGCACTCTCCCTCCGGCAACAGCTGACACTGAACCCACTGAAATGATGAAGCCCAAGTTGAAGATCTGAATGATCCTCACACCAAACTCTGAAGCTCTGTGAAACTCCTAAGTGAAGTCTCCTCAAAAGTATTGGGTTTCCGTCCAATACTCACAAATCACCCGAGGGTTTCCGTCTTGGGGCTACTGCATGAAGTAGAGAACCACGTCCTCAAACCTCTCATATACAAGCAAATGATCTACTCCAAAGATGTCTCCCAATGGCCTCCTCCCTTTCTTTTATAGATCCCTTGGAGCCTTCTAGAGCATTATTTTATTATTATTTTATTTATGGAGCACTTTTCCTTTTTTATTAAAATATTATAAAATATTCCTTTTTAATGCAGAAAAGGGTATATCGGCTACCACGCCTCCTCTGGTCACTGAAATCTCTGTCTAACTGTCCCATCGTGTAGGTCTCCTCGTCCCGGTTCCAATGAGCTATTACACTAAGGTGTTCCGTCGTGTATTCCTCCCGGAATGCCACCTTAAGCATAATCAGCTAAGTTAAGCCCATAAATAACTCAAAATTCCGAAAGTTATCGGAATGCATCGGAACGAAAGCCAAACTGCTCGGATGGTGGAGTATATCAAGTGAATGCCTCCGAACACCATGAAAACTCCTCAAAACTCCTCCGAAAAGCTCCTGAGCCCACTGATAGCACCAATCTGTACATGTGACCTGTCTGCTCCTAACTCTGGAAGTCCCTCCTAGCCCTGTCACGGGTGATACCAAAAATGGGAACATTACAAAACTAAACTTGTTGCAAAAGATATTACAATACTTGCATGAAATGAAATGCTTCTTGAAAATAGGAAATGATGTTGCATGTGAGACTCTAAAAGATCAAGAAAGCAAAAATTTAGAACTTGTAAGGTAAATGTGATGAAAAATGCTCTTGGTTGATTTTATTAATTAGTTCTAAAGCAAGATTACAATTCAACTCTTCAATCCTCAGACTTCACCTTCACCCAAAGATATGGATCTCACAGTGAGGAGTCAATTGAGGAGTAGAGGGTCCCTAAAATGTCTATTCAACCAACTTATGTTGGAGGTAAAATTTTAGTGATTTGCTTGGGGTATGCAAGTAAATTAATCAACAATGAAAATTAACTTTCAAACTTGAGATTTATTTGCATGTCATAAAATAGAATGCTACTTTATGGAGAAAATTTGCCCAAATACTTGTTGCATGTAATATGTAATTAAAGGTGAAGTATAAGAGGTTTTGGAACAAAATTCATGGCAAATTTAAAAGTGCATGCATGCAATAGTTTGAACCTGCTTTGAAAGTAAAAAGACTAGAAATCTGTAGCAAATTAGTTTTAGGTGCATGCAAAATGAGTGTAATGCATGATTGTGTTAATTCTCCAATTAAATGATGTGCATGCAAGTGAAAAATATCAAAGATCAAGCCACAAAGTCTCTGCAAAAAGGTGGAGGGATAGGGATACCAATGGGTAAAATCGACGCCCCCAAAACCAAGAATTTTATTAATTATTACAACAAGGAAAAAACTATGAAGTCTTCTCTAAAATCCAAGGAAAGTCTTCACAATGTTGGCTTGAGCCATAGATTTTTCCTTGCTGAAAATTTCTGCAATTTGAGGCCCACAAAAGCCCAACAAAATTCAGATTTTTCGAGGAAGAAAAAGAAAGGCAAAGCCTCTTTGAATTACATGGCCAAGGGAAGGAAATAATCTAGAAGTTGGAACCCCAAGGTTCTGCATGCAAACATGTAAGTAATTTTATGAAAATGAAACTTGCAATACAACAAGTTAGAGAAACTCTACAACCACAAATGTTAGCTCAAGAAATCACAAAGTAATATTACAAAAATAATTTACAAGAGGCTAGGCTAAAGAATATGAGCAATCTCTCCTCTTTGACTAGCCATAGTTTGGCTCTTTGAAATAGCCAGATGTTAAAGAAATGAAGAGCAATACTTGAAAAGTAAATTATTTTAAGTTTGATTTTTTGATGCAAGAAATAAGAGCTTTGAGAAACTTAAAAGAGCCTTTGTAAGACAAAATAAAATATAGATTAGACTTTGGAAATCAACACATGCAGGTTCTCCTTGAATATTTTCAAGAGTGGGTTGGTTCCTCCGAGAACTTCCCCTCATGCTTGAAAAACTTGACCAAAGACAGATCCTTCTACACAATCTCATCACAACATATTAAATCCACATGAAATTAAATAAAAGCAATGGAAATAACTCCTATAGATATATTTGACATCAAATAGAAGATTTCTTATCCTAAAGAGATCAAGTAACTCTTATGCTAATATGAGATAGCTACATATTAACATAACTTGAAACAAGTATGAAGAAAACAATAGCATGAGGAAATAAATTGAAGCATAACAACAAGTCAAGAATTTATCATATATGCAAGGAGAAGAACACCATCACAATTTACCCCAAAGACTTTTGTATTATATTGCAAGTACGTGTACAATCCGATAGCGTGTCCTTATGCCCAATAGTTCGTATTACATGATACAATATGAGATCCCATGGCTCCATTATATAGAAAGTTGGGAGAAAATCGCAATGAAGAACCATATGCCAAGTGGTGAGAGGGAGGAGATCACAAGGCAAATTCGAATTTGATATGTGGAGCTCCATTGCCAAGTGTAAAAATCGGATTCTGGGAAGTGGACATCATTTTCTTCTTCCCTTATGTGCCAAATTCGAATTTTATGATGGAATGACAAGTGTATATGGGTGATAACCCATGTGAGGACAATTTTGCACAAAAATATCCACCAAATATTCTCCCACTAACTTCACAAATTCGAATTTCCAAGTAAGCAACTATCATTTAATGCCGAAAATTCAATTTTATTTGAGCACGTCTTTTCATTGATTTTAGGAGTCCACATCACTTTGGGACTTCACTTTAACTCCTCCATAATTTTCCACCTCATTTCCACCTGATTTACCATGTGTGGATATTTATTTTTCTCCATTTATTTAATTTCTGACATAATTAATTGTCAGATTTCCCACTAAACTTAGGAAAAGTGGCTTTTGAGGGTTGAAAACACATTTTTAACCCCTCAAAGTGTGTCATAGTAGAAAGTTGAGGGTGAGAGGTGTAATTTTGATTACTCATACCCTATACAACTTATCTAGGAAACACTTATTACAATTCAATTACAATTTTTATTACAATTTTCGACTTGCGAAAAATCTAAAAAATTAAAAATCACTACCTAGACTTAACTAAATTCCACGAATTTTTTTTTGTGATCTAGTATGGTAATATACATTGACTCTAAACACTAGGACTCACCCGAGGCCTCACCATCAAGCCATACTCCGGCTTTGGGGTAAAATTGGAGGAAAAAACTCAATTAATTATTAACTCCTGGTAGGGAGATGATAATTAACCAAGTTAAAAAAATCTCTCAGAATAATACTCACTTGTTGGCAAGGTCCGAGGCTACCTAGGTCTGTTACAGATTCAATACTGACTCAAAAATCATCATTACTAACATCACTTATTACAATTCCTCGTAGGGCGTGGAATGTGGGTACAAGAGAAAGATGATGAGAAGTAGAAGTAGAGCTTAAAAACTTTGTTGAACCGATGATGTCTGATGTTACATGTGTCCTTTAGTTCATCCTTGGGCATGAAGTCTTCTCATTATCATTAGGTGCCACTCCAGTGGTCAACAGATCCCACCTTGTATAGACAACTCATACAGTCCCTGATGTATCTGGTCAACACCAGGCCAGACATTTGTTACGCAGTCAACACCCTCAGTCAGTTCATGGTGGAACCCAAGAGGGCTCACTGGGCAGCAACCAAGCATGTTCTCAGATATATATGAGGAACAATTGAGCATGGATTAAAGTACACCCGAGGTAATGACATTAGACTGAATGGGTTCACTGGCGTAGATTGGGCTAGAAGTTCGGTAGATCGGAAAAGTACCACTGGGTACTGTTTTAACATTGGATCAGGAATGACCTCTTGGTGTAGTAGAAAACAAAGGTCAGTAGTATTGAGCTCGACTGAAGCAAAATATATGGCAGCCAACACAGCATCGTGTGAAGCCATATGGCTTAGAAAGTTGCTTGTTAATCTATTCAGGAGAAGGATGGAAACGACCAACATTTTATGTGATAATCAAAGTTGCATCAAGCTCTCTGAGAATTCGGTTTTTCATGATCGTGTTGATTTTTGGGTAGCATCGGATGTGGTCTAGCTTCGAAATTTTGTGGAGGGGCTAGAACACATGAGATCTCCAAGACGCATAAATCGTTTGGTAAAATTCCACTCGTTGTGAAAGTTATTCAAATAATTAATTATTTTTAATAGAGCCTAAGTTAAAACTTAGGGAATTAAAATAATTAAAGTGAATTAATTTAACATGTGGGTGAGAAGCTTCTGTGTGACGGAGATCAAGTGTAATTTATTCTTTGCCGTTGATTAAGGATTATATTACGACCGTTGATTTCTCAACAGGAAAAGTATAATGGAAGGCTTGAGTGTCAGTGGGAGAACACACACAATGGATGAATCTAGAGATCAAATTCTTCTGACGGATATGGTAAAAATAAATGCCATAACTTGATGGATTGACTTGATAGAAGATACTTTCTGTTCATGATGTTTGAAGAGTGATGTATCACTTGTCTGTTATTGAAAGTTTGATGTCATGATATAATGAAAGTAACGAATGTGAGCATATTATAAACATGATGGGTATATGGTTGACTTTATGATCTAACAGATTTGCTAATGCATGACAATATTATAGACAGGTTGATGACATGAATAAAGATGATTGAACTAGATTTCCATTCAAAGGGAGAACCACTCCATTAGATCCCTTCTCCTAATGTCATGTATATTATGTACTATTGAAATATGATCTATGGGTATCTGACATTGATGATCTGCAACTAAGTTTTGATCTAAGGCAAAAGAATTTTCTTAACTCTAAAACCCTAGTCACAGAGAGGGAGGCCTATGGGTACGACTATGTTTGTTGAATAAAAAATCGAAGTTTTGTGCATAAAATCCAATGATCACTTGGAGGATGTCAGTTCTACAAATGTGTAGCAGATATACAAAATACCTAAGAGCAGGGAAGTTTGAATGTATATTATAATGAATATGTAGACTGATCTTGTGTTTGCAGGGGATCGGGATACAAATACGTCATTATGTTTGAAGTTTGTAGTACGAGGGTTTGACATGACTTGGCTGATTGATATAGTTGAGCAGTGTTGGGAATTCAGACATAAATTATTTTGGTATTTCATAATGGTTTTATATTGGCCTTCTTGTTCTCAGCACATTAGTTGAAGTATTGACTATTGTATGCCTGAAACATGCATGATATATCCTTGGCATCTAGTGGAAGGAATGACTTATATAGATAAGTTGTATGATGTCTGATAATGACTTAGACCCTTGACTCTATGTTTGAGATATGTCTTGAACTATAGACCTTACTATGATAGCAAATTTGGATTTGACATGATGTCTAATGATTTTCCTTGACGACTAAAGATTCACGTTGATGATAATTATATATGAGCATAGTAACTTCCTATGACTTGTATTATGATCATGGGAATGTCTTAATGAAATTCTGGATTGATATTGCGTGGTTGATAACAACCCGTTGAAATGATAAGAAATGATGTCTTGACTTGATGAAAGCTCTACTTGTCACCTGGGCCAATGAATTGACACTGAGATATTTATGACTTTTTGATATTAGTATTGATCTGGCTTCTAAACTTTGATGAGTTGATTTGATTTCATAATAATGATTTATGAAAGGCCGGGAATGATGGTTTGGTAAAGTGTTGTGGTTGCAGTGAGCATTGCATGAAGAAAGCTCCCCCGATCCAGATATGTCCACATTGACAGTGATTTGATGAAGTCAGGATGTTGTATTGATCCAAGCCTTCTCTTCAGAAGTGGTCCAAGGTATGAATTTGATTTTGATTTTGGTTACTGACGATCTACTATTGTTAGGTAAAGAGTCTCTGATGATATAAGTTAAAGGGAGATGACTTTTAAAGCCTGACATGATGTATCATGGCATGATGAATGAAGATGAGAAAAGATAATATATATATTATGAAGCTATTGAAGAAATATTGGAAATATAGAAATACAAATCCTTGGACACTCCGATTTGAAGTTCGATGTTGTTGAACAAGACATGGCAATCGACAATTGATTGAAGCATTGATGTTCCGTTTAGAACATCCATTTGTATATATACAATAATGTGCATAGAACTTGAGTCGATTCATGATTCAGTCACTTCATTCACATTAAGTTGCCACCAAGAATCCTTCGAGATGTTTGCATGAGATGATCTATTCCTCGTATATGATATTCCTCCTATGATATTTGACTATAGGATATATTGATGTTGATTATTGATGAGATGAGCACATATGAGTGCAGCTTGAGTATGACGTGGAAATTTCTGAATCTTTACATTTTATGCAGAAATTTATTTCCTGTTAATTTGGTTATGCTTCTCCTACTTAGACAAGGTATAACTGAATAAATTCAAGTTAAAATCGAAGCAAAACACATAACAGATCTCCACCAATCCATATCTAGAACAAGTTCATGCACACATAGACAAAGTGACAGTTATTTCTGGACAAATAGTCCTCGGAAAAACCCAATGTGGGAAAACCGGACTTCTGGTGGCTAGAGGGTTTTATTATTCAGAATTTTCTGAATACAAGTCTGGGTTCTAGATCTGGAAAACTTGACAGAGAAATAATAGATCTACAACTCACTGGATGATCTAGGGCCAAAATAATGACTGATCCACACCCTTAAATGGGATTTACAGAACTTAGCCAAAATTAGGGCCTAGAAACTCCAGCGCTACCCTTGAAGCCTCTGCGTCAATTTCTGAAGCCCCTTTGAACCTTAGCGCTTCTCTAGAAAGGTTTGCGTTGCCTCAGACTGAGTGACGCAGGTCTTACGCTGCCCTTGAGGGTCTCTGCGTAACCCTTGAGGGTTTCCTACAGCAATTACGTTGTCCTTGAGGGACTGCGCAGCACCTGCGTAGCACCAATTGCTGCCCTTCTGCTGTTGCCCTCTTGCTTCTCTGCGCTGCCTCTCTGAGTTGATCTTTGCCTCTTGCTGATTCTAGACCCTGGGATCAGATCATCCCCTTGGCCTAAATTCCCCTCTCTATAGCTGAAACACTCTTGAGAATTCTTAGCAAACCCGCCCTAGAATCTCAGCTTAGTTTCAGTGCTCTGCCACTGTATGTTTTTACAAATGACCCCAAGCCTTTCCTTTATACTTTTCTCGTTGGGAAACCAACAACCATGATTAGATCTTGAATCAATGGCTAAGATTAAAGGAAAGCTTGATCCGTGTGACTTAAGACAATTTCATCACATGTTTAATTAAATTCACTTTAATTATTTAAGTTCCCTAAGTTTTAACTTGGGAAATACATTAAAATAATTAATTAATTTAATATCTCCTAAACTAGATGAAATTTCCCAAATCAATTTCTGGGTCTTGTAGATCAAGTGTACTCTAGTCCCTCCACAAAATTTGGGAGCTAGAGCACAACTGATGCTACTCCAAATACACAAAATCTCAACACTCCCTCTTAGCATCAAGGGTGTGCTCTAGCAATACATCACACTTATGCATTACATGATTTTGGGCACTGGTTCTGTGCTGCTGATGCTTGGCCTGCTGCCACTCAACTCTGCACTGTTGCTGCCATTCAGTACTACTGCCCATGACTCTGCCACTGCCACTGCAACCTCTGTACTGCAGCTCCCTCCCAATATGTTGCATCTGTGTTGCTCATAACCCTGCCACTGCTGATCTGCTACACTGCAACTTCAGTTGTTGAGAGAAACAACTAAATCTCTTGCTCAATCTTTGACAGACAAGTCAGATGGGCTGCATCCTCATCACTGAAGCTCCATAGGCTACAAATTTGTGCTGGCATTTGAAGGATGATGCATAGCTACAACTCTGCACTGCGTAACCAGACTCTCTCTGCACTGCTGAAGTCACATCAGCCCCTTGTGCTGAAATCTCTCACGCTGCTGCTGCACTGCGTTGTCCCTTTGAAGCCTTATATGTTGCCGCAGCTCTGCTCTGCGCTGCTGAAGTCACATCAGCTTTTGCGCTGCTGCTGCTTTTCTGCTCTGCATTGCTCCTCCTAGTCTTTAGATCTGCCTCTGCTTCATCTGTGATCTATGCACCCACTGCTCCACTTGTTCCGCTATTGTCTTAAGGTTGTCGTAGCTCGCTTGTGATCCAAGAGATGGGCTGCTCAAGGATCCCACCCTACTTCTATGTAGCTCCTCTACATATCCATGTCACCCGACCTTCGTGGTTCATGAGCACTCGTGGCTGCATCATCTTCTGACCCATCATCTGCCACGACTGCTTTGGAAGAAGATACTTCCTTGTCCTTTTTCTTCTGAGGAAAATTGCTGGAAAAATGTCCCATTTCACCACACTAGAAGCATTTGATATTTGAGAGATCCTTCTTCTTCTTTGGCTGCTTCTTCGATGCCAAGGCTGCATCTTCCTCATCTTCCTTCTTCACTTTGCTCGATTCAGAGCTATAATGCTTCTTCGTGAATCTGCAGAGTTCTTCTTGACACAGGACTGACCACAAACTGTCCCAATCTAGGAGGTATGCTCTGCCCAGGATACTTTGGACAAAGGTTTCCCACTCATCCGTGACTGCATTGAGGGCAGTCCTCACCATCACATCGTCTTCCACCTTTGCACCAGTTGCAGTCAACTGATCTGTGATCGACTGCAGTCTGAGGAGGAAATGCTCCATGTCTTCTCCCTTGGCCATCATGAATGACCTCGTCTGTGTCTCCAACAACATATTCCTTTGGACAAACTTTCCCTCATATAGGGAGATCAAGGCCTTCCACATCTCGTTAGCTGTCTTCTTCTCAGCTAAGTGTGGTACAATATGGTCGTTGATTCCATCCATAATTAGTTGCTTGGCATGCCCAGCAGCCTGTTTATGCTTCTGAAGGATATCTGGATCTGTCAGTGTGGCCAAAGTTTGCTCTGCATGGTGTCTAAGATTGTATGCCTCAAGGACTGTCAGGATCCTTACCTTCCAAACTGAAAAGTTTGAGAGGCCATCCAGTCTGTCCTGATCATGCAGTCGATGATGAGCCATCTGCTCAGAATGTGTCGAAACTTCCTTTTCTCTTTGCTAGAGAAATGGATCTAAGACCCTTGGTGAAACAGGCACCTTCTGCTTCCTCTGACAATTGATTTCCCTGCTTGGAAATCTACCAAATCAACTATGATTCAGCTCTCCTTGATCCTCTGATCAAACTGCAAGTTTATTTGGCTAGAAAATCTTTGAGAAGTTGATCTCCTCCTCTTTGTCATTTGTGCTAAGGCTAAAAATCTGAAAACTTCAAAAATTTAACCCCACCAGCACCTTCTGAATTTCTGCAGCTCTTCTTCAGTCTTTTCTGGATTTGACAGATTCAGATCTGCATCACTCTGGCATGCTTCAGACCAATCCAATGCTGTTTCTGAGCTGACTCTACGCAGTAATTGTGTGGGTTTGCTAGGAGACAAAGTTAGACAGCGTCACCCTTCCCTCTGCGTGAATCTGACTCTGAAAACTGCGCCGTCCCTTCAGATCTACGTTTCTGCTGCTTCCTGCAGCTAGAACCTTCAGGTTCTTGCTGGTGACCTTCGTAGATCTGCAATTGTTCTGATACCATGTGGAAATTTTTGAATCTTTACACTTCATGCATAAATTTATTTACTGTGAATCTGGTTATGCTCCTCCTACTTAGACAAGTTATTAACTGAATAAATTCAAGTTAAAATCGAAGAAAAACACATAATAGATCTCCACCAATCCAGATCTAGAACAAGTTCATGCACACATAGACAAAGTGACACAATTACTTCTGGACAAATAGTCCCCGGAAAAACCCAATGTGGGAAACTAGTCTTCTGGCTGCTGGAGGGTTTTATTATTAAGAATTTTTTGAATACAACAAGTTTGGGTTCCAGATCTAGAAAGCCCGACAGAGAAATAATAGATCTATAGCTCACTGGCTGATCTAGAGCCAAAATAATGACTGATCCACACTGTAATATTCCTAATTAGCACCGCTAATTGGAATATTTCATTTTTGTATAGTTTTTCCGCCTATAGTTAAATTAATAAATAAAGTGAGAAAGAGGGGGTCAACTCACTTTAATAAAATAAAGTGCTTCCTAGTAGATGAACGTTGTAACTTAAAGGGGAAAGCCTTGGGGGTCCACACACACATGAGAGAGGCCTCACGTAGGCTCCTAAGGCAACTACGCAGGCATAGGAGGAGCTCAAGGACGCAGTTAGGGTTTTGAGGGAGCTAGCACTATACAAGGCGGGGGTTTCACTCCATTTGGCATTATTGATATGTTGATGATATTGTGAGTTAGACTTCTGTCTACTTGAGCACGCCGGTTGTTTAGTTGGTCTGCAACACTGTTTAGTGCGAACTGAGTGTCTCCGGTCGGAGATCTCGCCCTTGGCCCCGGGGGACTTCGAGTGCCTGCTCGGGCAAGGTATTCCTTCAGTTTCAGCGATTGATTTGCAGGAGATTTTGGTGGACGTTTTGCAGAGGAGCTGGGTTTCATAGAGTGACTGCGCAGTCCAGGAGGGAGGACGCAGTTGGTGTTGGTGCAGCTCGGTTGTGGGGATTTTCGTGGAGTCCTCAGCGTATTTTCAGCTTGGAGGGATTGACTATTCAGTTGGAGAGTTTTGCAGAGGGATTTGTGGCCCTTTTCCAGCGTTCTTCTTGAGCCTCTGCGCTGTGCTGGGAGAGACAGCGTTTTCTTTGTGGAGGGTTTCAGTGGTGGTTTTTCAGAGGTGGTGCATTTGCTTCATGGTTTCTGGGTTTTGTCCGGAGCAGTGAGTACAGGCAGCCTTCCGATTTTCAGCTCATTCCGGTGAGGGGATCAGCCCCTGGTTCCAGTACATTGCAGCAGCAGCTTTCTACGGCAGATTTCTCCAGCAGCTAGGGCGCAGTCTCTATTGTAGCCATTTCCTATTCTGAGAGGGTTCTTCACTTGCCTTGTGCAAGGATAGGTGCACTTATTCTGATTATCTCTTGTACCCCTATATGTATTCTCAGATTAATAAAATGGCTTAGCGTTCTGGTATTTTATGTGTACTTGCTCCATATTCTAGTTCCGGCATTTTGTTCTATATAGTTGCTTGTTTGTATTTCTGTGTATTACTGTCTATTTCCCGTTGGGGGATATTACACACACCCTCAAATGGGATTTATAGAACTCAGCCAAAATTAGGGCCTAGAAACCCCAGTGCTGCCCCTGAAGCCTCTGCGTTAGTTTCTGAAGCCCCTCTGAACCTTAGCGCTGCTCTGGAAAGGTCTGCGTCACCCCAGACTGGGTGAGGCAGGCCTTACGTTGCCCCTTAGGGTCTCTGCGTAACCCTTCAGGGTTTCCTGCAACAATTACGTTGTCCTTGAGGGACTGCGTAGCACCAACGTAGCACAAATTGCTACCCTCCTGCTTCTCCGTGCTGCCCCTCTGAGCTGATCTTTTCCTCTTGCTGATTCTAGTCCCTGGTATCTGTTGATTTCTATAGCATCGGAAAGTGTTCTAAGTCTCGTTTTTGGTAGAGAGGCTTAGACATCAGTTATCCAGAGAACCCAGAAATCGTTTGTGGAAATTCCACTCGGATATGACTATTAAAATAGTTAATTATTTTAATGCAGACCCTAAGTATAAACTTAGGGAAATTAAATAAGTAAAGGGTATTAATAGAGCAAAGTGTGAATCTTCTAGAAGACGAAGATCATGTCATCTTTTAATCTAGGCCACTGATTAATGATATATTCTTGGCCATTGATTCATCAGCGAGAAGACTATAAGAAGAGACTTGAGGGCCATTTGGAAATCAAGCCAGGGACACTCTCAGTACCCAAAGGAAATCGATTTTGTTGCAAGTGAAATCGATTTTAGTGGGTTAGTTTGTAGAGGCTGGGTTGCAGAAGTAGAAGGAGGGAGGAGTCAGTTATCGGGAAGCAAAACTCGGGAGGGTGAAAGGAAGGGTGAGCTGATCAGCGCAAGAACCCCTCCACGCAGAATCACGTAGTCCAGAGAGGGACTGTGCATAGCATTCATGCTGGAGGACGCGGAGGGTGAAGGAGGTCACCCCGAGGGTCCGAAAATTGTCTAGAAGGTCTAGAAAATTCAGCCAGGTGTTTGCTAATTTTTTTTTGCTAATCAGACTCCTGTAAATGTACTTTCCATTTTTGAAGTTAAATAAAACCCTCATCTGCGGCATTGATTTTCCCACATTGGTTTTTTTCGGGGAAAATTGTCCAAAAACATCTGTGTTCATGTGGTTATTTCTATTGTGCTATTGGTGTAAATTATCTTTCTGTTCTTATGCTCTTAACGATAGTGAAGATCTGCAAATGTGTTTGTTTCAGAATTTACTGAAGCATCTGTAAATAACTTATCTCATAAGTAGGAGAAATAAACCAAGTATTGCACAAATATTTTCCTCTTGAAAATTTCACATGTTATCGAAGCAAAGGTCTAAAAACAGAAAGGGAGGATTTGCCATGGACCAAAGGAAGGGTTTACGCAGTCAAAGGGACTCACACAGTCCTCGAGAGCACGCAGAAATACAGAGAGAACATGACATGAAGGTGCTAGCATCCAGACAAAAGGAGGATCATGCCTGTGTGTCAAGCACAATTCCTTCAAGTGTTTGGTATATTGACAGTGGAGCATCTGCTCATATGACGGGGATTCGAGAATGTTTTTCGAGCTATCAAGAAGAGCAGATGAATTTCCAAATAACTATTGGAAATAAGGCAAAATGTACCCCCATCGGAAGAGGTACCCTAAGATTTCAAATGGAGGATGGCAACAAGATTCAAGCCACGAATGAACTACATGTGCCAGGGCTGGGGATGAATTTACTCTCAGTGTCTCAACTTCATTACAAGTGCTATGAAGTATACTTTATTCAAGATAAGGCATATGTCAAACACCCTAACTGGAGCAAAAAGGCACAAATTGGAGCAAGGTTACTTGGGAGCGAGAGCGAAAACGCAGAGCGGGAGTGGGAGCGGGAGCGGGAGCACCATTTTTAGAAGCTTCTGGTCTGGAGCGTTTCCGGGAGCGTTTCTATATATATATATATATATTTTTTAATATTTTGATGCATATATGTCAACAAAAACATGTAGAATGATGAATTAGACATAAAAAACATAAAATCATAGATTGAATCATATAACATCAATCATCTAGAAGTTATAATCTTCATCAACCACGCGCACAAGTTGGAAGCATACAACATATTGACTCTTGAGTCTCACGAATCATCAATCTGAAGGTTTCAAGCTTTCAAAATTCAATATATAACATTTATCATCATTGATATATAACATTTATCATCATTGATTCATTGATTTCAAAATTCAATATACATTTATCATCATTGATATATATCATTTATCGTCATTGATATATATCATTTATCATCATTGATTCATTGATTTCAAAATTCAATATATAACATTTATCATCATTGATATTATATAACATTTATCATGATTGATTCATTGATCACCATATAACTTTCATGAAGCATCATATTCATAATTCATAATGACTTGTAAACAATAAACTTATAAATGCCAACTTCAAAGTTTCACCTTTCAAATTCAAACTTCAAACTTAAATTGTCATTAAATATATGAAAGAGTCAAGTTTCAACTGTTCAACTGTCAACAACAAATAGAAAAGACTAGTAAACAACAAATCTATTTTATCTACTGGCTGGCCCCTTGCCACGCCCACGAGAAATGTCTAATTTTTGTGAGCCACGAGCAAATGTTGGTCTTCTAGTACTCTCAGGAGTACCACGACCATGACTAGAAGGTGGAGGCTGGATCTGCAAAGGAACAATAGTGTGATATCGAGAACTGGCACTGGCACTGGCACCCGCACTGCTACCAGTAGATGGTGGGACTGGCCCTGTGTGTGGCAGTGCTGCTGATGCTTCATCATCATCCCTAAAAAGTTCTGCTTCCAATTCTTCCAGATGTAACGTGCTGTCCTCCAAATTATCATCCTCTGGGTTGTTGTCCCAGACTTTGTATGATTGATCCTCATTTGCCCGATCACAATAATGGCTCAACAACCTCAAGTTGTAATGCACATAAACCAAGCTTTCAGCTCGGTTTTCATTCAGCCTGTTTCTTCTCACATTGTGTATGAAGCTGTAGGTGCTCCAACACCTCTCTGTAGAAGAAGTGTTCACAACCTGTGAGAGAACTTTTTTAGCCAACTTTGGGAAAAGTCCCATGTCGCCATGTGCTTCCCACCATGTAAGAGCATCAAATCTGTCCCTATCTTCCATTGCATGGAAAGAACCAGAGTTAGCAGTGCAACTAAAGTATTTGCCTAATTCAAGGCAAAATCTAGCACACTCTTCCTTGTCGCGTACCAACTTGTCCAATGCCTTCATGTACCCCTCTTGTAGCTCTAGATCTGTGTGAGGTTTAATCCTAACCCCACCTCCAGGTGCAGGTTGGCCCAACCAAGATGGAGAGTAATATTTTGGCGTAAGGATAAATGCCAAAGCATGTAGTGGAACATTGAGTTTATTCCACCGTGCACACACACAGTCATGAATCATAACATACAAGTTGGGATCATTATCCTTAACAATATCTTTTATTTGCCCCAACATGCTGTCCATCTGCTCATAAACCTCTCTAATCACTGGTTTATCAGTACCTGCAAACCGAATCATGTTATAAATGGGCTTGGTAAAATTCAAAATTTCCTTCACACGTGCCCAAAACAGAGGGTCAAGGGCGGTCTCCTCCACATGTTCGAAACCTTTCCTGTCAACTATTGTTGCTGCCTTGTCCTTTAATAGTTGCCAGTGTGGGCTTGATACCATTGTAGCCAATGACTCTCTTACCTTCAAAAGGCGCCTGAAGGTGAGGTAATAGCTAGCAAATCTAGTTTTTGCTATTTTCAACAACTCCAATTTGGAGTGAGTATGGAAAAGCCCATGGGTATTACATAAGGATTTGTAATAAATTTTATCTTCACTTTTTTACCTCTCTTGTACAAATCACCAAGCCATTTGAATTGAGTGTGTGTTTTTGATGATATCATGCATCAAAAGGTTCATTGTGTGAACCAAATGTACCACTCAAAAATGTTGGGGTATTTATCCTCAATAATTGCTCCTCACGCTTTGCTGGGGCTAAAGGTTGTTTATCATGATGACCGTATGAGCGCCAAGAGCTGTGGGCTTTTCTGGGCTTATACTGGCAATGGTTCTGCAATGTTAATGCCGGTTTTGAATTTCTCTGAATAATCATAAGCTGCCAGGAAGACTGCACCACTAACCGACACAGCCAAAACATTTATCAATGGTTTTCCTTTTACATTGGTCCATCCATCGGAGACAATGGACAGCCCATGATCATTCCACGAACTTGTCATTCTAGCCAAAGAATTGTTTATTTTAGCTCTTTCATGATCAAGACCCATGGTTCTGGCCTTGTCATACCCAGGGCTTTTGTATCCTTTAGGAGCATCATTAATGGCAGAAACCATTTCATGCCAATAAGGTGAGCGAAGAACATTGAATGGCACCTCACATGCATATAGAAACCGGTAAAATTTTGAATCCACATCATTCCTACACCCTTCATCTAGGAAATCGGATATGGTTCTACGCCTTAATCCAATGCCACTGCCTCCAAAACCACTGGCATGGGTGGAAGTTGAACTTGTTTGTCCATGATGTGTTGGATCAGACACACAATCACCGAAACCCCTAGATCTTTTAGATCTCTATAGGGCAGCCTCCTCTTCCTTCCTATATTTCTCTCTCTCTGTTGCTGTACAAATTTTGATTTCTATATTTTTTTTCTCCATCCCCTGGCATTTTCCCATAAAGGTGCCTTCTCGCACGGGTGTATGAACCATGGTATTGTTTATTGCAATGGAGGCAAATAAATTTATTAGTTCCACCACCTTTCCCTCCTTCCTGTTTCCGAACATTTTCCACAAAGGTGTCTGAGTTTGGTCTTGTCTAGTTGGGGAATCTATGCCCTTATGTTCTCCACTCCCCACTTCCTCCTCAACATAATCCTCCTCTTTAGGATTTTCTTCAAATCCACCATAACCCTCCTCTTCATCCTCCTCTTCTCTAATTTGCCTCTTTCTTCTACTACTCTCCAACACCATTATTACAAAGAAAGGAACCAACATGAGGAAAACCCCTAGCCATATAGCCATGATGTTTCATGTTTCAAGTTTCAAGTTTCTAGCCTGCAAAACAAATGGAGAAATGCCAAATGGGAATAGGAAATGCAACATAGGAAAAAAACAGTTCATTTTTTAAGTTTTAAACACAATAAAATGTAACATTCAAGAAAAAAATCAAGTTTTCATTTTTAAACAACCTACAAATTCATCCGAGAAAATATAAAATTGGATTAGAAGGCCTACCTCTTTCTTGCAATCCTCATGTTGCCTTGCAGCTTGCTCCTTGCTCTCTCCTTCTCACTTCTGCAGCTCCGCTCTCCAGTTCTCTCCTCAAGCTCTTCTTGCTCTCTCACTCACTCAACAAACAATAAAACAAAATGACCCCCCCCCCATAAACAAAACGAATTTTTCAAAAAAAAAAAATCTCTCAATTCCTATGAACGTTTTTTTTAATTTAGTGTTGTATTTAACGTTCTCCCCTCACGTTTCCGCGTTTTTAAAAACGCTCCTAAGTATTGCAATGTCGAGGGCGCCGTGAGCGTTTTCGCTTCCCGAGGCTCTGAAACGCTCCCGAAAGGCAAGGAGCGTTTAACAGCTGGAACGCGGGCTTCCAAAACGCTCCCCAGAAGCGTTTTGGGAGCGTTGCTGGCTTGATTTCCAAAACGTTCCCAAGCACGCGAGCGCTGCTGAAAACGAGAACGAGGGGGCCGTTTCCCCACAACCTCGAATCGGAGTAAGGAGTCACAAGCTGTATAAGCTCCAGCTTGAATCTCCGGTGGCCCTGATTGGCAGCACAGACGACAAAGATATGAATGAGTTACGACACAGAAGGATGGGACATCTAAATCATGGAGCCTTGGGGATTCTCCAAAATACTGTCATGGGGGCTCCTGAACTCAGCACAAAGAAAGACGAAGTTTGCAGGGGATGCGTACTAGGGAAGTATGCTAAGGCAGCATTTCCAAGAAGCAGCAGTAGAGCCAAAGGTGTATTAGAGTTAATACACTCTGACATTTGCGGTCCGATGTCCACAACAACTCTCAGTGGGCCAAAGTATATTGCCACCTTCATTGATGATTATTCCAGGAAAACTTAGATCTATTTTCTGAAGACCAAAGATGAAGTCTTTAATCGGTTTAAAGATTTCAAAGCATTGGTGGAGAACTCTACAGGAAAGAAGATCAAGAAGTTGAGGTCAGATAACGGTGGAGAATATATCGATAAATACTTCACAAATTTCTGTCCACAGGAAGGAATCAAGAGAGAGTGGACAACTCCTTACAATCCAGAACAAAATGGAATTGCAGAATGGAAGAATAGGACCATAATAGAAGCTGCAAGGGCAATGTTGTACAACCAGGAGATGCCCAAATTCTTATGGGCAGAGGCTTGCAACACAACAGTTTACATTAAGAACAGACTTCCCAATAGAGCTTTGAGGAAGGTTACTCTCGAAAGTGTGTTCACAGGCAGCAACCCAGAAGTGAGCCACATCAGGATATTCGGCAGCATAGTATACTGCCACGTTCCAGAGGAAAAGAGGAAGAAGTTGGATCAAATTGTAGAAAAGGGTTTTCTGATGGGCTACAATGAGAATGCAAATGCATACCACGTCTATATTCCAGAGAGCAGGAAAGTTGTGGTAAGAAGGGATGTAAAATTCCTGGAGGAGAAAGCCTTTAGGAAATCTTGAGAGATGGCCACAAATACGCAGATTGAGGAAGATCCACTAGTATAGCCTCAACGACCTATTGAGGAGAGGTCCAGTGCAAGGTTACTTGGAAGCGGGAGCGGGAGCGGGAGCGAAGCGCGGAGCGCCATTTTTAAAAGTTTCCGGGTCCGGAGCGTTTTCGGGAGCGTTTATATATATATATATATATATATATATATATTTTAATATTTTTAATATTTTGATGCATATATGTCAACAAAAGCATGTAGAATGATGAATTAGACATAAAAAACATAAAAACATAGATTGAATCATATAACATCAATCATCTAGAAGTTATAATCTTCATCAACTAATGCCTACGAGTTGAAGCATACAACATATTGACTCTTGAGTCTCAAATCATCAATCTGAAGGTTTCAAGCTTTCAAAATTCAATATATAACATTTATCATCATTGATAATTTGATATGTAACATTTATCATCATTGATTTCAAATTTCAATATCTAACATTTATCATCATTGATTCATTGATTTCAAAATTCAATATACATTTATCATCATTGATTCATTGATTTCAAAATTCAATATATAACATTTATCATCATTGATATTATATAACATTTATCATCATTGATTCATTGATCACCATATAACTTTCATGAAGCATCATATTCATAATTCATAATGACTTGTAAACAATAAACTTATAAATGCCAACTTCAAAGTTTCACCTTTCAAATTCAAACTTCAAACTTAAATTGTCATTAAATATCTGAAATCAGAAAGAGTCAAGTTTCAACTGTTCAATTGTCAACAGCAAATAGAAAATAGTAAACAACATATATTTTATCTGGCTGGCCCCTTGCCACGCCCACGAGAAATGTCTAATTTTTGTGAGCCACGAGGAAATGTTGGTCTTCTAGTACTTTCAGGAGTACCACGACCACGACTAGAAGGTGGAGGCTGGATCTGCAAAGGAACAACAATGTGATATCGAGGAGTGGCACTAGCACTGGCACTGGCACCCGCACTGCTACCAGTAGATGGTGGGACTGGCCCTGTGTGTGGCGGTGCTGCTGATGCTTCATCATCATCCCTATAAAGTTCTGCTTCCAATTCTTCCGCATGTAACGTGCTTCGCCCCTTCCAAATTATCATCCTCCGGGTTGTTGTCCTGGCCTCGTATGATTGATCCTCATTTGCCCGATCACAATAATGGCTCAACAACCTCAAGTTATAATGCACATAAACCAAGCTCTTCACCTGTTTTCATTCAACTCGTTTTTCCACATTGTGTATAAAGTCAGAGGTGCTCCAACACCTCTCTTGCAGAAGAAGTGTCTACAACCCGTGAGAGAACTTCTTTTGGAGAGAACTTTTTTAGCCAACTTTGGCAAAAGTCCCATGCCGCCATATGCTTCCCACCATGTGAGAGCATTAAATCTATCCCTGTCTTCCATTGCATGGAAAGAACCAAAGTTAGCAGTGCCACTGAAGTATTTGCCTAATTCAAGGCGCAATCTAGCACACTCTTCCCTGTCAGGTACCAATTTGTCCAATGCCTTCATGTACCCCTCTTGTACCTCTGGATCTGTGTGAGGTTTCACCCTAACCCCACCTCCAGGTGCCAGTTGACCCAACCAAGATGGAGAGTAATATTTTGGCGTAAGGATATATGCCAAAGCATGCAGTGGAACATTGAGTTTATTCCACCGTGCACACACACGCTCATGAATCATAAAGATACAAGTTGGGATCATTATTCTTAACAATATCTTTTATTTGCCCCAACATGCCATCCATCTACTCATAAACCTCTCCAATCACTGGTTTATTAGTGTCTGCAAAGCGAATCATGTTATAAATGGGCTTGGTAAAACTCACAATTTCCCTCATACATGCCCAAAATATGGTCAAGGGCGGTCTCCTCCACATGTTCGAAACCTTGCTCACAACTCATTAGTTGCCCCCTGTCCTTTAATAGTTACTAGTGTGGGCTTGATACCATTGCAGCCAATGACTCTCTTCCCTTCAAAAGGCGCCTGAAGGTGAGGTAATAGCTAGCAAATCTAGTTTTTGCTATTTTCAACAACTCCAATTTGCAGTGAGTACGGAAAAGCCCATGGGTATTGCTATGATTTGTAATAAATCTTATCATTTTTTTACCTCTCTTGTACAAATCACCAAGCCATTTGAATTGAGGTTGTTTGTTTTTAATGATATCATGCATAAAAAGGTTCATTGTGTGAACCAAACAAATTGACCAAAAAATGTTGGGGTATTTATCCCTCAATAATTGCTCCCCGCCGCCTCATGCTTAGCGCATTATCAAGGATGACTCGTATGACATTGTATGGCTCCGGGGCCTTTTCAATTATATCAAGAGCATGGTTCTGGCATGTTAATGTTTGCTTTGAATTTATCTCGAATAATCAAGTCGCCAGAAGACCGCACTAATTAACCGACATGCCCAAAACATTTATCACTTGTTTTCCTTTTACATTGGTCCATCCATCGTAGACAATGGATGTACCCATGCTCATTCCAATCGAACTTGTCATTCAAGCCAAAGAATTGTTTATTTTAGCTCTTTCATGATCAAGACCCATGGTTCTGGCCTTGTCATACCCAGGGCTTTTGTAGCCTTTGGGGGCATCATTAATGGCAGAAACCATTTCATGCTAATAAGGTGAGCGAAGAACATTGAATGGCACCCCACATGCATATAGAAACCGATAAACTTTTGAATCCACATCATTCCTACACCCTTCGTCTAGGAAATCGGATATGGTTCTACGCCTTAATCCAGTGCCACAGCTTCCAAAACCACTGGCATGGGTGGAAGTTGAACTTGTTTGTCCATGATGTGTTGGGCCTGAATCAATGAAACCCCTAGATCTTTTAGATGATCTCTGTAGGGCGGCCTCCTCTTCCTTCCTATATATCTCTCTCTGTGGTGCTGGCACAAAAGTACAAACTTTGATTCCAAGATTTTTAGTTCCATCTCCTGGCATTATCCCACAAAGGTGCCTTCTCAGACGGGTGTATGAACCAAGGTATTGTTTATTGCAATGGGGGCAAATAAATTTAGTGGTTCCACCACCTTTCCCTCCTTCCATTTTCTGAACATATTTCCACAAAGGAGTTTGGTCTTGTTTAGTTGGGGAATCTATGTTCTCAGGTTCTCCACTCCCCACTTCCTCCTCAGCCTAATCCTCCTCCTCTTCAGGATTTTCTTCAGATCCACCATAACCCTCCTCTTCATCCTCCTCTTCTCTGATTTGCTTCTTTCTTCTAGCACTCTCCAACACCATTATCACAAAGAAAGGAACCAACGTGAGGAAAATCCCTAGCCATATAGCCATGATGGAAACAAGTTTCAAAGTTTCAAGTTTCTAGCTTGCAAAACAAATGGAAAAATGCCAAATGGGAATAGGAAAAAAACAATTCATTTTTTAAGTTTTAAATCCAATAAAATGCAACATTCAATAAAAATTCAAGTTTTCATTTTTAAACAATTTAACAATCTACAAATTCATCCTAGAAAATACTAAATTGGATTAGAAGGCCTACCTCTTTCTTGCAATCCTCCTGATGCCTTGCTCCTTGCTCTCCTTCCTTGCTCTCCTTGTAGTCTTCTTGCTCTCTCTCTCAACTCAACAAACAATAAAAACCAAAATGAAAACCCCCCCGCCCCTTATAAACAAATCGTTTTTTCACTTAAAAAAATTTGCGCACGGCGGGAAGCGTTTTTTGCTCCGGCAGCTGCTCGCGAACGTTCCCGAGCGCTCGGCGAAAAACGCTCCCGAAGTGTTTTAAAACGCTCGGAAGCGCTCGTGAGCGTTCTGAGCGCTTCCGAATGAAAAAAGACAGGAGCATTTTTACGTTCGAAGGCTTCGAAAAACGCTCTCCCTCAGAGCTGCTGGAGCGCGCTTCCGTAGTGCTCAAACGCTCCCGCACAGAGCGCTTTTCAACGGAACGTTAGGGCCTGAAGCTTCCGCAACTCTAGGTCCAAAGGCTCTCCAAGACAAGAATTATTTCGAGCAACCTAGGTCCAGTGCCTCTCCAAGACACAATATTTCTGAGGGAAGCTCCTCCGACGAAGAACAGGAGGAAGAATAGGTGAGACCGCCCACCATTGATGGAAGACGAAGCAGAGAAGTCCAATAGATTCTTAGAGATGCAGAAGGATTTGTTGGAGCACCTAGAGAAGGGAAGAGGATAAGGAAACAACCTGACAGATATCAGGCACTGGTAGCTCAGGTTGGAGAGCCTTCTACCTTTCGGGAAGCAGCTCAGTATCAGGTATGGGTAGATGCCATGGTGGAGGAGTATAGCTCCATCATGACAAATGATGTCTGAGAAGTAGTCCCTAGACCACATGACAGATCTGTTGTAGGATCCAGATGGATCTACAAGATCAAATATGCTGTAGATGGCAGTATAGAGAAATTCAAGGCAAGATTTGTAGCAAAGGGGTATGCCCAGAAATAAGGCATTGACTATGAAGAAACTTTTGCTCCAGTAGCATGATACACTTCTCTCAGATCCATCATCTCTCTGGCACACAGATGGGATGGGAGATTCACCAGATGGATGTCAAGACTGCGTTCTTGAATGGTGTGATAGAGGAGGAAGTGTACATAGAGCAGCTCGAGTGCTTCGAGACACATGAGTAGAAGACTCATGTTTGTAGACTTAAGAAAGCCTTGTATGGATTGAAACAAGCCCTCAAGGCATGGTATGGTTGGATTGATGGCTACTTGCAGAAGATGGGGTTCGTCAAGAGTGACGCAGATCCCAACTTATACTACTTAAGAGTAGGAGATGAGTCGCTTATTCTTGTTCTCTATGTGAATGACCTGTTTTTGACCGGGTCATCCCGGCACATCAAAGACTGCAAGGAGAATCTGACGACAGAATTCGACATGAAGGACCTGTGGCAGATGCACTATTTTCTTGGTTTCGAAGTCTAGTAGCAGGAAGGGGAAATCTTCCTAAGACAAGGAAGATACACGACAGAATTTCTGAAGAGATTTTAGATGGAAGACTATAGACCCATGGCCACGCCAATGATTACTAACTGGAAGAAGATAGACACATCATAGGATGATGAGGCTGATCCCACATTGTACAGACAACTCAGTGGGTCATTGATGTATCTGGTCAACACGAGACCAAACATCTATTATGCAGTGAATACCCTCAGTCAGTTCATGGTGGAACCAAGGAAGACTCACTAGGCAGCAGCCAAACATATTCTCAGATGCCTGAGAGGGAGAGTCGAGTATGGGCTAAAGTACACCAAGGGAAATGAGATCCAGTAGAGTGGGTTCACAGATGCAGACTAGGCTGGAAGTAGAATAGATCGGAAAAGTACCAATGGGTACTGTTTCAGCCTTGGATCAAGAATGACCTC
The DNA here is from genome assembly GCA_034641835.2 of Pinus albicaulis. Lineage (NCBI taxonomy): Eukaryota > Viridiplantae > Streptophyta > Pinopsida > Pinales > Pinaceae > Pinus > Pinus albicaulis. Next base: position 977,079,097 of record CM076583.1, read on the forward strand.
CTGGTGCAGCAGGAAACAAAAGTCTGTAGCACTGAGCTCAGCCGAGGCAGAGTACATGGTAGCAAGCACAACTTCGTGCGAGGCCATATGGCTCTACAAATTGCTCTTGAACTTACTCAAAAAGCAGATAGAACCGACCGGTATTATGTGCAATAATCAGAGCATTAAGCTCTCTGAAAATCCTGTCTTTCGTGACCGGTTGAAGCACATTGACATTCGGTGTCACTTTATCAGGGACTATGTCTAGAGGGGAGCAGTACAGTTGCGATACACTCCTATAGGTGAACAAGTGGCAGATATCCTCACAAAGGCTCTAAGTAAGATCAAGTTCACTTACTTCAGAGAGAAGATGGGGATGGTCAAGAACCCCTTCCACTAGAGGAAAGGGTGGTATTCAGAGGAAGAGGGAGTTGCAGTATGAATTTTGTAGTGACAGGGCAACAGTACAGGAAGCAGCAGTGCAGAGATGAGGGGCAGCAGTTAGGACATCATCAGCGCAACAGATGATGTAGAATCAGAGCAATACATCTATATCTTGCTTAAACACATTTCTCGCTAAGAGGGAGTGTTGATTTCTATAGCATCGGAAAGTGTTCGAAGTCTCATTTTTGGTAGAGAGGCTTAGACATCAGTTATCTAGAGAACCGAAAAATCGTTTGTGGAAATTCCAGTCGGATATGACTTTATTAAAATAATTAATTATTTTAATGCAGACCCTAAGTATAAACTTAGGGAAATTAAATAATTAAAGGGTATTCATAGTGAAGAGTGTGAATCTTGTAGAAGATGAAGATCAAGTCATCTTTTAATCTGAGCCACTGATAAAGATATAATCTTGGTCGTTGATTCATCAACGAGAAGACTATAAGAAGAGACTTGAGGGCCATTTGGAAATCAAGCTAGGGACACTCTCAATACTCGAAGGAAATCAATTCTGAAGCAAGGGAAATCGATTTCAGTGGGTGAGTTTGTAGAGGCTGGGTTGCAAAAGCAGAAGGAGAAGGGAGGAGTTAGTTATTGGGAAGCAGAACTCAGGAGGGTGAAGGGAAGGGTGAGCTGATCAACAGCGAAATCCCTCCATGCAGAATCATGTAGTCCCTCTACGCAATCTAGAGAGGGATTGCGCAGAGCATTCACGATGGATGACACAGAGGGTGAAGGAGGTCACCCCGAGGGTCCAAAAATTGTCTGGATGGTCTAGAAAATTCAGCCAGGTGTTTGCTAATTTTTTTTCTACTCATCAGACACCTGTAAATGTACTTTCCATTTCTGAAGATAAATATAAAACCCTCATCTGCTACACTGGTTTTCCCACATTGGGTTTTTCCGAGGACAATTGTCCAAAAAAATCTTTGTTCATGTGGTTATTTTTATTGTGCTATTGGTGTAAATTATTTTTCTGTTCTTATGCTCTTAACGATAGTGAAGATCTGCAAATGTGTTTATTTCAGAATTTACTGAAGCATCTGTAAATAACTTATCTCATAAGTAGGAGTAATAAACCAAGTATTGTAGAATTATTTTCCTCTTGAAAATTTCACATGGTATCGGAGCAAAGGGCTAAAAATAGGAAGGGAGGATCTACCATGGACCAATGGAAGGGTTCACGCAGCCAAAGGGACTCACGAAGTCCTCCAGAGCATGCAGAAATGTAGAGAGAACATGACATGAAGGTGCTGGCATCCAGACCAGAGGATGATCTTGCTTGTGTGTCAAGCACAGCCCCTCCAAGTGTTTGGTATATTGACAGTGGAGAATCTGCTCATATGATGGGGATTCGAGATTTTTTTTTGAGCTATCAAGAAAAGCAGATGAATTTCCAAATAACTATGGGAAATAAGGCAAAATGTACCCCCTATCGGAAGAGGTACCATAACATTTCAGACGGAGGATGGCAACAAGATTTGTGAAGTGAACAAGGTTCCTTCTCAAGTTAAATATTCCAGAAGACTTGAAATATCAAGATATCCATTGAGGATACAAATATTGTATTAGAAAGTGTGATGAATGAGATGAGATTAATAATTACAAATGAGGCCTGCTTATATACCTAGGTAGGTGCCTCTTCACGAAAGGTCATGTGTCATCAGACATGGCCTTTCAACTTAATTACTAATTAACTAATTAATCATTATTTACATTATTTTATTCACTACGTTGCTCCTCCTCAAAAGTTTTGTCCTCAAAGCATGTTGATAAAAAAGGCCTTGATTCTTGTCTCGCTACGCATGTCTTCTCTTCTCGAGGTAGTCATCCCTTCCTTGTGGACACAAGTTGATATGATCTTCTAAGTGACAAACAAATCGTCGCACTCGAGAATGGATCTAGATCATCCTAAATCAATCTTCGTGGAATCTTATGGCGACTTGCAACTTGACGACTTGTGATCACATGAGTGGATTGCTCCGACAATAGTATTCGTCGGAATATCAACTTGTTGATTCTGTTCTTAACACGTAGCTTGGTCGAGTTCTCTGCTCCCGTGATTTGGATGTTTATAGGGAACTTTTTTGGTTTGACTTCTTTTATTTTCTTCTGGCCAGGACGTTATTGAGTTGGTTACAAAACCTTCACTTAGAATGTTCCTCGTTTGCACTGCAACATCTAAGTTTGCATCTTCTGCAACTTGCTTGTCTGCTTCTTGAGTTGTGACATTTACTGGATCAATGTTCGTTTTTTCTTCAACTTGAACTTCTACATTTGAAAGTTTCGATGATTCCTTCTCGACAAGTTGTTGCACCTTGTTTTGTAATGATTTCGTGTCTTTCTTTAGCGTCTTAATTTCCGTTAGTAACTTTTCGTTGTGGTCCTTGAGGCGAGCAACTTCTTCATTCTTGTTAGTGGTGATTTTGTCAATTTCCTTTTGCATATTTTGGATCACCTTTTTACCTTCTTGAAAAAATACTTTTGAAATATCTAACATGTCTTCTGGTGTTACAGAATTTGGCTTCACTGTGACATCTTGTAGTGTTATTTTTTTCTTTTTGTAAGAAAATGTCACAAAATTCTTTTCTGTATTAAGGATGAATGACCATAGTGATTCCATCCAGAGCGAACCCAGAACTATATCACTATTGTTTGTCATTTTCGTGAAATGAATTTGTTTCAGTTATATTTGATTCAGGGATCACTAATTGGTTAGCACATTCAATACTAACATAATTAATCTTTTGAGTAAGATCGATAGATATGAGAACTTCCTTTCCCGCAAGTGACCCTTTGATTTCAATTAACGCATAGACACACATACTATAATTTTTAGGAAATCTTCCATTACTAGTTTCCATTTCACTTCGCTGATAATTTCATCCAAAATACTTTAACTACGGGGTTTGTATATATAAACAAATTTTGGAATATGATATTGTATTCCCCCTTTTATATATCAATACTTTTTGAATATTTATTTATTTAAATAATCCCTTTCTAAAATATTACTGCCTTTTTTCTTTTTTCTTTTTTTTTAAATAGCCCTTCTAAACTTAATATCCTTCTTTTGTGATGAGTTTTTTTGACTATGTAAATTCTAGTTTTATTTTTTCTATTTTTTTTATAATATTATTATTATTATTATTTTTTAAACTCTTTTTGTTTTTTGTTTTGAAAAGTTACAACCCTAGTGAGTGAAACGTGGCTATTCACCTATATTCACCTATAAAATATATGTCCACTTATGTGTATTTGACTTGGTTAATGTTCTCAACGTAAAAGTAAACTTACCATTCACACAGAGATTTTTTATTCCTTTTGTTCTTATTTTACCTTGCAAATACCATGGGCAATTACCATGGGCTTCTAAAACCACGAGCTTGTAAACCACTTAAAGAATAATCAAAATAACCTTACCTACTCTTCCTTCTTTCTTTTTCCTTTTTAATTTTAAATTGTCTTGGTATGTACGTATATGTACTACTTTATATATATCTCTTTTTTTTCTTTTTTCTTTTTATTATATATATATATATATATATATTTTTTTTTTTTTTTTTTTTTTTGACTATATATATATTGCTTTTGCTTCTTTTTTTTCAAAAATTTCCCTTTTCTTTTCCTTCAAATTTTTAATTTTGGCCAAAGGCCTACTGGTGAAAATGGAGAAACTCCAAGACTGGTAGCGAAATGCTTCGACGACAACAATGTTTACGAATTTTTGATGGCCAAAGGCCTGGACCGAGGAGCGTAGCTCTGTGCAGCTATGAGCGGCCAGAAGATCGAACTGCTCTGATACCAGATGAAGTGAACAAGGTTCCTTCTCAAGTTAAATATTCCAGAAGACTTGAAATATCATGATATCCATTGAGGATACAAATATTGTATTAGAAAGTGCGATAAATGAGATGTTGAATGTTACAAATGAGGCTTGCTTATATACCTGCACAAGTGCCTCTTCATGAAAGGTCATGTCTCATCAGACATGGCCTTTCAACCTAATTACTAATTAACTAATTAATCATTATTTACATTATGTTATTCATTACAATTCGAGCCACGAATGTTCTGCATGTACCAGGGCTGGGGATGAATTTACTCTCAGTGTCTCAACTTCAGAATAAGGGCTATGACGTATACTTTATTCAAGATAAGGTGTATGTCAAACACCCTAACGGGAGCAAAAAGGCACAAATTGGAGTAAGGAGTCAAAAGCTGTATAAGCTCCAGCTTGAATCTCTGGTGGCCTTGATCGGTAGTATAGACGATAGAGATTTGAATGAGTTATGGTACAGAAGGATGGGGCATCTACATCATGGAGCCTTGGGGATTCTCAAAAATACTGTCATAGGGGCTCTTGAACTCAGCACAAAGAAGGACGAAGTTTGTAGTGTATGCGTACTAGGGAAGTACACTAAGGCAGCATTTCCAAGAAGCGGCAACAGAGCCAAAGGTGTATTAGAGTTAATACACTCTGACATTTGTGGTCTGATGTCCACAAAACTCTTAGTGGAGCAAAGTATTTTGCCACCTTCATTGATGATTATTTCAGAAAAACTTGGATCTATTTTTTGAAGACCAAAGATGAAGTCTTTAATCGGTTTAAAGATTTCAAAGCATTGGTGGAGAACTCTACAGGAAAGAAGATCAAGAAGTTGAGGTCAGATAACGATGGAGAACATATCGATAAAGACTTCTCCAATTTCTGTGCACAGGAAGGCATCAAGAGAGAATGGACAACTCCTTACAATCTAGAACAACTCCTTACAATCCAGAACAAAATGGAGTTGCAGAACAGAAGAATCAGACCATAATAGAAGCTGCAAGGGAGATGTTGTACGACTAGGAGATGCCCAAATTCTTATGGGTAGAGGCCTGCAACACAGCAATTTATATTCAGAACAGAGTTCCCAATAGAGCTTTGAGGAAGGTTACTCACGAAAGTGTGTTCATAGGTAGCAAGCCAGAAGTGAGCCACATCAAGATATTCGGCAGCATAGCATACTGCCACATTATAGAGGAAAAGAGGAAGAAGCTGGATCAAACTGCAGAAAAGGGTTTTCTGATGGGCTACAGTGAGTAGGCAAAGGCATACCTGTCTATATTCCAGAGAGCAGGAAAGTCGTGGTAAGAAGGGATGTAAAATTCCTGGAGGAGAAAGCCTTCAGGAAATCTCGAGAGATGGCCACAGATACACAGATTGAGGAAGATCCACTGGTACAGCCTCAAAGACCTATGGAGGAGAGGTCCAGTGCCTCTCCAAGACACAATATTTCTGAGGGAAGCTCCTCCGATGAAGAACACATGAGATCACCCACCACTAATGGGAGACCAAGCAGAGAACTCCAACAGATTCTTAGAGATGCAGAAGGATTTGTTGGAGCACCTAGAGAAGGGAAGAGGATAAGGAAACAACTTGACAGATATCAAGCGCTGGTAGCTCAAGTTGGAGAGCCTTCTACCTTTCGGGAAGCAGCTTAGCATCAGGTATGGGTAGATGCCATGGTGGAGGAGGATAGCTCCATCATGAAAAATGATGTCTGGAAAGTAGTCCCTAGACCACAGGACAGATCTGTTGTAGGATCCAGATGGATCTACAAGATCAAATATGCTGCATATGGTAGCATAGATAAATTCAAGGCAAGATTTGTAGCAAAGGGGTATGCCCAGAAAGAAGGCATTGACTATGAAGAAACCTTTTCTCCACTAGCATGATACACTTCTATCAGATCCATCTCTCTGGCACACAGATGGGATGGGAGATTCACCAGATGGATGTCAAGACTGCGTTCTTGAATGGTGTGATAGAGGAGGAAGTGTACATAGAGCAGCCCGAGGGCTTCGAGACACATGAGCAGAAGACTCATGTTTGCAAACTTAAGAAAGCCTTGTATCCTTTTGTGATTTATATGATTATTTATGTTCTGACATGATATTTTATTTGATGTCATGTATATAGTTGCTACTGATACATGATTATTACCTGATACAAGTATGATGATATGAGATGAGAACAACGCTGATCGAGGACACTGAGCCATACTCTTCCCCCCTGTTTGAGCTCCCAGGGTGAGGAATTGAGACAAAGGTCTCCTGGGGCTGAGGGAACTCTGAACAATAGGGTGTTACCTCTATCTGTTACCCACAAGGTTGGAGTAGTAGCTCATCCTATCTTGGTCGTTGCATAGTATACCCCAGTTGGCGTCATGGCTTGTTGGGATTATCCCTTTCCGTCTGGTCAATGGATAAGGAGGCTTGGAGGTGTGTGATCTTTACCTCTTGGTAAGTCGGGTATCTCTTCCAAGCTAGATTATGATGCAGGTGTTCTATCACATTACTATTCAGGGACATTGGTGTGAAGATTAGTAGGCAACGAGATGGGTTGAGTAGTAGCTCCCCTCTGTCACCTGTTTCTCGATATGGGGTTGTAGTTGTAGCTCCCCCATGAGATCCAGGATGAGTAGTAGCTCCTCGATGTGATTTTAGGTTGAGTTGTGCTCCCTGATGATATGATCTTCGATGATGATGCGGGTCGTAGATCTAACTCCCCACGGATATTTTCAGGTAGTAGCCCGATGACGTTGCCAGGTAGTAGCCCGTTGACAAAAATTTCGGGTAGTAGCCTACTATAAAGGTTCTGGGTTGGTAGCTCGATGAATAGAGGGTGGTAGCTTAAGCTCCCCTCCGGTAGCAAATTATTCTTCTTCTAGATTCAAGAATATTCAACGTATGAGCAGGAAAAATCAAGTAAGAAGGAATTAGCAAGCGATGTACATTGATGATTCAGGATGATGAGATACTTGAGATGGGTTGTATGTCATGTTGATCGATGGTCAGATATTAGCAAGTGATATTCTCCCTAATTGAGAGGGAGTGTTAAAATTAGGCAACTAGAGTGAAAATCCACCTTGGACAACTCAAATGACAAAGATGATGATTGCATTGAATTCCTCTTTTCGAGAGGACAAAAATTGACCTAAAGATCACCTTATTTGGACAAGCAGAAGTTGGTTTTTGAATTTATTTATTAACTCATGTATATTGGGTTAGTTCGACCTCAACGCCAAGTGGACCCTCACTGAAGCCTATAAATGGAAGAGACCTCAAGCTCATTTGGACATATTGATCAAGCTCTCATCTTCTCTTGTATGTTGTCTTGGCTCGCTCAGGTTTGACAAAAGAAGCTCGCACAAAGGTTCGAAATCATAGGTCCAAGGCTTGCATGAAAGTTAGGGTTTCTGTTCTGGCCACGGGCATAGAATTGGTGGATTTGGGCTATAGCCGTGGGCTTGATATAGGCATGGTAGCGGCTGGGGACCCTTAGCCGCGGGCACAGAGTGTTATGCCCGTGGCTAGGGCTTCGAAGGCAGATCGGGCTGCTCTTCGCCATAGTCGTGGGCACATAATGCTATGGTAGCGGCTGAGGACCCATAGCCTCGAGCTAAAGTGTTGTGGTAGCGGCTAAGGCCTTAGAGATGAAATTACTGTACTCTGAAGTCTCCGTTCAATGACAACAGTGTTTGACAATATGCTAAAGGCAGTGACAGTTTATTACAGTCATTAGAATCAAAGTTTTTGATGTTTAGATGTGTTTCATGGATATTCTAATTGTTGTGAAGATATGGATCATTGTACTCTGTTTTACTGAATCATTTGATGACAATCTACTAGAAGAAGAATTTGCAAGGGTTTTCCCCATAGTGGGTTTGGCCTTGGTCTCCGACCATTCTTGGTGTCTCTATGTGTGCATGCTTTTCTTCCTATGTTCCTTTATGTTCCGCTGCATTGATGATGATGTTATTTTTCTTTCTACATAGTTGCATATGTTGATGAATAATAATAATGTAAATCTGAATAATGTTATGATGCTATGGGGTGAACTTAATGTGTTATTGATGAAATGCAACTATCAAAGAAAAGATCAATATAGTCCTATGAAAAATTAACACCTTCAGCAAGAATAAGCCCAACCATCAACATTTCAACCTCGTCTTCTGCTAGACAACTCGACCCACATATTTGATGTTATTTGGCCAGAGAGGATTTACTATTCGGTCTCTCCAGAACAATTCAATTTGATCTGCACAAAGAGGAACTCAATCCTTTGGTTCAATGTTTCTCTGCTCCTTGAAGAAAATGATTTAGATGATGCTTTTAATTTACGACCATGGAACATGAAATCCTTTACCCAAAGTTGGCTCTCATTGTATTTACAGTCTTTCAAAAAAAAAAATTTGCCCTGAAAAATCTGAAACAGTAACCTTGACCTCTTTATGAAAATATTTGATGACTCTTTAAAATCATAAACTTTGACTCCCTTTTTATAATATGATTTAATTTCTTAAAAATATAATGGCCCCCTTTATAATTTCGCCAAATAGAAATTCAGGCTTAGAAATGCGATGGGCCTTTTAAATCAAATACTCAGCTCTTCAAAAAAAACTTCTCTTCCCCGGCTCCTCTAGAAAACCACTCAGTATATTGGTGGCATCACCTGCTCTCGTTCCCCACACTGGCCAAGAACATGCTTTGATAGCACTGTAATATCCCAACCATATACCGGTACTCAACAAACCCTTTCACTCATGTACAAACATGGAAATATACATATTTGACAACCACACAACCCCTACTGACTTCTATGCAGGAATTTCTTACTAACTGATTGTCTGGTTACAATTTCAAGCATGTCAAAGAGCAACAACTAAAATATGGATGCAGAGTGTACTAACTTCTAAGTGTATGAATAGATTAAAACTTACATGTTTGGACAGTATTGGGTATAGGTAGTTGTTGATGAAGCTCCCCACAGAACCTAGAAATGATTCTGTTCTCCCTATATATTAATTCTAATTTCTGACCCTTCAATGTATCCAGAACAGTATTGACAGAATAGAGTTACTTTGCCACCAATATTTTTCATGTGGCAGAAAATCTGAAATTGGTCTTGCCTCTATGCTTAGCTCCAGCAAGGTACGATCCAGATCAACCGTCTCTGCTGAAAAACAAGCTTTCATCATGGTATTCCCACAAGATCAATCAGGTCTCTGGCTTTCAGCAGCTGCTCCGTAATCCTTTTATGGTCATTGCATCCCCCCTTTTTAAAACACTTTTCTGATCAGCGTCCTAACCCATGCTAGTTGCTAGACATCTTCCGTATACTCTGTTCATAGGCAGTCAACAGTCTAATGAATTCTACACAGGCGGTGTTCACTAAGTATGCAGGTTTCTCAGCTAATCTGTAGCACGATCTGGTGGACGACAACATCATTGTTAACACTCCAACTCGACCTGTTCTGATTATTCTGCCATAGTGACGATCAACCTACGATCTTTGTGATGCTGCATCTAATGCTGCTGGGAGAAACAAGCATCGACAATCCAGCTACGTCTTGCACAGGATCCCACGTCTCCTTTTTTGTCAATAAATTCGACCTTGGCTCCTGTCGATCTTTCCCTGTTACATAACACTGGTTTTACGTATCTGGTGGCAATACCACTAGGATCTGCTGTCATCCACCGCAAGCTCTTCTCTCTCACGCACAGCCAACTGGTGGCTTCTAGCAGTCAATTCGACTTCACCTTCGACCGTGCTACACAGGTAGTTGACTCTTGGTCCGCATGCGGGCGCCGTTACGTTGATACTCTTAGAGAGGGCCACTCAAATCGTTTTGTTATGACACGGTAATGACTTCGAACCAATGTCAGCTACCATTTGCAAATAATTGTTCTTCCCCATATAGATTACACGCAATAGCAGAGTCTTCATGCATAGGTACAAGATATATATGGTGATCACACTTTGCAGCTCTGTCTTCCCAACTCTGTCCCCCAGGATCACTTGACCCAATTTAGTCAGCAAAGCGCACATGCACATTGGTTCTTTGCATTTCAATTCAACGACACATGGGCTCGATCCAGACGTGAGTGTAATATCCCGGAAGGGAAATAGACAGCAATACAAGCATACGACAATATAGAAAATGCCAAAAATAGAACATAAAACAAATACTCATAAAACTGTCGAGAATGCTAAGCCATTTTATTAATCTGAGAATATAATGAAATACAATGGATAATCAGAATGATAGCACCTATTCTTGCTCAAGGCAAGTGAAGAACTCTTTCAGAAAGATAGGAAATGGCTGCCACAAGAAACTGCGTCCCAGCTGCTAGGAAACTGTCGTAAACTGCTGCTGCTGCGGGAATGAACTAAAACTAGGGGCTGATCCCCTTGCCGGAATGGGCTGAAAATCTACAAATCACCTGTACTCGCCAACCCGGACCAAACCCAAAAACCATAACAAAAATGGACCACATCCGAAAATCACCAAGGAAACCCTCCTCAAGGAATTACGTTGTCCCTCCAAGCCCAGCGCAAATGCCAAATGATAGATACTGAAACAGAGCCACAAACTCCCCGGAAAATCTCCAACTGGTAAAGACTGAGCCTCCACACCAGATCTCACTAAAACTCCTGCAGAAAACCCCGCACCGGAACACCTCCAACAAGAACTGCGTCCTCTCTCCCAGGGACTGCGTAGTCACCAAAAGAAGCCCAGCTCCCCCGCAAAACAAACAACCAAATCTCCCGTAAAAGACTGAAGGAAAAACCTTGCCCGAGCAAGCACTCGAAGTCCCCCGGGGCTAAGGGCGAGACCTCCGACCGTAGACACTCAACGCACTAAACAGTGCTGCAGACAAGCTAAACAGCCAACGTGCTCAAGAAGACAAAAGTCTAGCTCCAATATCATCAACAACAAGAATGCCAAAATGAGGAGGCTCCTCCATCTTTTATAGCATTGGTTTCCCTCCAAAACCAACGTAGCCTCTCTCTTGCCACGTGCTCATCCTTGACCGCGCAGATCTTCCGCAGCATACGTGGGTCCGGTCTTGCTGAATCTCTGGCCCCCCTTGCTCAACCTGATCAATGTTGTGTCTGCTAGGGAGTGAACTTTATTTTTAGAGTGAGTTATGTTCCCCTCTACTCACTTTTATTTATAATTTAATTATATAAGGAAAAATTGATCAAAATTAATATTTCCAATTAGCTGCTGCTAATTGGGAATATTACAGTCCTCCCCGCCAAAAATTGCTTGTCCTCAAGCAATGCCTGAACCAGCCTCCTCTCTAGCTGATGCTCCCCACTGAAACTGCAAAATGTGCCTGGGTCCCAGATGCGCCACTGAAACCTCTTTGATCTCTGCATCACCCTGATATGAAGGGATATCTCGATGCCAGGATCCCAAAGTGACCTCTCACAGTACCAGCCAACCAATAATCCTTCCGGATCCCATCGCCACCGTGGCCAATAATCGCACAAGTCCCACGGCTCGGACTGTGCACTGCCTCTGGCTATGACCAATGCTCTAAGAGGTGAAGACCACCAACAAGCATCAATGCTCTCGGGCTCCTGCTGCGCTGTACCTGTAGCCGCATATGCTACCCCTCCAACTGCATACCAACTCATCGCCTCTCTCCAATCCAAGTTGTGACTCAATCCCATGTTGATCCTGCTCTCCTGAAATCGGGATGGAGTGCTGAAGAAATGATGTCCTGTGCCGCCCTGCCAGCTGGAATCTATAACCTCTGTTATGTCCAAGGGCCCCTGCTCGACTGTGCTCCCTACGAAGAATACCATACCATCTAGAGGGTACCAACTCATGATCTCCCGCCAGTCCATCCTGGAAGAAGAATCCGATGTAGCAATAACAACGGCATATGGAACACGCCTGAAGTGTTGCCACCAACCCGTAATCAACTCCCACTGCTCTGCCCTGTCTGCCAATGAGAGATGCCTGTAGAAGGAAACCCCTCTCTCTATAATGGGCCAAAGTGGGCAAGATATGCTGCAAGCTCCATCGAAGTACTCCTGGAGAGTACTACTCACTGAAAGTACTGCAGCTCGACCGACTGTATGTACATCTATCTGTATCTCATCAATGTGTTGGCCAAAAGATGAATGCTCCACCATATCCAACAGCTCCTGCTGTCTACTAGCCCCCTGCATAACAATCCCATCAACCTCCAACATCTCTAGAGGATATGGATCTGCAACTGCCGTCATTGTACTCAGTGTCAATGCATCTGACTGCTCCTCCTCAATGGATGACCCCGCGGTTAGCCACATATCCATCACCGACTTGATGTGAGCCTCCATCTGGCTCTCCCTCAAAGGAATATCATGCATGATGTGCATATCATCCTCCTCTACTGACTCAGGCTCCATCACATATATCTCTGACTGGATCGTCACAAGTGTCTCATCGCCTAGGGCATCTCCCATAGAGTCACCTGACTGCTCACCCTGTATACTGGAATGCAGCTCTAGTCTACAGTCTCCATCCTTGCGTGACTGCTCTCGCTCCCCAGAAGCGACCTCAACTGATCCTATGGACTCATATGAAGAAGAGTCCCCACCCTGACATACAGGAGGAAGGCCCTCCTGTTCTTCCTCTGCCACCTCATCTGCATTGAATAGGCCATCCACCCTCTCGATGAAGTGTTGATACAATGTCTGGAGTCTAGACGCATGATGGAATGCTACCTCTGCTGAACCCAATATCCTCTGCTCATGCATGATCTCAACATGCCCTGAGGGAAGAAATGACGCATGTCTCCCTCATGACCCGCTCCCCAAGCGTAGGCTCAGCGATGACTGATGTGCCACCCCTGCAGAGGATCATCTCATCCCCTAACCTATGGCTGTCAACTAGCGCACCGACCCAGTGCCACTGCTGAGAAGCCTCTCCCCTAGTGTGCTGAGTGTCATCCAAATATCTTGGGTGAGCCTCGCGTACCCCGCTGCTTATGCCCAAAGTGCCAAAGGACAACAACAAAATCAACTGTGCCAGTGAGTGATGTAGAAGAGGGTCGGATACGTGAGTCCCCTCTGATACCATCAAGTATCGCTCATATGTCTCCTCATCGATCCTGGGTGAACTACTCCCAAAGGTACTCTTGGTGTCCCTATCTGTGAGTCTCCCTGGATGCAACACTCTAAAACCCTGCTGTGCAGCACCGTATGCCCTCGCATACCACTGATCATCCATGTAGTCCTCGACATGCCACTGCACATTGAGGCATACCTCTGTATACTGCTGGATACCCCAAGCTACTGTTGCACCACCCTGTACTGTCTCGTGCCATGACTGTGTCCAGGCATCGGTCACTCCTCGCATGCTCTCAATGTGATGTAGGACACTCCTACTCCACAATGCAATCCCACACACTATGGTACAACACCATGCAACTCTGTGTCCACCGGAAGTCCACTGATCAATGCTAGAGGCTCCCACACATCCCTGGATGTGGTGTCCTAGAGCTATGCCTCTACATGTTGGACTTCCTCCGATCGGTATCATCATCTCCACCGTCGCATCACTATACCCGCCAACAAATGGATCATCACTCCAAATCCTCCTCGAGGGTGAAAGTGAATCCTATGTGTCGGTAGTGTTACTGTTGCTCGGCTCCCGCTCGTCTCTGTGCCCCACACAAAAATTACAGAAAATCATCGCTTCTGAGCGCCATCTACGGTGTTTAACGATGCTACCTCATAAACCAGGCTCCTGCCAAGGTATGTTGACCACCCCATGATCCCGTGTATAAGTGTCATACCAAGACAACCTAGGAAGTATTCCCATAAATTGGAAGTCTTCCTATAAATTGATTGTGCAGAGCTATTAAAACTCCCTAACAAATGTGCATGCTCAGGCTGTTCAAACCAGGCCCAACACCCTCAAGACATGGTAATGTTTCACTGGAGGAAATGATAGGTGATCCCACCTGGATCCCAATGCCAATCTAGGGTTCCTGTACTCCCAGCACCTGGAAACTCCTGTTGAACTATACTTGGGTCCACCACCATCTCCATAACCCACTCCACCGGGTACCAACTCAAAATCTCTCGCCATCCAACCTCAACATGTGGATGTTGTACCCTGTGCAACTCTGGTCGTCTCATACCACTATCCAAGTCAACGTATGGGATCTGACTAGGTGGCTCCGTCTCTCTCTCTCTAATGGGAAGAGGTAACCCAACAATGCTGCTAGTCCCGTCCATGCATGCCTGAAAGGGAATGAAATGACGTTCCAACGTGCCCTCTGGTTGTACCATTAGGGAATCCAGTCGTTCCCCAATGTAAGCCAACTTGGCTGCTGACTTGGCACAAGCCACTCTCATGCCCTCCAACTCCTTGTCCTAAAACAAAATGGCCTCCTGTACTGATGTGGCCTTCCCTTTCAAAACTCGAAGGTCTGCCCGAAGCCAATGATACCGCTGTCTACGACCATCATCCAATCCCTCTGTATCTCCTAGTGCCTCATCGAATGTGGATACATCTCCTGTCGCCTCACCCATCTGTTGTGTGCTATTACCACCCGAAGACTCGGACACGACTCCGGTCATCACCTCAATGGATGGCTCTACTAGTGTTCGCTACCTTCTCCACTATGATATCAACCGGCACGGTCAAGGAGGTCTCTAATGAGGGTGAGTCCTCTATCACACTAGGTGTATCTTCGAACTCCCTACAATCTTGTGTGCTCTCATCCTCCAAGTGCAAGGTAACCATTTTGATGGTTTCCCTCTCTGATACTTGGTCAAGCTGGAGAGAGGTATCCAACTTCTCCACCCAAGCTTTTTCCGAACGCTCGGATGACCCGTCAAATGTCGGTAGATGGAATCTACCCACTGTGCGCCACAAGCCCCTGTCATGTGACTTCCTCTTCCCTCTGTGAAGGTTGTGAGGTCTGCTATCCCGCTGGAGATGAACAAAATCTCTGAATGGAAGGGCATCCCTGAACTCCTGCCCATATGCCTGATACTCAGCGAAATAATCACCCATGTGGCCAGGCTCTAGCTCCTGCTGTGCTCCTGCCCCTGTGGCCGCACCCAGAAAAGTGGGCATGGTAGAACGTGTGGGTGTATGTGATGCCATGTTGGTGGCATATGCGTAAATAGTGGGACCATGCAGTCTCGCCAATCACAGGAAACCGCAGGGTTTCACGACATCTAACCTCACGACGGTGAATTAGTCCCCATCACCTCAATGCTTATAAATGATTCATCTTAGGTGAGAACATCTCCTCAAATCTCTTTGCACCATCATCACCTGCCATCGGCTCCTCCTGCTATGTGTTTACAGGCTCCTCATGAAATGGCACTGTTGCTCCAAAACTATACTGCGGCTTGTCTTCGGCCTCTGACTTACCCACTGAAAACTACTCAGAAAATTCTAGGAACTTGGGAAGGTGATCCTTGCCCAAAACCCAGAAAAACCTGAAAAGGGTTTCTTCTAATTCCAAACTTCAAAATTTGACCCTTTTTATTTTGGCCCTTTTTCCAATTTCGTTTTTGGTACTGCAACTACTATTACTCTCCAAAATTCTAGCAAACCTCTGTATGATCTCTTTCTCGATGTCATAGACCACAGGCTGAGTTAGATCTATGCTCCGATACCACTGTAATATCCCGGAAGGGAAATAGACAGCAATACAAGCATACGACAATATAGAAAATTCCAGGAATAGAACATAAAGCACATACTCATAAAAATGCCGGGAATGCTAAGCCATTTTATTAATCTGAGAATATAATGAAATACAATAGATAATCAGAATGATAACACCTATTCTTGCTCAAGGCAAGTGAAGAACTCTCTCAGAAAGACAGGAAATGGCTGCTAAAAGAAACTGTGTCCCAGCTGCTAGAAAACTGCCGTAAAATTGCTGCTACTGGAATGGACTGAAACTAGGGGCTGATCCCCTTGCTGGAATGAGCTGAAAATCTGCAGATCACCTGTACTCACCACCTCGGACAAAACCCAGAAACCATATCAAGAACGGTCAGCCTCCGAAAATCACCAAAGAACCCTCCTCAAGGCTGTTTGCCCTGCAAGGCTCGTATGAGATGCCAAATAATGGTAGCTGACGATTGCCTTAAACTCCTCGGGAAACCTCTTATTGGCAAATCCAAGGAAGTGATCATACGGATATCAACTGAAACTCCTGCAGAAAATCCCGCAACGGAACACCTCCAACTAGAACTGCGTCCTCTCTCCCAAAGACCACGCAGTCACAAGAGAAGCCCAGCTCCTTAGCCAAACAACCAACCAAATCTCCCGCTAAAGACTGAAGGAAAAACCTTGCTGAAGGCATTGCTATTCGGGGCTAAGGTGAGATCTCCGAGCAGAGACACTCAACGCACTAGCAGTCTTGCAAACAAGCTAAACAGCCAGCGTGCTCAAGAAGACAAAATGTCTAGCTCCAATATCATCAACAACAAGAATGAATGAAATTAGAAGGCTCCTCCCATTTTATAACGTTGGTTTCCCTCCAAAACCCCAATGTAGCCTCTCTCTCTTGCCACGTGCTCATCCTTATCTGTGCAGGAGCTTCTAGAGCATACGTGGGTCCCCTCTCTATGTGGTCTCTTGGCCCCCCCTTGGCTCACTTAAGTTACAACGTTGTGTCTACTAGGGAGTGAACTTTATTTTTAGAGTGAGTTATGTCCCCCTCTACTCACTTTTATTTATAATTTAATTATATAAGGCAAAATTGATCAAAATTAATATTTCCAATTAGTTGCTGCTAATTGGGAATATTACAGTGAGGAATTCAACTTCAATTTTTTTTTTTGTCTTGGGTAGGAGATCATACTCGAGCACAAGCACGTATTTAAATTTGGAATGGCGGCACAAGAGCGACTTGACAACAGTACAAGCTTTTCCGGTGTGGGATACCTGTCTTGAACTAATCCACGATTAATTGCATGGCGTCCATGTAAATTTTTCAGCAAAGTTCAATGGAAAATCCCACAACAACCTGTGAGATGGGCCTGTTGGAAATACTGAGAGGGGGAGTGAATCCGTATTTCTTAGCAATTAGCACTTTTTAATTTTTTTTCAAAGCATTAGTTAATCTTTAGTGATTATTATTGTTCTTCTTCAGATGATCATAAACAATAAGCTATAGTAGACAACACCATAAACAATGCAAAAAGATAAAACAGAGGACAAATTTTTAGGTGGAAAACCTCCTCTGGGTCAAAATACACCGATTGTTTCTTTAGTAATTGTCTTCTCCCTGTTAAAATAAAATTGATTACATCAAGATTTCAACTACAACCAGGGGAGGCATCAACCTCCTAATTCATAGGCCACAACCTGTAGGAAGCTACTAAACCCCAATATCCTGTTGCAACTAGAAGGACGCCACAATGCCTTGTAGATCACGCCACAACCTGATGAGTGTCCCAACACTCCGTTTACCAGCTGCTGTCGGAAAGGATGCTTCACTGCCCTGTTAGTTTATTAGCCACAACTGAATGGATGTCACAACGTTCTGTGCAAGACACAACTTGCCCTAGCACCACCTTGCCACCTTGAGGTGTTCTCAGGCCATAGCCTGAAGGTGACTCCAATCACCCAAAAGAGTCAGTAGATGACGTTTCACAATTTTCAGAATGGATCCCCTTGTACTCTGAATCAATGTAAGAATGTTGTAAAGAAGATACTGCTATAACTTGTCAAATCTTGGTAGCCACTAACCACACTGCACAATACTATCCAAACTAATCACTGCATAAAATTGCTCATCAAAGCCTCACTAGTAACATTTCCAAGTCAACTAACCACTGTACAACATGTTATTACTGATCACTGTTATTGCTCAACTGCACATCACTCTTATTGCTCAACTGCACATCACTATCACTACTCAACTGTACATCATTGTCACTACTCAACTGCACATCACTATCACTGCACAATTGTACATGAATAGATGAGCATTCACGAGCTCACAAACTTGCTACCAATTGCACGTCACTGTACTGCACTGTTCACAAATGAATA